>WEIT01028630.1:6901-27799 GCA_013389985.1 Dryoscopus gambensis | reverse complement strand
TCTGAAGTTGTGCTTAAGTTTCATGCTAAATTTGTGCCCAAATGAGAATGTGGTTTTGTGGTTTTCATGTTCTTGTTATTGATAATGTATTTTGCAATAATTTTGCTTGATGTTGTAATTTTTTATCTGCTTCTCTATCGCTACTGTCTGTAGTTGTTTGACACAATGTGGTTTTGTAAGGATACAGGGATACTACAGACTCGTCCAGTGCTGCTGCTGGATGTTCTTTCTCTGTACCTTCTGCTCATTTTATTTCAGATTGATTGTCTCCATTGTTTTTCTCAGTCATGTATTTGGATTTCTTTTTTTTACGTTGTAAAGAGCTAAATTACAGGGCAGTATGTTCCGTTTGGAAGTAAATCAGTGACAGAAGAGGTTGTTGTCCCTGTCTGAAGCATAGAGGGCAGGTTGGTACAGATGCTCCTGTGCTTGGGAGTCTGCTTTACTTCACTGAGTAGTGTGAAACAGGAGGGGGATGATGATTCTTGATTCCTTTGCTGGTCTTCCTTTCTTTTTCCCTTGGGGTCACTCTGCCTGAGAACAAAGTAATCTGAACTTGTATTGGAAATATTTTTCAGCTTTTGGTGTTTTGGGGACAGATAGGAAAAGTAAAATGTATCTCATTAATGTAACTAAAACCACTGAAATTTTTCCTTTAATGTTTTATTTGGTGAATTACAGCATTCCTGGTAATATTTTTCAGAAAAATTTGTAATAGCATAGTTCTGAGCATGCCCAGAAGCAAGGTTTTGTTCCTCATTTGTTTGTTTTGCAGTTATAAATTCATTAATTCCTTCCTTCAGCAGAACAAATCTTGTTTTAATAAAATAAAGACTGAATATATGCTTCTGGAGTTTCTTTATTCTTGAAGTAGAATTTAACTTGAAGCTATTTGCTATAATTTATTGTGGAAAGCACATCACAGAATGCTATGGAATAAGCTACTACTCTGAAGGCAGACAGTCGTAATTTAAACAACTGCTCACAGTGGTGTGATATCTTGACTCAGTGAAGCCAAGTTTCATCATGTTCTGTGCCAGCTGAAGCAATGACACCCTACGATGGCATTGAAAAGATGACCTATTCATTTAAAATGTCTAACTTCATTTTGGCAGCTTGAAACCAAGAAGCCCCAACCACATGGCGAGCCAGATCCCTGCAGAGCTTACCCATTAAGAGTTTTTTGAGATTGTGCACTTACTACATGAGGGCAGGGGCTGGAAGTATCATAATCTTAAGCAGTTTTCTACTTCATGCAAAACAGTTTGGCATCTGTAATCATAGACCAAATTAATGCAGGCAGAACTCTCTTCCAAACTGTGGAACAATACTTTTGAGAGTATCTGGTAAACAGATTACTGGAATGCCTTGAACAGTATAATACCTTGTTCTATAAATTTGGTAGTCATTTGCTATTTGTAGCAGTGTCTGTTTGAACCAGGGTGGTCTTTTGGAGGAGCAAACCACAGAGATGTGTCAGATCAGTGAATGGCTGAGAGGCAGAGGCATATGGTTTCCTGAGGCTTTAGTAAGTCATAAAATTTCAGGGCATGCTTTGCCGTTTTCAGTCCATACTTGAAAATAGCCATGTATTATGTAGCTGGCTGAATGAAGTTAATACTGTGCTATCAAGTAATGATTAACTAAAGAAATAGTTGTTCAACCATCTGAACATGGAGTTACAGACATGATACTATAACCAAATTTTAAGTCAGGTGATTGCTCTTTCATGGGTAATAAAAGTAATTATCAATATGCTTATAGAGTGTATAAAGAGAGATCCAGTCCAAATTGGTATGTTAGAGAGTTATGATGGAATTAATAGCATAGTTTTAGTTGGCTCTGGTTTCACTGGAGTAATTAATGCTATAATTATTGTGTTTTGATGGTTCTGGAAGTCATAATTATTTTCTTGGAGTGCAGAAGCATTTCTTATGAAACATATGAACACATCATTATTGCAGTTTGTGATTTAACAGTGTCAGCATTTCTAAACTTAGATTCTTTTTTTGTCAGTGTTCCGCCCTTAAGGAAAACTGAAAAACAGTTCTTCCCAAATATTGGGATTCATAAACAGGTTTTTCAGTATCACACATCCTCAAATAGAAATGTACTTTAATATATTAAAGCTGGTCAGCTTCTCATATTTGCTCTGTCTTATTGCATTAATGTTGGCACTGATGCCTCTGAAAATGCTGGTTATAGCTTACCTAGTTATGATTCATTTTGTGCAAACAAGTTGCAGAATCAAAATGCACCCTTGCTAGCTCATGCAGAGAGCTAAATACTGTTCTGGCCTGGAGGTTGTGCTATAAGAATTAACAGAGAATCTGAAGGCAGAGTCTTTGGTAGATGTGTTCCGTCCCTTGTGGATGCAAGAGATGTGTATCACTTGCTTTTTATTACACTGAAGTTTTAAGATGAAGAGGGAGGTAGAAGGGAGGTGTAAGACTTAAATATGTATTTTAGATCGGAACTAGATCAATGAATATTCAGCTTTGGGTTTTTGGTTTTGGGGTTTTTTTTTTTAGTGTTTTTCTCTGTTTCATCTGAACCTTGGGAAACAGTTGTCAAAATCCATCTACTCCTGTAGTGGTGTGGCTCAGATTCCATCACTCACTCTTCTGGTATGTTACTTTTATTTGCGTAATTCTTTACTTCTGCTTGTTTAATACTTTCAGCCACTGGTAAGAGGGAAAAAATGTTTATAACAGAGATGGTGCACGTACATCCTTTTGAAGGCTAAACAGAAAAGTTGTAAGGCAGTACATGCCTACCAGCAGATTTCTCCACATTACAAAAGGCCCTCGGTTAAAATTCAGGTCTAATGATGGGTAATCAATCAGTTGCCCAAATGATGATAGAAACACTTTTCATTTTATTGGCATTAGACTCAATCTGCATACAATTAAAAATAAACATACTGACTTTTTGGTGACAGATATTTTATGGATTTCTAAATGTGTCAAGTGCTTTAATTTTTTGATCTGTTCTACCAAATTGTCATTTCCTGAGTTATTGCCAACACACTCTAGTTCTGATTGAATCTGGAGTCAGGGTAATAATGGAGTCAAAGTCAGCATATTTTTACCTACCACAATTAGTTACTGTTCATACAGCACTTTCCATGGATGTAAAGAACTCTTAAGTGTTTAATATTATCAGAAATTATCTTCTATATTATTATTTTGGTCATTAGTGTTAAATGTATTTTTAAAAATGCGTTGATACACTTATATTTTTGTGAATATAAATGTGTATTTGTCATTGATAAGCACAATATTTTTTATTTTTAGACCTAGAAGGAGAGCACTAATGAAATAGTATTTTACATATTTTTATTTCCAATTATACAGAGACGATTCACTTTTTCTGTGCTTAGCAAATTTCTATTTTCCCTCCCTCACACTCCTCCATTTTAAAATAAGAATTCATCTGCAATGCAGAGTTCTCCATCTTTATTTTCTCGGAGTAGGGTGTGATGAGTGTCATTCGGCTGTATCACAAAGATGGTTTTATGTAATTATGTAGTTATTGCATATGCCTTCAAACTACCTCTGCCTTTTCATGGAAGCTCTAAAGGGGAGCCAAACATCCTTGTCTGTCCCTAGTCCTTTTGTCTTGTTTTATTACCCACCCCATCCTTCTTGAGCTCCCTGTGCAGCCAGAGGGTCAGCTCCCCTCTTTTCCTTTATTTCATTTAGCTCTACAGTATGTTAGAAAACAACCTTTCTTAATTCACAGAAAAAATTAGTTGAAACCATTTTCAACCAGTTTTTCCTGTAAGAGAGTCGCATTCTAGTGCATGTGTGGGGAAACAACAAAAATCTGACTTATATTTTGGCAAGCCTTGTGCTCCCACCATCTCCCCTAAGCTCGCGGAAGCGCAGTAAGGGCTGAGGTTGGCAGGCACCTCTGGTGGCCACCTGCTCCAATCCCCTGCTCACAGCAGGCTCAGCTGGAGCAGGCTGCTCAGGGCCAGCCACATCCCACGGGTTTTAGCATCTCGAAGCTTGGACATTCCACAGCCGTTCTGGGCAACCAGTTCCAGCACCTGGCCACCCACACCCCCACAGTTAGAAAGGTTTTTTATTTCTGTGTTTAAACAGAGTTTCCTGTATTTGTTCGTGCTCACTGTGTCTTGTCCTTTCACCACGCTCTGCATGTCTGTTCCCTGGCTGGCAGCTGGACCAGTGCTCGTGCCGAGTGTCCCCTGGTGTGCTGGCACTGTCCCAGGGGCCGTGGGGAACAGCTGGCGCTGACACCCTTGCCCAGCTGTGCCAGGGGAGATTTTCTTCAAGTGGGGAGCCCAGCTCAAAGATGAAAGTGCCAGTGAGTACCTATGTGAGGTTTGGTTATCCTGAGTTTACCCGGCTTTTGTGGCAAATTGAGTCCTCTAAGCCAACTTTCTAAAGCTTGATCCTTCTTTTTATCCTACAGGAGTTGGGTTGTTTGGTGTTTTGTTGTTTTTTCCTTTTTCCCCACTAGATTTTTCCTTTGTAATCTTGACTATTTCAAGTTATATGGGTTTGCTGACTGCAAATCTAAAACTTTACAGTTGTGTGCTACAATTATAAATTTGTTACAAGTCTCTACACCTCTTATGTATGTTTTTTTAATGACTTTTCTGTTTGCTTTTAGCTCCATTTGCTTGTGATGGACACTTCTGTATTGGTTTACCTCGAGTCCAAGATTTTGTTGTAATTGCCTTAGTATTAATTTGGTTTGATAAACATTTTACAAATATGTCATTCAGGGTAACTTGCTCTGGCTTATTTTTTTAGAACTTTTTTACACTATAAGTTTCTTATTGTTTCTTTTGCTTCTTTCTTTTGTATGGACTTTCTTGCCTGTGGTCATAAAGAGCTTCTATTTGGTTTCCCACTGCTGATAATTAGATTAAATAGCTTTTGATGAGGAGGGCTGGAGGAACAGGAGTTAAAAAAGCCCTCTTTTGCTGACTTGTGCTGCCATTGCCTTCTCCAAAGCAGACTAGTGGCATTACGCAAAAACCCATGTTTTAATCCCTTTGTCACTTTATCTCCTTTCTTAAGGATAAGGGATGTCAACTCTGTAAAAATATAGGTATGTAGATTAAAAATCATGTAGAACAGCTAAAATAGTAACATTAAATTAGCACATTTTGCCACTGCACTCTCTCCTAAATTTGCTGTGAACAAAACCTTGATAAATTTGTGTCAGATATCAGAGATGAAGTTGCAAACATTCCCAGTGTGAGAGCTTGCAATGTTCATGCCTCCTTTTATGCTTAGATTTATCTTTAAGAGGGTATTTTGTTTTCATTTTCTTTTTGTTTGAATACGTGTCTCTGTCATCAAAGTTCTTTCTCTTCATCCATCTTAAATAGAATAGGAGTGCTGTATTTTTTCTTTGTTAATATATTTATTTCTCTTAAGTTTTTCAGGGGAAATAATTAACATTTGCCAAAAAGTGACTTGCAAATCTGAGCTCCACTGTCATCAGTTTGTGTGAAACTTAGTAAATTCTTTAATTATATCTGAAGAGGTGAGGGAGGCATGAGTCTGCAACTCACTCTGAAATTTTATGTGAAATACTTAAGTTGTGGTCTGTTTGAGGTTTTTTTCCTTTCTCTTTCTTCAGCACTGTTTTAAAGAGCTACTTTGTGCTTTTAGCAATGTCTTGACAGTCAAAATTCTCAGCCTATAAGTGGATTTGAAAGGACTGATTAGTAAAATTCAAGCACAAGTTGACTTGGTTTTAACTTTCATTTTCATGCTTTTAACACTTAGAAGTGGATTCCCACTTGTATCACAGTCTCAGCTTTGTACTTTCAAGGAAGAAAACTTTTCTTTCTAAATGATGAATTCTGAAGGTATTTGTATGGTAAGCATGGCTGCTTTGTTGAGGAAAGGTTGTGGTAGTTTTTATTTTTATTTAAAGCAGATATTTAAACTTGATGGACTTGATGTAAGTGAAGGTCATGTGGCATCTCAGATGTCAAGAGATGTTTTTGTAAGCAGCCTGTGGGAGGATACTTGCTCTTTTTCAGCTTCTTTGTATTATGTCACTTAAGGCACATAGAATTTCTCTTAAAATGGCAAAATGCATGTCTACTGCACTGAAGATTAATGTTGGAGGAAGTATTAAGAAGCTGGAAACACTCTTCTTGATTAAAAAAATTTGTTGCATGTAATATGAAAGGCCTTTATGATGGCATTCACTGTGTGATATCAAGGTTTTATCCATTCATATTTGTGCATGTACTGGGCTTATTTGTCAGCTAGAAAGTATCTAATTGAAAGATGGATTTGAAACAAATTATGTTGAGTAACTGAGATTTTGCAAAGTTCGGATGTGGGTCTTAATTTTGCAGTTTGAATATGTGAATTTAATAAATACGAAATAAACTTTAGTGTTGCTGTATCTGTCCAGTCAAGGGAGGGCAATAAGACATGATTCCAGTAAGTTACAGCCCTAAGAGCTGATCACGGTTTTGCTAACGTCTGTCATCAGCAAGCTTCTGTCAGTTCAAGGGGACCTACTTCTGAGCCGTATCTGAAATCTGTAACATTTCGTGCTGATTCAGAGCCAGAGTGCTGCAGGTATAGCAGAATATTCATCGGTGTGGTTGGGCTGAAATCAGCTGGTGTCAACGCAGACACCTTCAGTGCCAGAAGGGAGCCTGGGCCAGGTCCCAAGCATGATGTGCTGTTCCCTGAGGTATCCACTCCACTATTCATACTCCAAGAATGTTCGTTCATTTTACTTAAATATATGAATTATTTTGATATACAGTTATCAGCAGCGGAAAAGCTTTCCAACTACGGCACACAGCAATTTTGACGTGAGCCTACCTGCCTAACTCAAGAAGTTGAGTTGTGTTACAGTTTCTTACCTGCTGCTTCCAATTAAGAATCTATTTAGCTTGCTTTTCTTCAGTGGCTTGCATGTTGGATGGTATAAAATCAAAGACCACTTCCTATCTCTCTGCCTCAAGCCAAAATGCTAATTCTTCCTGTGTTCTTAACTGGTGCTTTGATAGTGTGTATCACAACACAGGCGACTGCACAGCCGGGCTGCCAGCATATGTTCCCCTCCCAGCTGCACAGCTGCTTCAGGCAAGCTAACTATAGCTTTGTTTTTGTGAGTGGTATGTCAAAACCATCTATTTATAAACCAAATTAGAAAATGCCTTGCAACTGTAATTTTTCTTTCAGGCTTCGCTTCCAGCTATCCAGAAGCTCAGTATTCCATATACATAGATTTGCCTATAAAATTTGAACTTGTCTGAAAAATAAAAGATAATATATTAAAAAAACCAACACAAAACCCCCTGTTAAATTATAAAAAATTAGAATATAGATATCAGTCCAAAAACATTTAAAAATATTTTTATACTTTGCCTTTAAGATGAATCATGAGGGATATGGGGATGCACTAATAAAATTATTCATATTTATTTTTTCCATTTTCCGTAATTTCCAATTAGTTGTTTTTCTTGAAAGTATTTCTTACTAATAAACTGATATTATTCCTGTTTTAAAGGCTAGAAAACTGAGGTAAGGTAAAATGCTTAAGAGAAACATTTTAAACGTGTTCACTAGTTTTGACCTTCTTCAGTTTCAAATAAAAATGCATGCTGACTAATGGTAGAAGTTTGCATGGATGCTGGTCCAAGTATTTGCTTGATGTTTATGAGGATCAGGCCCTAGGTAACCAGAAATGAATATCAATAAAAATGGCATTCAGCATAAATGGAGATCCTTGATCATGTGGGGATACGCAGCCTCCCAGAAAAGAAACACCAACCCTCCAATTCTTTCTGATTTGTAGATCAATATATCAGTATTGGAAGGACTCAATTTTTCTTACTACTTTGTAGGGGCCTGGGTAAAGTTGTGGAATTTAGATCATTTAGATCTGGATTACAGAGGCTGAACTACACTAACCTCCTGTGGGTAATAAGTCAGTCTGTAAGCAGCCAGCCTTTTCTCTGCAGAGCCATTCTCTGATCGTGAGAGTAAGACAGCGTGAGGAGCCAGTAGACTATAGTTACCCATGGGTAGGTGATGTTAGGAGTCTATGCAAATGGTTTTGGAAGGGTTTTCTGTATTAAATAATAGACTTCTCTCACAGATTAATCTCCTATAACTAAGCATTTTCTTTTAAATATAAACGGCTCTGTGCCACTTTTAGAACACTTGGATTACTTTGTTAAATTATTAACCAGTTTTTATCATCAGTACGGGAGTTTTTATAGAAATGAGAGCAGGATCTTACTCACTGGTTATTTTTAAAATGTGCCTGTGTGAAGGCTTTTACTTCTGACAAGGCTCACGAAGCCTAAGAGAGCTGTTGTACAGATTCTAAAGGAATTACAAAAATTAGAGATAGAAAACATTCTTTTTAGGCCTAAAACTCCATCCAGGTTTGTTGCTTACAGTGTATTTGATATTCTGCTTTTGAAGTCAGTTGCTGTTGAGGCTGTTCAGCAGCTCTTGGTAATTTTTTGTTATATTTCAGGATATAGCTAGTAGGATGTGAATATTGAAGCAAGGTGAAAACTGGTATTTAAATCTTAATTTACTGGTAAGTATTTTCTGCCTCGACACAAGGTGGGGTTGGCAGTAGGCTGTATATCATCTTCTTTCTCTTCTACTTTTTCTGTCACTTGCAATAGTGTAGAGAAGCCCTGAGATCCTCTTTTGCTTGAAGGCCTGATGGGAGAAAGGTCTAGCTGTAGGGGCGTAGCTAAATGGATTACTGTCAACTAAATATTTGCAAGTCCTTACTCCCAAGTTCTCCGTGATTTACCTGGAGGATACCAATGTACCTGCTATCCATAAATTCCAAATCCTAGGCTAGTGGAGTGTGGTCAGGCATGAAGAAATCTCTGTAATGATGTCTGCCAGATCCTGAGCAGCTCAGCTTCCGGACAGGAAAGACTAGGCTCTTCCAGAGCTGTACCTCCATCCTCTTTGGCAGGTGACTGAAAACAAAACAAGTCTGTTCTGCTCCCAACTGTAATAAAACATAATGTCAGGCTATATCAAAATGATATATCAAAATTTTCACCAGAAAATTGAATTACCTTTCTTCAGAGTGCAACTTGTCTGTTGTAACTGAAAATATTTTGGTGAAGGATGGTGTAACAATTTAGAGTTGAGAGAACGTGGGTGTCTCTTCCTCCAAGGCCCTGCAGCATTGCTTTTTCCAAATAAATTTAAAAGTCCCAGTTTTACATTTCACATGCTTGTTCCAATTTTCCTACTCAGCGGGTTAATCACAAAAGTATTTGCTGAACAAGTATGGATGTTATGAAGGTAGTTTGTAAAATCTCTGAGAACTAGCATTACATGGCCATTTTTTACTAGTGTCAGTATGTCCAAAATTAATATTTAAGATTCAATAACATCACTTTCAGTGTCTTATTATGCCGTATTGTATTTCCACTTTTCCTCTTTGCACTATGCAAAAACAGATTTTATTTTCAATGGAAAATTACTAAATTTCAAAATTGTATATGGATATATGCTTTGTGCTGTTTATATAGCAAAATGCTCTTCTGACATTGGCAAGGCGTATTCAGCAGATGGCTGGGGAGAGTCTAATCCTCTCCCTCCTGGCACAAGGAATGCTAATTACTATGTGCCTTGAGCAAAGAGCCTTCTAGATATTCAGCCGCCTTTCCTATTGGGGCAGAAATATCTGCTGGAGAATGTAATGGAAAGCTCTCCATGTAAATTCCTTGAGGACATCTTTACTGTAAATTTTTTTTTAAAAAGTAAGAAATATCTACTATCTCCAAATGTCAGTTGGAAAATTAACAGTCCTTGCTGGCAGTCTAATGCAGATCATACTAAGGATTCATGCTGGGTGGAGCTTGGGCTTGGCAGGCTAAGTGGGAAGAGATTACAACTGCTTTCATCAAAACAGAATCCGTTTTCAGGAGAGGCAGCAAAGGATGTCTCTGTCTCCTCCTGACACAGCCATCTGAGACCTGTGAAAGATGTGGTAGGAGGGTTACCAGATGAGCATTTGGCACTTCTTGTCTCACTAGTTGCAGTTTCATTGAATTGACAGTGAAGCATTGCAGCAAAGGAGCTAAAAAGAGGTCAGAAAAAACTGCTTGTGCGACATGGGAAAATCACTCAATGAAACCTGAGACGCTCCACCATGAAATGTTACCATGAAAGTAACCCAGGGAGCTCACGTCCTTTCAGAGCTGCTCAAACACGGAAGGTACCTGTAGTGCTGATCCAAGGTCCTTGTTCGCCACTGCCTCAATTCCAGCAGTGACATGACAGGAAGCCAAGGGATGAGGAAGACAAAAGGAGACGGTGCTCGCCCTAACACCCACTGAGATCTGGCTGTCCTTGCCCAACTCCTGCCTTTACTGAGCCCTTATCTGCTGCTGCCCCACCACTCAGCATGGCAGTGAGTGTGAAAGGTGACCTGGCTGCAATAGCAATTATGCTGTGGGGCTGCTCCTGCCTGATCTGGCCGGCAGCAGGGAGCAGGGAATTTCAAAGAGGTGCTGACTAACATCTTCACTGGTGGTGAGAGTTCCTCCAAAGAAGAGCCTGAAGATGGCTGTGGGCCAGAGAAGGAGCTCAGTGCCTGACCCACGTACCTACCCATGAGTGTGTGGTGGGGAGGCTTCTGGGCTGGTGCGAGGGAGCCAGTCACCCAAGGGCCTCCTTTGTCTTTTTGTATTTTCAGCAAAGGCCTTCAGACCCAAACCATGCAGGTCTTGAGTGTGGTGTTTAGCGTTTTCCCCTGTGCATCCTCAGAGTCTTTGACCCAGGAACTTACTCTGCCAAACTGATTCTCACCAAACAAGCCCCCCTACCCTTGGCCTGTCCCCAGAAGATTGATGGCACTTGGCAAGCCAGCATCTGGAGCTCCTCTTTGGCAGTAGGCCAGCTGGGAGAATCTCCCTGCTCACAGTTTACATGGGCAATACTGATATGGTCTGTCTGGTGTGGTGGGATCAGCCAAAAGAAATCCCAAAGGAAGATTATTATTTATCCAGTATATGTGCTTTTTAGAAGTTAAAGTTGTTACCACCTGCTATTTACCATCTTAATACTGTGACATACCAGCTGATAAAGCTTCTGTGCTGACTCTCCTTACTTGCCCCTCAAGATCTCATTTCTGCTCAGGGTCATTGCTCCTGATGTGTTTTGCTGCTACTGGGGGCCCTGCAAGTTCCAGCACCAGAACTGCACTGGGAGCAGCTGAGGGGCAAACAGGGCAGTCCAAGCTGTGGTAACAAGCTGGGAACTATGCTATCTGCACACCCCTGCTATGTGAGCATGGCATTTCCTTAGTGACCTAGTTTTATGAATAAAAAGTCTTCCCTCTTCATAACTACAGTAACAGAGAGTTTTATTAATGTTTGCCGCTTTAAAGAAAAGGTTACTGTGTCTTAATTTTACTAGCTTGCTTTAAAACCTGTAAGATTTTATGGAAGTTGGGAGATGGCTTGTCATCAGCTGTCGGTTCTATGTGCACGCTTCTTCGAGAAATGAGTCTGTAGGGATGACTCAGGCTTGGCAACAAAAGATGTTCCCTCTGTAAAACAGTTACCTCTGAAAATGTAAGGCTTTTTCTTCATTGCTCTCTGGGAGAAGGGAGGGGATGATAAGATTGCTGGGATGATGATGAATATTTTAAATTTGAGCTCTCAGTTCAGCCGCATGACAGTTCATATTAGCCAAATAACATTTTCTCCCTGACTGGTTAAGGACATTAATGCTTCCAGTACAGATTCTAGTTTTGGCTCTACAACTAGTTGCCTTTACACATTTGGGACCAAAAACGGTTCCAGAAGCCTGCATTTAAATGTCACTGGAAGCCTGTTTGTATCTTATCTAAGCCCAGACTGAGGGCTGTTACCATATGCCCACATCTGCAAGGGCTGTTCTCACAATAGAAATAGCTAAATTCACTTGAGAACTGGAGAGAGAGAAGTTTCAATCATGGTAGCTCCTAGGAAGTAACCAGTGCTCTTTTACACTGGTCTGGGTGCTGGGCTGCAGTGTAGTCAAGATTTAAAACAATTAGGCTCAAGAAAATAAGGTCATTCTTTAGCTAGCATAAAACAGGCTGATGTTTTGAATAGAACTATTGAGAGGCCAAACTTCCTGAAGCAGAAATAGAATTGCATGAGTTTCTTGTGATTATTACTTAGCAAAATATTGCAAAAGAAATACTATAATTCTGATCACATTGGTTTTGATCTAAGAATTTTATTATTATTTTATTACAGTGATGCTCCTTGTCCATATACATTCAGGTATTGTTATTTCCCTCTTAGAGTTTGTAGGTGGTATAATGTTGTGATATATTGTTGTATTGCTTAAACAGAGCCTGAATCAATGGATGGTAAAGGCTGTTTAAAAGCAATTTTCTCTTCAACAAGAAAAGTCAATTTATCTGTAAGCAGAATGAGCAAAAAGAGACATTTTGTGCTCAGCAGGATCTCTTTGTTAAATGGAGGTTTCATGGATTATGCAACTATGTTGGAGAGCACCATAAATTTTGGGACGGGGCTAAAATAATGTTTAAAAAAACCAAAACAGGCGGGAAAACACCATCCATTGGGAAGGGCCTTGAAATGCCTTTGGCCCGCAGAGGTCAGACTGTCCTTTAGACTGTGTAGTTAATCTGCTTGGTACCTTTGGGCATGTTCCCTGCTGTTTAATGCTCCAATCCACCAAGCTCGGCCAGCTGAAGCATATTTGTTTATTTATTTAAGAAATTCCTTTGCAATCCAAGCTCCACATGCAGTATCAGCACATGAGAATATTCATAAAAATTAAGAATAATTCTAGTTTTTCTGAGTAAATACTTTATTTTGCAGCCCTATGATCCAAGTTTTGTGTATGCATTTGATATGGGAATACTGTTGGGTCTGAAATCCAGTTTAGTCAGCAGTGAGGTTTTTTTCATTTTGGTTCTTGTTTAGGTACTTGATGTTTGCAATGCTTTAATTATCAGCAAACTGGTCCTTTTCAGCTACGAGTAGGAACAGCTAATTTTCTGGAGTTGCTTGCAGTAAGCAAATATTTTCTGCTGCAAGTTAATGTTGCTGCATTCCTATGTTTTTCCCAATATTTATGTGAAATTCTTTAACTGTGATACTGTAGATGGTGCAGCTAAACCTTAATTACCGGTATGGACTGCTTTTGGTGACGTCTCTCTTTGAGTATTAGCTGACACCTGTATGCACAGACAACTGTGCCATGCCCCTTGTGCTCATCTGAAGCAAGAAATTGTTCTGGCATCATTGTACATTGAAGCCTTTGGTTTCACAAGGCAACAACCTTGAAAAAGGAAGCAACCTCCTTCTTTATTTGCAGGACTTCTGGTGCCCGCATGTAAAAAATGGGATGAAGATATGAGAAACTGAAAGGTGGTTAATGTTGGAGCATTTCTTAGTCATAAGATATGGATGGAATTTAAGAGAGAAAAGCAAATGAATTAATTAATTCCTCATAAGAAGCAGTTTTAGAAATACTAATAGAAAAAGTTATTTTTGATCTATGGGTTTTGAATAGTAAACCTTTCTTGGTAGTGGGGGGTATAGGAAAACTAGCACTTTTTCAATTATGTCTGCTACAAAGATACTCCATGCAGGATAAAATAGTGCTGCTTTGATCTCCAAGGATGTCTTAAAAAACATGCTACATTTCCATAGTAACAACAAATAATAATGTGTGTTTAAACTTGTGGTTAACTAGTGAGATAAGCAATTCCCGAAAACCATGGGGAGCATACGCTTATAGAGAAATAATAAGATCTTTGAAGGGTGACTAAGTGTGAGTTCATGTGGGTGAAAGGAAAAATGAAAGCAGCGGGGTAAAGGACATAATTTCACATCCCCCAAATGTGGGTTCTTGACATGACAATCCACATGGGAGGGCTGTGTGTGGCTCCTGTGGGCGTGAGAGAGGAGTACCCCCTTTCACGGTTGCGAGGACTTGGGGTTTTTTATGCTCTAAAGATTTGTGGCTGAGATTTTTCTCCAGAAAATTAACAAGAAGACTGAGGGGTGCATACTACATTGGGGAAAGACTGTTTGGATCTTATTTGCATTTGTACAAAGGTGACAAAGCAGAAGAAGGAAACCCCTGAAATATCTGCTGCATTATGGCACTGGCAGCTTGAGTCTGGTACAGTAGTAAAATATTGTCAGGTCGTGATCCTTTCTGTGCTTTGGGAGATTGAAAACTTACTTGAGCTTCCTTAGGAAGCAAGAATCTGCTCAAGAAATTAATAGCAGAAATTATGCAAAACATTCACTGGGATCTGTGCATAGTTTTGATGCAATGTTACAAAACTACTATGTTGATGCTCTCTTTGACAGATGGGTCATGAGAATGACCAAATCTGTGACTAACTTCTTTAAGATTTGGGAATCCATAGGTCCAGGATGACTGGCAGGGAGAACTTGAAAGATGCCTTTCTTTGGTTGTATATAAAACTTACAAGGAAATTGGTTTAGAAGGTTTTTGGTGTGGGGATCATAACACACCAATCTGTGATCCATTTCCAATACTGCAAGTTATTTATGTGATAAAAAATATATTTTAGTAACTCAAATGTGTTGGGGATACCCTAAGGCTTTAGTGCCACAATTTGATAATACTTCACATTGATTTTTCTTAAAGATTCAGACAATCTCTCTAGTGAAATGATGGTTAAATGTTTTAGGCTCTCAGGGGAATCAGTGCCAAAGCCTAGTTACAACATCAAATAGGAATCTTTTAGGGTAGCACGTTTCATGTCTGATTCATCCCTATGCCTAATTAGGGAAAGAGCAGGGAAACTGGTCCAAATTTGTCTATGAAGGAAAGGCAGGATGCCTAATTGGATGTAACAGTTTCTTGGGTTTTTTCCGCCTGTTTCATGGAGCTGCATTTTTTTGAAACACCAGGATTTCCCTGATGAACATTGCTGCTTCTCAGCATTTTTACCTACCTTTTATAGACTAGTATGACAGCAGTGATGACAGCAGCAGCAGCACAGGTGTCTGTCTTGAATGCATGACTCTGTACCTGAGCAGCATCTCAGCACCTGCCAATTATTGAAGGAAGAATATTTCTATTTTGGGGTGAACATTAGGAAAGCAAATGTAACACCTTTAAATTCTGCATGTCCATGCCCGGTGAACCATCTTCCAAGCAGTAGTAGCTAAAGGCAGTAAGTTCCTCTTCCCAGTGAGGTTCAGTAGCTCAAGCAGGTGTTGTACTCGTATGGCCATATTCCTTCTGCTTCTCAGGCTAATGCAGCCTTTACTCTTTGGGGCCTCTCTGTGCTGGAAGAAATTTTCAACTTCATGAAATTTTCACCCATCACTTGGGCTTAGATGCTGTAAGCATTGAGAGCCTGGTCCTTTCTACCAGTAGAGGGAATGAGCTATTAGTGCTAGTGTTGCCGCAGGAACAAATGGCGGGGCACAAGAGCAAATAAGCATCTGTTGGACATGAATAAATCTAGTCTGGGAAGGAGGAAGATTTACTTAGCGATTCTAACCATGAGCTTCTGAAACAGCCTTCCAGTGGTAATAGAAGGACAAACCCCCCAGTTGCACTTGAAGGCAATGTATGGAATGAACTGTGCAGTGGAATAGCCAGGGGCTGGACTTGATGACTGCAGAAATCTCTTGCAGTCCCCTTCTCCCCTGTGCAAGTGTGTCAGGGAATGAGCGATGACATCATCCCTCCTCTTTCCAAAGCTGCACTGGAATAGCTGCAATCTAGCTTTTTTAGAACCTACCACTCGGAAATGTTTGATCAGCTGTGGGAAGTGCTTGGGATGTGAACTCCATGTATTTATTTTGAAGGATATATAAATCAAAGTACATATCTAAGTAAGATTTCCCCTGCCACCCCACCTTAGTTTCTTGACACTATTTTTACATTTTACCTCACAAGAGTGAAACAAGCTAGCAAGGAGCAGGCTGCTGCCACAGCCCGAGTTAGAAGCGCTTGCTTATTAGAAGAGCAGCCCCTTTTTTCCCCTGCTGGTGGCATATGTTTTACTTGCTAAGTATATCTATATCAGAAGAGCTGACAAATGTGTTCTAGGCAGCCTCATTGACCAGCATGTTTCTGCTGCTGCTACTCTCTCTCTCTCTCATTAATAATTTGGACACTATGGTGAATAATTGGAGATTTTAGTATCAGAATATTTCCACTGGTGGCACAAACCCTCACTGCAGTGTCTTGTGTACAATTTCTTGCATGCAGTTGCTTAAATGCTGCTGAGGAATCCTACTAAACGGCTTGTAAAATCCTTTGGCTATGAAGGCTTAGTTAATTATACAAGAGGACACAGTGAATTAATTCTGAAATTAGTCTGGCATGTTTATTCAAAATAATTTTTCCTGCATCAAGTATTAAATTATTTATTTTATGTTTCACCTGGATGCAATTTGAACTGCACTTAATAAACCCTCTGACCTATTTGATATTAGCAGCACAGCTGTGTTCCCTTTCCTTCCCTGCTGAACACTGGTAAGATATATTCTTTTTATCGTTTTACTTTCTTCACTTGACCTTAACATTAACATTTCACAGTGTTAAGGGGAGAGGGTTGGCAGATATAGCCTAATTACTGTGTATATTCTACCCTGGAGTGCTGGAACATACAGTACTTGCAAAAGAGTTAATTTGTGCAGTACCACTGGTGAGCAGAGTTATTAATGAAGATGTGCACACAGATCTCAGTAAATGAGAGACAGTTCTGAGGGAAAAGTAACTTTTCTTTACTGTATTTTATTCTATAGTATTACTGTGTTTAAAATAGTGTTGTGCCCAATATTGTACATAGTTCCACTATTGTACATAGAGGGGAAAACTGTTCTTAGGGCTCTGTTGAACTGCGAAGTAACAGGAGATAGGTCTTCCTCTAAAGTGTATGAGGTTGAAATAAAGATGGAAAAGTGAAGGCTAATGGAAACCCAGTTCTGTTAGATCTACAGTTTGGAAAGTGACATCTTCTGCCAAAGAGTCTAGAGTCAGTGCTCTGTTTCCTGACTCTGTCTTATGTATTTCTCACATTACTGTATCACTTAATGCTTCTCAGCCCACTCAGTTGCTAAAAAGTATTTAAAGAGGCTAAAATAAACAGAAGAAATGAAAAGTACTGATTTTTCTGACTAAATGCTGTGTTGCTGCTGCAGCGTTAGGTAGTGGGATGTGTAGCAAGAGAAGGTCATATAATTAAAAAAAATCTAACAGCAATTCTCTTTCACTCCACTTACTGAGGAGCTCTTTAAGAATACCTGAACATGGAGAATTGGTGAGTATTCAAACATGAATGATTAAAACCAGTTATGCTAATGCAATGCATTGTTCATTGCAATTACCTTGTTTCTTCTCAGTATAAATTATCCATACTTACACTGCATATGATACAAAGTAAGGAAATATGGGTGGCATGAAGTTTCAGTACAGCTTTGTCTTCACTGTTAACCCCCTGTTGAGAAATAGAGAATGGCTACCACCCTCTTTTGCATGCAGATTACAGGTTGTGTGCATTAGTTATGTGCTAGCTAATGAGGTTCTATTGTTAAAAGTCCCCAGTGTAATTACCACTTTTTAGACTTGCAGCATGCTTGGTACCCCTCCTAGAGCTGTTAGATTTCTTCTGTTACTTACAGCATTGTCTGGGTTATTAGCTATTGCAAATAAAAAGGAAATTTCTCTTAAAAGGAGTCTGTCATTTTGTCCTGTGGGTACAGCACAGAGAACAGCAGAACCCTGGCCTACAGCTGAGCCTGCTAGCGCTACAGTAATGTGAGTAAATCAGAATCAGACTTGAGTACTGCCCTTCCCTGGGAGCAGAGTTCAGCAGTGGCTGCTTCTGCCGTGCTGTTTGTGCTGCCTGCACCCCGTTGTGCTTATCCCTTTCATTGCCCCAGGGTCAGTCCAGAGCTGCCCAGCTGGGTTCGCCTGTTGTTACCAAAGTGACAGACTATGCTAGTGCTTTACTCTTCTGTGATGGTCATCACTGTTGTAAATTTGATAGCCAGTGTTCTTACGGCTTCCTTGTAAAGACTTTTTGATAAATCAGTCACTCATATTTGCATCCCCTGAACTTGTCTCCTTCATATTCCATCTGCAACAGAAATATTCCTCTTTCTGTTAAAATGAAAACCAGTTTTTCTCTGTGGGGAATATCCAGGAATATCCCATTTGCTTATTTGTTACAGGACTTGTTACATGGATTCTCAAAATAGAGACTACTGTTGAAACCTAGAAATTATTTTCTATCTCTTATTGTGCTCACTCAGAAAGATCAATATTATTTATGCTTTGTAAGGAACAAGTTCTTTAAACCCATATTTTACATAGAGATTTTCCCCGGACAAGTGGTATGGTGACTTTTCTCAGGGGACATCAGAAAAGGCATTTGATTGTGTTGGAAGGTTGTTATCTTTATGGCTGGGTTAACAGAGTCTGGACTAACATCTTCCCACTGAGTATCAATAGGAACAGCCAAGATTATAATCAGCAGTTTTGCATCCGAAGCCTTTTTTATTTGAATTGTAGCACTATGAAATTTCATCCCATGTGCTCACTGACCCCCACCCTGACAAAGGAGGAAGGAATGGAAAGCTCTGGGCAATCATCTGAAGTTGTGATGTAAAGTCTATTTATTACCCTGATCGAAAGGATGTGTGTACCTTGCTTGGTACACATTTGCTCCCCAGCCAGTCTTGAAGCTCCGGCTGTCAGCTGTTTCCTGTGTGCTTCTGACTTAGATGTTTCAATTTCTTTCACTGGATACAGATGCTACAATAATCCATATTTCTGGTATTTTGTTTTCAGACATCTGCAGTGCAATCTATCTGGGATTATTTCATAGTGTCTTTCAAAGTTGAAAGCCAGTTCAAAAAAAAAAAAAAGAAAAACCAGCTGTCATTTGTAGTAGGACACTTCATCTTGAGCTGATTATGCTCTGTGAACTGCATATGACCATCTGAAGGTTTCTAGCAGGTTTATGCGGCACAGCTTGAGCTACATGCCCATCAGGGCTTTGGAGAGTAAGCATGTCTGCTTTAGATGGTTCTTCAGGTGATTATTTCTGCTGCAGGCTTGTACATGAGTTAAAAGAACTTCAGAAAATCTTTGCCCTAGACCACCCTTGTACAAAAAGGCAATCTTTATTTTTTACCCTCAAAATCTGCCCAGCAAAATCAGGTCCTAATAGTTTCAGAGAGTAGGTGTTTCCAGCATTCATTGTTGCTAGACTTGTTTCTTGTGTGTGGTGGAAGTTTCTGGATTTTTTTTTTTAAATTGCATGGTCATTCTACTCTTTTTCTATTTTTCAAATAGTATTCATTTTAGATCTGAATGCACTGACATAACTAATCCTTTGTTCTGTTTATATGTTTATGGGAAGAAACATGAGCTGCTGTTGTTTGAAATATTGTAGTGATATCTAATGATGAGGAACAGCTGGGCTGGGTGGGCTGCATGGAAAATGTCTGGAAAGTGAGCCTTAAGGAAGACCATTTTATGTAGAAAGCTGGTATAGCTTCCTCATTAGACCTAGACAACAGTGAAATCCTAAGGCACATTTTGTTCTTTTTTACCGGTGGCCATACCATGGATCTGTCTCTTCTCTGTGTTTGTCTGCTGTTACATACCTAGATTTTGATTTTCCACAAGTAGCATCTATTTAACCAGCATGAGAATTCAGAACTAATTTTTAAAAGAAGTAATAACACTACTGTTATAAAGTAGTCTGCATGGTAATAATCTGTAAAACTGCTTATACTTTCTAAATTAACAATGATAATGAACTCAGGCTGGAATGTAGAGAAAATTATGTGAAACAGAAAACTACATATCTTTCTGGAAATCCATGTGGTTTGCAGACTCAGAGTAGAAGGTATAAGCTGACAAATAAAAAGCAATATCCAGACCAAAAAAAAAAAAAAGAGAAACATTTTTATTTCCTCAGCAGAAAGACTTGCCCCAAAATAAAGCCTGTTCTTGGGTATTAGAAGTCTGCTGGCCAAAATGTTTGCTAGGAACTCCATATCTAAACTTGTCTCTGAACTCAGGTTTTCTGACTCCTGCAGTCACAGAATGAATACAAAGCAGCAGATTCATCTTCTCGTATCTCTTTGAAGTTATTTTTATCTTTGCAACTATTCTTCATGTTGGTGGTTCACCCCAGGCATGCTAGACTGGAAGTATGAGAGATACTATTCACTGCACAGAAATGCACCAATTCTTGTGTTTGCAGTCCAGACTGTCTGCTGCTGAACACAGCATAGCAGAGTGGATTTACACCAGGTCAGAATCTGACCATGCACCTCCCTGCAGTCATTCTCTTGGTTTGTTGTACACACATCCATTTTCTTTGTCAATATATGTACAATTTTTTTTGGTAACATTTGGTTCTCACCTCCACCCCCTGCTTCACTGCAGAGGTTAGCTGCAGTAAGGATGAGCGGATCCCAGGGACCAGAGAGAACGCCGTGGGGATGCAAGGAACAGAGCTGTTAGCTGGAGGCGTCGGGAGGGAGAAGAGGGGGAGCCTGAAGCTCCGCACAACCCTCGGAGCAGGGGCTGCTCGTGCATCCCTCTGCAGTAGCTGGGGACTTCCAGCTCTGAAATAGCTCAACTTGCAGAGCTGCCCGGGGCGCGAAGAATGGCCTGCCCCTGCTCTCAGGAGAACAAGCTGCCCCTGCTGCTGTTCAACGTCTCCAGCGACTCTTCCGAACTTTGCTCAGGGCTGACGGATTTCAAAGTAATTTCACTTTGCGTGAAAGTTCTTTAAAATAATTCCTAAACCCAGCTAGTTGCAGCTGTGCCCGCGTCAAGGGAGAGGTCTGTGCGCTACACCGCGGGCAGCCGCGCACCCGCTGCCAGCTGCCGCTTCAACCCG
>WEIT01028609.1:1882-13244 GCA_013389985.1 Dryoscopus gambensis | reverse complement strand
GGAAGGGTTATAAAAATGGATCAAAGCAATATGCCTCTTGTTCCTACAGCAAATAGACCCCAAGTGCAGTAGGTATCTTCCTCATAAAAGCATAATTTTTTAGATACACAAAAGAAACAAAGATCCAAAATCTGCTGCCAGTTAAGCCTGTCTAAATCTGAGTGGCCATTTTGTCATTCAAAACTCTCAGCCTCAGATGGTGGAGTTGAGAGAAGCTATTGAATGAAAACAAAGTCTGTAGTTTAAAATTCTCCATCTCTCTACAGTGTAAATCCCTATAGGTGCCATTAAGTCAATGGATTTCCTGTGAATATAGTGTAATATGTAATTTCCCTTCCGTATCCCTGAATACATTTAATGTAAGAATAAAACCTAAATTCTTTTCAGGAAGAGGAGGTGTATCCATTCCTGAGCATTTTGTTTAGTTTTAAGGTAAAATAGAAGAATTAGGTCACTTTCACTAAATATTTGTAACACTCTGATTTGTAACACTTGAATAAGCCTTAATGGGGATGGATTGAGAGTATGAAGAGTAGAAAAGCCAAGAGTCAGTGCAGATCTTAAATAAGGCATCAAGGCAAAAGCAGGGCTTAAGTAGAGACTAGAGTAAGGAAGAAACTTCAGGAAAACCAAGAACAGAAAGAAGACTTGAGAAGGCAGCCTGCAGCACCCAGAGCTGAAAGATATGACAAGATGACCCATCCAAGAAAGGTGAAACAGGCTCCTTTCAGAGCCATCCCTCTGATGTAATGATATTGTGGGAGTGACAATGGCCATTGCTCATAGACTTTGCTCTTCCTGGTGGCATTAAGTGCCACCATGACCCCCATTTCTCACCATGAGTTCTGATGATGATGTCATTGGTCAACTCCAGGCAGACAAGCATGCAATAGTCTTTTTTAAAAATAGATCTTAATGTCATGTACAGTTCTGGCCTGATTCCAGCCCATCTCTGTACAAAAATGCTGAATTATCAATAATCTGTGTTTTGTTTTGCTGGTAGTGTGCATGTTCAGACACGTTGGAATGCAAGCTCAAGTCCACAACCTGCTTCAGTTCTGGAATTGTCTGAAGGTGACAGAATAGCATTAACATCTTTGCTAAAATGATTAATAGATTAATAATGGTAGCTGAGTGCTCATAGTGATTTATTTGACAAGCCAGTTAATCATCCAGGTATAATAGTACAGAATTAGGAGCATGCACTTCAGAGTAGGGTCAAAATTAGAGATCAGGAAATCATTTAGCAACCATAGGAGAAGATGAAGAATACAAAAGGTGAAAGGAAAAGAACATCATGAAATATGTGAACACTGGGAAATAACTTATCATATTTTTCTTCTGAATTCTAATTTAATTTTGAGATCTTTAGCATGAGGACTCTGCATCATAAAAGTCTCTAATCTTTATTTTTCTTTAGAGGAACACCTTGTGTGCACTTCTCCCTCCCAGCACAACAGCATAATTTGAATAATATGGTAAATAATATGCATAAATCGTATAGCTCCAAATAGCAATATTTGGAGAATGGCTGTCAGAACCCAAGTACTGCCATGCAAAAACAGTTAAAGCATGTATCTTTCAGGCTATTTTGTACTAAACACTACATTGTGTCCGAAGCAAATAAATTGTTAAGAGAATTATACTGAGTAGAAACACAGAGCTGTTGGAATTTTTAGAGCTGAATTTGTCTGGAATACAGTGAAAAGAACCTTGAACCTGCATCAACAAGCAATGGGTTTGTAGAAGACCTTTAGCAGATTGTATGATTTCTGTCACTAAGAAGTTCACTTAGTGCGTGAAACTTTTCCTTGTTGCTCCAGAGAAGAAGCTCTTCTCATTATGAGTATTTAAGAAGTATTTATTTCAGTATAAAAGCAAGAAGTATTTATTTACTTCTTTATTTAAAAGGAAATCCAATCTACTCAAATTGAATAGAGCAGAACACCTTCATTTGGAAGGGAACTACAAAGATTATTTAGTCCAACTGCCTGGCCAAATGTTAAAGAATACTGTTAAGGACATTTTCCAAACACTGACAGGCTTGGGGCACTGCTCACCTCTCCGGGAAGCCTTTTGTAGTGTTTGACCAACCTCTCAGTAAAAAAAAACTTGCTAATGCCTAAAACTTCCATAATGCAGCTTTGAACCATTCACTCACATCCTGTCACTGGATACCAGGGAGAAATGTCACAAAAATTAAGTCTTTAGGAGGTTTTGACCCTATAGACATACACACTATGTGGCCAGAAATGAGATGGTGCTGAAAGAACCCAGTAGTAGGGAAATAAAAGTAATAATTTAGGTGATACAGGGGCCAGCTTACTCCTGTTAAGCAATAAGCACAGTGTAGAGTTTAGTTGTGTACAATTCCAGATGAGCTGGAGGTCAACTTCCAGAGAATAGGGATGCTCCTAATGGAATAAAAGAGTAAAGCCAGAAAAACACAAACAGTCTACCATTTGTGTCCTGAGCTTGCTTTGACTGGAAGTTGAGGGTTGAGAGACACTAAAAAGGTTTCTTGACTTGGAAATTGAGGAACCAGAAGAGAAATGATTAATACAAAGGAAGAAACTAACAGAAAGCTCTGATTCTACAGAGACCCAAAAGTATTGAATAAATATGTAAAAAAGAAAATATGTTTCAATAACCAACCAAGCAATAAAATTTAGGCCATATAGTTGATGCCAAAAGCTATCTAAAATAGACACATCAGCCTCTGCCCTTATACCATCAGCACACATGTTTGGAATAGTTAATACTCCTTACAGAAGGCTGTTATTTTGATTTGCTTTGGGATGTGAGCTTTTTCTGTAGAATATAAAATATTTGTATGGTATTGAGATTAATAAGATTTAGTGATATTTTTATCTGGGAGAAAGCCAGCACCTGGAGAAGCCTGGCAACTGTTGAGGGATAGGAAGAGGTGTAAGGTTAAAGATTTAAAAAACCCAAACCTGCTTTCCAAAGCAGAGGAAAGTCTAGGAAAAAGTATACCCTGGATTTAGTGCAGAGAGCTGCACAGACAAATCTTAATAATTTTGAGGTCATCATCAATACCATCCTTACAAACAAGAAAAAGAAACAAGGATGAGAAATTCACACTTAACTGGAAATACCCATGTAGAAAGATGCCAGTTTGCACCGTGACTCGAAAACAACAGGTCAGATTGAAAACCTTCAGGAGATAATGTAACCTATTACCACAGATTGGTTGGTCATTTCTAAAATGGAAGTTCCAGCCCTATATGATATCTTACTTTGATCATGCTACACTACTTACTGGAGCAAACTAATGAAAAAGGACCTTGTAGGTCATTAAGGGACTAAAAACCTAAAACAAAATGGTAAAAGCTTTTAATGAAGAATATTAATACTACAAATACTGACTTGGCATATTAAAAATGTCAAAAATACAGCAGATAAGCTACACTGATCTCACATGAAAAAAATGCCTCCTGAATCAAAGCATTCATAGATTTTTTTTGTGTCAACTACAAAACTTGGTACTTATTCTAGATAATTTTTTTTGCTTCCCTGAGAAGTTGATATTGGGATACCTTTAAAGGATATCTAATAAGGAAAGTTTTCAATTACGTTTTGGACAATGGACAGGGAATAAAATAAGTAGGAAAAAAAAAGAGGGAAGTTCAGATTCCATTAGGTACATTCAGAGTAGAAATGGTGAAACCCAGTTTATCATTCATTGAACTGATAGGTTTTTAATCTTAGAAACTCATGACTAAAAATCTCCCGATTTTTGGAAGTAAACGATTCAGGAAGAACAAGAAAAGACAAAAAAATCAGTTTAGATTTAGTATGGAAGCAACTAACCAACTACATACACATTAGATAGAAAAATCCAGTTCAATGAACAAAAGGCTACTGCAAGCTTGAAGACAGAATTACTGTATTTTCCTCCTCGTTCTTTTGCACTTTCCTAGCTATTTACTTCTGGATGCTTTCAGAGAAAGGACAAATGTGGATGATGAGGACAGACTAGATATGAGGAAGGATCTTCCTTGATATAAGGAAGAATTTTTTTACAGTGAGGGTGGCGGAACACTGAGACAGGTTGCCCAGAGAAGTGGTAAATGCCCCATCCCTGGGAACATTTAAGGTCGGGTTGGATGGGGCTCTGAGCAACCTGATCTATTAAGTTTTGACTGAGAGAACGTGGTTAGACTTCACCACATAAGTAAACCCCTGACTATCCACATTAAAAGAGGAATTGATTAAGAGGCATCCCCTTTTCAGCCCTTACAGCTACTGCATCCCCAATGTCTTCTGAGCGGCCAGGTTAAATTACAGGCTGGGGTGTCCCTGACCACACCACTGCGTCTGGCTCAGACTGTTGGTGTGTGTACTCCAGAAGGGCATTCTGAACTCACCCAGGCGAGACACGATCTCTGCAGGCTGGCTGATGCGACTGTCAGTCGCATGCTACTGTCACTAAGCCAGTCTGTGACTGAAGTGGCTCTGACTGCAACAGCCCATGCAGACTGATGCAGGCTGTATTGCAGATCAAAGCTTTTCTTACCAGCCCCAGTCACCAGCAGGACCTGGAGCTTGTCCCCTGCCCAGCTGGGGTAGGGGCAGAGGAACACCCATTTCTGTAATTGTGACAGCTCTGAATGGTTGCTTGGGGGTTTTAAAATATACCTTGGCTTGAACTCCAGCTGTGATTAAACTTGTTTCCAGCAGACAGCAACTTAACATATTACTAGCAAGAATAAAGTGAGGATTTTGACAAGGTGTCATCCGAAAGATTTTTCCAGCACACAGGGAGGCTGTTGGAGATTTTTCAGTATAATTCCTAATATGACAGGGACTAAAGCTGAACCCTTGGTCATTCATTTTAAATTTAAACCTTCCTGGGTCACTATGCTAAAACCACTCAAGATAATTTTTAAGGCAGAAGTCAAAGAAGGGATCAATGTAATTTAACTTGAAAACCCAGGCTGCAAAATCAAGCATTAATTCTGAGAGTTGGCTAGCATCAAACTGTCCTCTGATGAACACTGAAGATAAGGCCATAAAGGAGAAGTCATAGCAGAGACTGGTCCGTGAGATTTTCTTTACAAAAAGCAGAACATGTTTAAAATTATCACCCTACTTTTCCAAGTATTTGGAGATGGATTTTTTGTGTTGAAATCATAAAGTGATGCTGTAAACAATGTTTTAATAAACTAGTGCACGCTTAGTGCAAACTGTGAATTTTCAATTATTCTTATATATGACATGGAACAATTTTCAGATGGAAACTATCTTTCACTTAGCAGAGATAGAGATTAAAAAAAGGAGTAGTAAGGGGGTAATTCTTCTGATAAGAGTGTAAACCTAAGTTAAATACTTCCCAGTTATAGAGAAATCAAATGAAAAATAATAGTCTCAGTAGTCTTCCAGAATATGCTACTCCATCTTCAGCTGTTGGAAAAATACAGGAGATTCCCAATTACAAACTCTGTGAACCCAAACTGAGGACCAAAATGACACAGAAATAATGTAGTATTTGAGAGTCAACGTGTGATATTATGTGTAATGAAGCATCTAAAATGAGGAAGGGAATAATGTTTTATAGTAAAGAAATTTAAAATTATATAAAATCAAAAAGACAATTAGGAAAGTCATCAACAATTTAAATTCTATTAAAAGTAATCTTTAGTGTGAAGGTCATTGTATCTTCAAGATACTAATTTTCTCTTTTGTTATCTTTCTCAAAAGAAGAAAAGTAAGCAAAGTCAGACTCAGTTCTTGCGCAAAAATAGATCTGGGATCTTCCAAGAACAAATTGATTGCCCAGAAATAGGATTTTTATAGAACCATGAAACATTATGTTCATGTAATCTCATTTATGTCCAACTACACTTCCATCCAAGTCAAATACCTTGATTTGAGTTTTGTTCTCTGCAACCAGCCAGGGGTGACACTGTTGAAATAGGTAAAACATTCCATTGCAGGTTCTTCAAATGTCTATTTTCCTTAGAAAAAAGGAAGTATCGTTTGGAATTTTAAAAACTACAATGCATTGACCCATCTTGTGGGGTTTTTAAAAAATTTCTTTTTAGCCCCTGCTTTCCATAAAACATAGAAGGGTCTGAGTGTATCATACACATCAAAATAAACATGTAGTTCAGGAATGCACAGCATTATGATGAATGAAGGAAGGAAGGAAGGAGGGAAGGAAGAAATGAATGAAGACAGACTTTTGAGCACAGTGACTATATATCCTGTACTCTCAGGGAAGGTGCAAAAAAGTCCATGCGGAGAAGCTGGTTATATCAGGTACAGAGATGAGCCTGATCTCCACATTTTCAAATGGAGTAGACTGGTATATTTAATATGACATATTTAATTATTTGTCCAAATAATACAAGCACCCACACATGCCTCTTTCAGATCCAGTGTGGATTATTACCTGCCACTGAAATTGTTGGTTCATTACAGCAATAATATCCAAAATATGTAGGCATGAAATCATATCATATTTAATGCAAAAAAAGACATCTGAACCAATTCAAGATGTTGCTAATTTGCTCAAAGTATCTCTTGGTCATGGATCCAGCTTTGGTAATGCCATTCAGCAGTGTCATTTTGACTGCAGCTTGAAACATTTACAGTCTGCATGCAGTGATATCAGGGGTCTATTTGTGGACCTATCTCCAAACTGAATTACTGAATCTGCATTATAGCATCTGAGAGATACTTACTGTCTGTGACCTCGTGCTCAAGTAAATCGATGAATTGAAGCCAGTGGTAAAGAATATTTCATGTTCTTTTCAAGGCTGGGAATTAGAGGTTGGGACTCTGTGATGCAGCCTGTTCGGATTCAGTTTGTTGAGGGACAAAACAAACCTGAGGGATGTATATGTAGAACATAAATATTACCTACACTGAATTTTTTCCTGATGAACTTTCCTTAATCTGGTGTGGTTTTTAATTTGTTCTTATGTAATTGGACTCAATTACACTTCTGAAAAAACAAAGACCCTTCAAAATCTAGAAATGTCCTACTATTGCTTAAGATGTTCATCTTGTTGAGCCATGACTGTCATAAGCCAAACTGTAGATGTACAACATAAGGATGAGTATAGTTCCAGTGGCAACTGATGAGTCTTTAGCCTACTAACCAGATGATGTCCCAGCATTGGTTGCATACTGTGGACATATTCCCTTATGGTGGCACCTCACTATGCTATGGTTATGTGAGGCTTCCAGAGCCAGTCAGTAAGTCCCTGATGTTAACGTACAACATGAACACCTCTCCAGCCCTCTCACCTTTCACTGGTGTACATAAGCATGCGTATGTACAAACAGTATAGCCAGGAAACAAGCTAGAAATACATCGTTTTTGCAGCCACAAGTAAGTATTCAGTCCTGTCAGCAGAGACTGTAACTGAAGGTAAACAGTAATTCTACTGAATATTCAATTTGTCCCATAACATGTCAGTAAAAATAATAAAGATCTCTTTTGCTATAAATAATACAGATTACTCTTTCAGAATTTCATCACTTCAGCAATGCTGTCAGAAGTATGTAAGGCAAAATGCCCTGCAATATCAGTATTTCATACGTCACATTGACACTCTCCACAGCTTTTTCTTTAGGTTTCAGTGGTTAGAGTGAAGATGGGTGAGGTGGCATTAACTAACTCGAGTGTTTTACTCCCAGCTTTCATTTCAGATGAACTTATTTAGGGACAGCCTCTTCCTCTGGCATAACATTTCATGGGAGCCAACTCTTATCTCTTAGCTGTTAGAAGTACCAGAGTGAACAAAATAATTCGTACTTGATTTTGAAAAAGTTATTCTGGACCAACTTTTAATTAGCAACTAATCACAGGTCTCTGGAGAAAAAGGGCTCACATCTACTAAACAGATTTCAAATAGTCAGGTTAGAATAGGTGAGAAATGGGATTTCCATGTTCATACCTTTCCAATGTCTTCATTGCATGACAGGATGACCAAGGCACAATGCCTTTGTGCACTTGGATTCCTAATAATGTATTATAAAACGTCTCCCAAGCAACACAGGCTGCTGAAAGCACATCAAATTTGTCCTCTGCTCACTAAAATTTCTTGCTATAAAGTACTGAATTGAGTTCAAAGTCACAGCTTCCCCTAGAAACATTCAATTGTCTGGACCTGGCATATCTGAAATTAGAGCAAGAATGACAACGTGGACCTTGAACCCTTTTCACTGATAGGGAAGTTCATGTGTGCAGATGAAACTGCCTTAGAAATTAATGTAAAGCTGTCATTGAACTCTTCCACGAGCAAATGGCCATCACAAATTTCATTTTTTTCCAGCCAAAATGCAAGGTTTAATTCTTTGGTTTGTCTTTTCTAATGTACTTAAATTATCTAACAGATATTGAAGAAAAGTAATACACTATTCAAAATAAGACATTCTGGGCTTCCTTCTAGAGAAGAAGGGCAAGACTACAAAATACATATTGCAAAGAGTAATATATTGCCTAATCCTCCTAATTTATTAGCATAAGTGAGGTCAAAGGCCACTTCTAGGGCGGGTGATCCACATGAACTTCCCCACTCTTCTCAGGCCCTTAGGGGTAATCTTGGATTGGACAGAAAGAGGTAGAAGGCACAAGATAAAGCAAAAGTGTGAAAAAATGGTTGAGACAGAAAAATAATGAATCAATGAACAGTTAATCAGGAGGGCAGATTGTCGACACAGCTCCTGCATGCTCTAACTGCATGCAGCAGCAGCAGCAGCTGTTTGCTCTGTGCTTAAAAGCAGCAGCTCTTTTCCAACATAAATTCCATTAAAGAATTTTAGTTATTTAAAAGGTGATTAGATTGTATTAATTTATCCTAGTTTTATTACAATGTTTTTTTTCCTTAGGGATCCTAAAAGACTGTTATCATTTCTCATAAAGCACTTTTACTCCTAATAATCAATATCGATTTTACTATACCATATTATTGCTTAGATTTATATTCTTGTTTTGTGTGGGATTTAGGTATTAATATAATTAAAAAGAAATGAGATAAATTGCTTTGCTTAGAAGTTTCACATTAAAAATAATTAGCTTTTCCTCTCATTTCCAGATGATACAGAAACATTTACACAGAACTATTTATATTGAATACATTTCTTCTGTTCTTGTAAGTTAAAGAGTTTTAATAAATAAGGGATAACAGGGCCTTTCTTTTGGGAACATCCAGGTAACAATAAAGGCTCCTCATGTAGCTGAGGTGAGAATTAGGCCCTTCAAAAACCTGAGGAGATATCCAGTTCATTTCCAGTGTGCTATCACATCTTAATCAAAACCAGTTAAATAATTCAAATAATAAAGCTCTGTTGCGGTGCGGTTTTGTTGTTTTCCCCAATGTTATTAAGATGGTTTAACCCCCCCCCCCCCTCTCCCCCCCGTTGTGACATNCTGACCCCTCCCTCGCCTCTTTACCTTGGCGCTTCGTTTTGAGCACCTCCTTATCCTATCGCGTCCCACGCGCGGAGCTAGCCGGGGACGAGAGCAAGGATTAGCGTGGGCCGCGACAGCTGGCGCCCCACGTTGGGCGCCAGCTGCGGCGGTGCTGCGTTGCCCTCGCTACTTAGGGCTCCCGGCTAGCTCGTGCAGGTAGCCGCTAGGTAGGGAAGAGCCACCCAGTGACCCGAGCCGATGGGTCCCTGGATAGCAAGGGATCGTGAGATCCACTTCACAGGACTCGTAGCGACGCGTCAAGGTAAAGGGTTGAAGGAAGGACTCAGCCCAGAGCCGGATCCAAGGTCAGCAGTTTATTGGCCCGAACCCTGCCTGGTCGGACTGAGCCGAATTGCATGGGAGACAGCCACTTTTATAGGGGGGTGGAAACCGAGGGTGGTGACCAATCCGAACAGAGCAGGGAGGAGTAAAGGGTGGGATAGCATTTCCGTATAACCAATAGGGGTACACACAAGGTAACTGACATATACTGTAGCCAATGGGGTATCAAATACAACAGAACTTTCTGGAAGCAGAGGCAGGGTTGGAAGTGATTGACATGCTTGAGGGGTATGGTTTTCAGAGATTGACAGGGAAGGATCTGGAAATATAGGTGTGGTTTGGGTGATGGACAGGGAATGAGGGAAGGGTTTTACCTTTATTTGGGGTAGGGGCGGAGAAGGGGGACAACTGGGTTGAACCTTTATTGTAAACTGAATAGGGGGGAAACTGAAACATACCATTTATAAACTGAACATAGAGTCCGCACCACCACAAAGCTCTGACCAAAGCCTTTTTTTTTTTGTGAGAACCTTTATGCTAACCCTTTGTGATAACCCCTCTCTCCCATATAATTAAGTAACCGGTTTTTCTTTGTCAAACCTAACTCATGTTTGCTAACTCAGTTATGTCCCATAGCTCCCATTTAGACTTATCTTCCCCAGACAGTTTTTACCACAGTCTGCACAAAAACCCCCCAAACCCTTGGCACAGAGTATCCTACAGAGTACTTTGCAGGCTCTTCTGTTCTCTGCCCTGCAGGGATATATTTTACATATCAGAAATGTGATGGCAAAGAAAAAGAAGCATTTTTCAAAAAGAAATTCAGCCTTTTACTTTCCATGCATATGAGGGCAAGTAATATTTTTGCAGAAGGTTTCCTTTTAAAAAAACAATTACAGGAAATTTAGTGCCCTGTCCTCTGCAACTCGCTGATTTGATCTGTATTTACTGCAGAGACAGTCAGAAGTAATCAGACTGAAAGAAGCAGAAATTTGGTTTTCCCTCTTGGAAGAATTAGTATGTGCCTCGATGTGATGTGTATTTTGGCTCTTTTAAAAGCTGTATACTGGATCAAAATTAACTTAATTCTATACTGTAAATGGGTAGGTACATCAGCTAGAGCCAAATATTGCAATTAAACTTACTTTGCACCTTTATTTTATAAATAATCTGGAAAGCATCTAAAAAATCAATAAATTACATTGTCTTTATCATTTGCCATTTATATAGTGCCATTTATAAAATGAATTCATACAACTTTTAGAAGTATTAGGAAACAGCCATTTCAATTATAGTATATGGAGGACACTAAAGGGTGAACATAGTACTGGATATCAAGACAAGGAGTGCAAAATATTACTCAGTCCTTTTACCGTGCATAAACCAATGGGGTCTAAATCTGAGATGAATCATCTAAGACACTCTGACAGTCATAATAAACAGCAATAAAGTTATAACATTCTGTCATTGTTTAACCACAACTGGCAATTAAGTACACAGCAACTCTCTCACTCCCCCATGCCTGGTTGGATGGCAAGGAGAACCAGAAAAACGTGAAACTCGTGGGCTGAGATAAGAACAGTCTAAGAAAAGAACAGTCTAAGAACTGAAATAAATTTAAAACAAGACGAA
>WEIT01028604.1:220-19119 GCA_013389985.1 Dryoscopus gambensis | reverse complement strand
TTTTTGACACTGTCAAGGGAAGGGCTCTGGGCTAGAAGAATGTTTGGTTTTGATCAGTTTGGAGGTTCTTGCATTATACAGATGTCGCACAGCATCTTAACATGTCTATGTAATGGCCGGGGCTTCTGAAAGTTTGGTAGCTGACCTGCCTGCTGGCCTGATGGAAAAGTTGCTGTTACTCTGCTGTAGCCAGGAGGTACCCTGCTTTTTATGAAATTGTGGAGTACTTTGTACAGCAGATTCCCACTGATGCCGGCCCTGACTATTAAGATGTCTGCCTACAGCACCACAGNTACAGCACCACAGATCAACCCATAATAAAACAGTAGGGGTGTGATCAGGAATCAGCAGTCAGAGTTCAGATGAAGGGGGCACTTTGCATTTACTTTGACACTGGCAGGCGAGTAATAATTACATGTGGATAACAATGACAAGGTTTTCTCTGCAAGACTGCTTAACTTTTCACTCAAACAGTCACAGAGCCTCTGATCTCATGACATCAGCCAAGGCTTAAGGAAGAAGAGGACTATAAAAACTCACAGTGGTAACAACAGGAAATAAAGAAACAGAAAATTTAGGCTGGATACTCAGCAGGATTACAGGCACTGAAATCTAAAGAAGAAATTGACCTGCTGGCCTCACACAGTGAAAATTAAGCAACAGAAAAGATAAACTAATGCTGAAGAGGAGACTCCTTGACAAGAAGTGATATAGGTGTGTTGATTGAGTTTAACCATCTTTTGATTATGCTTTTCTAACAAGATTATTTGATTACAGACGGAACATACCACAATATGTGTTTTCTTTCTTTCAAATGCAGAAACTCTTTAATACATGCAGATATATATGTACACACTGTATATTAGCAGGCCTGAAATCTAGAAAAAGAGATTTCTTTTTTCCTTTATCTATAACTCCTCAAATAGAAGGTTACTGACTAATCATCTGTCTTTTCTAATCTACACAAATTTTAGTGTATCATCTACTCCTGGCCACTGCAATATCTCCCAGAGCTAAGCCAGTCATAAACCCTGCCCTGAGGAATGAAGTTCTTTGCCAGAGGTACAAAACCAGCTTTTATTTGTGCACAGTTAACATTATAGACTCCAGCTGAGCATTTCTGAGAATAAATACTTCTTTGTTCCTCTAAAAGCATGCATGTACTTGAGCAGTAATCAAGACCAACTGATAATTAGGACTGCACCAAACTTTGTATCTGAATTAATTCATCTATTCCTCCTCCCGACAACCAACCTACAAGGGCTCATATACAAGATAATTGTTGGGACTAAGAAAGAAAGATGACTGTGAACAAGAAGAGCAAATGGAAAACAAGAGTGAATATAATTGGTGGAGTACATTTTAGAAAATTTGTCATTTGGAGTGGACATTCAAAATGAGCATGAGCAGCACTGAGCAGATGTGGGAAGAGAGTTAGACATCAAAACAATGTGATACATGAGAAGGGTAAAAAGAAGACTGCTATAGTAAAATCAGTTCTGCTGTGACGTACCTGATCAGCCCTAACAGATATTACCTCTTTTCTTCCAAGAAGCTGGAATTCTCTTTATTTGAAATCTGACTTTATGTAGATGAATGGATAAATCAAGGAAGTAAAGCTGTCTACTTCATCATGAGGTAAAACTGCCACTTAGAAAAGGTTAACACCAAAACTTTGTCCTTAGATTTTACAAAGCTATAGTGTTTGACTCCCTGCTAATTCCTAAGACTGTAAAAACTATCAGCTTACATAAACCTGTATTGAAATAATAGCAGAGAAAATAATACACACTTAGCATATCATCTTTCTGTTATACCTGGTACTGGTTCACAGTAAATCAGCACAGCCCAAGTCCCTTCCAAAAGTGCACAAAAGACCATTTCAGGTCATCATGTGTGTTATTAGAATAAAGATACTGAGAGAACCCTGCCTGTCTGACATGGGTGTAGGCCTTGTTGTCAAATATTCTGTATCATTACAGCCAGAATCCAACCATACAGCAAGACTGTTCAGCACCCCTTATCAATTTTGCTTCTTTCTACTTTCCTCTGTCTCAACGGTGCATGCAATTTCCTTTCTTGTTATTGGTATGCAAATTCACCTGCTCCCAAAATAGTTCTCCTGAAAGACTGTTATTATATTTGAAATGCAAGGTATGTACACCCACTTGTCAACTGCATGAACTAGCTGTGGCAATTATAAATTCCTCTGAAGGGCAACAAACATTTGCCATAAATGGAGACTAAATTAATTCAGGCATTTGCAAGATACAGACTTGGTTAACCTACCAGAAAAATTCATTTTTCTCATATATACCGTAAGCTTGTCATCTTCTTTTTCAGAGATGCTTCAAGACCCTTCAAATATGAACTCTTCTGGCAAACACCATCTGTCATTCTCTCTCATGAGGGTCCCACATGTCCTTTTTTTTTAACTTTTCTTTAATGTCAGTCATCCTTCATGTGTCATCCATCATATGACCAAAAAGAGGGTTTAGGACCTCCAACAGGAGACGAGAACATGCCAACACACCCACTTGTAAGAATTTCACAGTTCAATCCTTTGACAGCCTTATGTACACCCCAAATGAGGGGAAATAATGTTAGAGCTTAAGCTTCGGTCACATGTGCATTTTGTTGCTTACATGAGGAGAAGGAGAGACCAAGGTGCTTAAAGGAGCACCTAAAAAGTAGCTCGTAACACAAATTTGAGTGTCACTACTCTAATTTTTAGATAGCTCTCACAATTCAGGGGTAGACGGTTTCATAAAAAGTGAAAGATGAAAGAGAGAAGGCCTAACAAAATAATTGTTGTCCAGATGTAGGAAGAATTCATTCTCTATTAATATCGGAAAGGGGTCTGTCCGTGTGAGCTATTGAAGTGTTGGTCTACTGAAGTGCCTTCAGCTTCCAACTATTTTGGAAGGACTTCAGGATGGCCAACACCACACAAAGATGAAAAACCTTATTAACACACTGTGGGCAAAGAATTCCATGCCTTGCAAGTAAGTGCAGAGAAAAGAATTATACTGAATGTGTTAACACATGACTGTGTTAACTGTTCCAAGGAGAAATCCTGTCTGGTTGTAATTTATCCTGGTGTAAAATGTGGCCACCAGCTCCACTGTCCGTGCCGTGTATGAACTCAGCTCTAGGAAGAAGACTGTGTGATACTGTGAACCATGATGGTCTGCTCCTAGGCAGGCATCAAATGAGCATTTCTGTTTTCCCCTCCTCCCAGACCCAGGGGATAGGCCTGTATTGAAAGAGTCAAGATGACTCATTGAATAAACATGTATGTACCTAGATGAAGAGCAGGAATCCACTGCTGTGCATTTAACATGAATGAAAATGGAAGGGAACAGATATCCAGAGGAAAAAAATCATGGTTGTGGAAAACCTGTAATAATTTTTCTTTGTGCTTCAATTTAGATGGAGAAGCAGGCTGGCCCTGCTTTAGAGCTGCATGAACTCTGGCAGAGAGCTGTGGTCTTGCAACACTGTCCTTTGAATGTTTCCTTAAATAGCGCATCTGATATTCTAACTAATAACTGGCAATAGACTGGAAATACTCACAAATACCTTGGCCTCATAACAGTTATGATAAAAGATCACCATCTTCATTATTAAAAAAAATACACCCAAAAAACCCAATAAAAAACAACCAACCAACCAAAACAAATTAAAAATCCCAACTCACTCACATGATATTAACCAAAGTCTGCAGCAAAACCTGCCAATAATCCTGAATCTTACTACTTGTTCTGCTGTTTCTAAGCTTGTGAACGGGTTGGAGATATCCAAATACTTGCAGAGATAAGTAGCACTTCCTGGTGGGATTATCAGCAATACAGTCACGTAACCTGATGGAAACTGACTCTCAAAGTGCTACTACAGTCTTCACAATTCTCATCTATGCTTCTGGATATGAAATACAACAATCAAATGAGGATACCCTGAACAGAACTGGACAAAAAGAAAGTTCATGAGAAATTAATTAGGCACATAGCTTTTTTCTGAGACTAGGAAAAGCACAAGGCTGCCCTTCTGCTTACTGTTATAGCCTAAGGTTCATTTCTGGAAACTAAAACAATTCTGTGGAACTGGTGAGCATACAGGTTGATTGAAAATTATTATGGTGAATAAATACAAACATTGAAATTGTCAAACTGCTTAATATTATGTTAAACAGCAAGTCATCAATCTTTCCACCCGTTAGGTCATCGAGCAAGAAATACTTGTATGCCATAGGTGTGCACAGTTAGTCTGCTAAATAACATAGCTCCTTTTCTGAGCTATGGATACAAACTGCTCTGCCAAAGCTTCTAATTAGTAGTGTTCGTGTTTGCAGCAGGCATACATAAAACATCTAACACCTACATTAAAGTTTAAAAACATTTTCTACACATGCAAAGCTCATCCATTTCTTAAACCATCCAGATAACATCTCTTACTTTGATATGCAACAGCTAGAAAAATTAGGCTCTCATGCTAATCAAAATTTCCTTAATTTTCATATTTGGGTGATTGTCCTGATCACACATTCAAAACATAATCCTTTCAATGTAGAAAATTTTCCCTAATAGCTAACCTAGACCTGGCGCAACTTGAGGCTGTTTCCTCTTGTACTGTCACTTGTTATTTGGAAGAAGAGATGGACTCCCACCTAACCACAACCCCCTTCCACATGGTTGTAGAGATCAATAAGGTCTCCATGAGCCTCCTTTTTCCCCAAACACCCTCAGCTCCCCCAGCCATTTCTCATAGGACTTGGGCTCCAGACCCTTCACCAGCTCCATTCTCCTTCCCTGGACACACTCTAGGCCCTAAATGTGTGTCTTGTACTGAGGGACTCAAAACTGGACACAGGATTTGAGGTGTGGCCTCACCAGAGGCCAGTATAGATGGACAATCACTACCCTGGCCCTGCTGGCCACACTATTGCTGATACAGGCCAGGGTGCCATCGACCTTCTTGGCCACCTGTGCACATGCTGGCTCATGTTGAGCTGCAGTCAGCCAGCAGCCCCAGGTCCTTTTCTGTCAGGCAGCTTGGCAGCCACTCTGCCCCCAGCCTGTAGCACTGCCCAGAGTTGTTGTGGCCAAAGTGCAGGACACTTCTTGTTGAACCTTATATAATTGGCCTTAACCCATAGATCCAGCCTGTGCAGCTCCCTCTGCAGAGCCTTCCTAACCCCAAGCAGATAAACAGTCATCTGCAAACTGACTGAGGGTTTACTCAATCCCCTTATCATTAATGAAGAAACAGAACTGGCCTTAATACTGAGCCCTGGGGAACACCAGTGATGTGTGCTATTATGCTGGGCCACTAACTGGAGGTAACTCCATTCACCACCACTCTCTGGGCCTGGCCACCCAGACATTTTTTATCTAGTGAACACTACAAGTATTTTGGCAAAATTTTCTTTCACTGAATAGTTTGCCTTGCCCTTTCTAAATGTGAAGTGGGAGACTGGCACTTATTTATTTCACCACCAGCAAGAAACTTCACAGTTGCTAGAAATTTAGTTATGCTTTATAATACAGCACTAACAATTACAATTTTTGCATCAATTCCTAAGAATTTCAAAAGATTTCTTGATCAAAGGCAATCTTTGTTTGTTCTGTGGATTTTTTTAATCCTATGCAATCACTGCTTAAACTGGGTCTGTGATGTAACTACGACCTTGGGAGTACGACTTTGGTCTAGCGAATAGTCCTACATATATTCAAACACCTGCATTACTTATGTAAATAATCTCATTGCACAATTTTGTATAGGCTTTGCATACCAAATAAATATAAGCTTTCCACGGATTTTGGTGGAGTGGTCCAGTGGCACTGGCTAAAGTTCTGTTTTACTTGAAGATTTCTGTACAAAAGAGATATGAGAACTTATTCTAAACCTGTGCTGCGTCCTATATAATTTTATTTCATGTCTCTTCAAAGGTGACATTTTACCATCTGTAATAGATTTCTAATTTTTAAAAAAAGTAAAATTAAAAGATACATATTAGATGTGTGATCCTTAGAAAAGATTATTTAACCTGTCAAGTATACTCATTCTCCAGTTGACTCATATTCATGACTTTACAGGTATTTTGTATGACTGTGGCAGGTTGTGACAACCTTCCTATGTGCATCTTCAAGCCAGTCACGACTGGTTACCCTCTGCTGTAATGGATGAGCTCACAGTATACAACCAGCTCCCACCATGGCATAAGTGTGGGGTCACAGTGCTGCAACTGGGTTTATGGTGGGGTACTTAAAGTTCACAGATTCCTGCCTGCAGCGCATATCAAACACATCAGGTGAGCACTACACAGCCCTTTCTTATCACATCTTCTGATGTGCCAGACACGTACTGCCATCACATGCCCTGACATGGATTCTCACCTGTCTAGGAGTACAACACCTCAGAAGTCTGGTATCTACAAGGGTCAGAAAGGCAGCAACTGAATAAAAAATAATGTAAATGTAAGTCAATTGAAACTGGTACTAGAAATCTTAAGTTTAACAGTTCCTCTGTTTCATAACACATCACTTCTGAATCTGTGTCTCTGTTACACCAGAAGAGAAGCTTCATGATATAGGTTTAGGGTTGGGGTTTTTTTAATACTTACACAAATAATAATAACAATAACAACCATAATAATAGTAATAATAATAATAATAACTTTAAAAATCCAGTCGGAAGCAATTTCTCCTCGAGTCTGCCGGCAAAGTATGGTGGGTTTGTTAGCTACAAAACTAGAGGGGTATACAATACTATTAAACTCAATTTAAAAGATAATAACTCAGCCTCCAAGAATCAAGCAAAATAATAGAATTTATTTTTAAATAAGCCTGATCTCTTTCAACTTGTGTAGCCTGTCAGCTAGGCACTGATTTGCAGTAATCTGTATTCAGATCTGGATCAGGTTTAGGTTCAGTTGCTATGGCTGCCTGCTTTAAGCTCTCCTTACACATGCACCTCTCTCTCTCATAATCTTTTATGACAGATTTATTGTTAAAGAAATTAAATTTTGGGTTTCTGAAGGCTGAAGAGCAAGCAGTACTTTCCTTGCCCCTTATTAAAGTCAGGCAGGGCTGTATGCAGAGAGGACAAGGAAGGACACACACAGTGAGACAATTGCCCTAAGGGTACATGCTCTCCAAACCTGGCTGTGCCTTCAATGAGGTGCAAGATGCATCACCTTTGCATCACCCTACATAAACTCAACTTATGCTTAAACATAACCACTCCATGACTCCCACCTGAGCAGCATTTACCTCCCACTGCTGTCTGCCCCTGCTCCTCCTGGGGAGTTTTGCCATTGGTTTTAATAAGTCAGAAGTTTCACTTGATGACATGGATCTCTCAGGACAGATCTTGAAATACTCAGATCTAGAAGAAGCAGTGAGGTCAACTAGTATTTAAATAAATATTGGCAAAACTATTTGTCCATTCCTACCATTATGGAATACACATACTGAATTTCTTAGTTATAAAAAGCACTCAGAAAACTTCATCCTTTTTATAAAATGTCTAATGTTGCCCACCAAGCTTTCATCTCTGTTGTGGAAATCTGTTTGTTGGTAGAAAACCCAAAAAAGAAATGGGAAGAGATTTTGCACCTATTTCTCCATCCCATTACCTCTTTCTTATAACCAGAGAAATCCAAGGATGAAATAATTACCAGGATACCACAATACCAACACTGTAACAGTGGAGTGATGTTGCAGACAGTAGTTATTATGCTGTAGGACACACCCTACATATCTTTGGAAAGATTTGTGGTGGAATAGTAGTATTTTTTTTTTCCATTCTACTGACAGTGAAACAATAAATCATAAATTTAATCTACTCTGCCCTGGTAAATTTACCTACTTCTTTAGCCTTTTCACTCTAGTTTTCTTACACATATAGATATATTTATACATCTATCAGAGATGCATCGTATTTTGTGAGCGTAAGGCTGTTGGACCTTTCCTCTCTTTCCTGCTAAGAGAGTAAATAGAATATCAGAAAAAGGAATAAAAGTGACTATGAATGTTCACCTTTATCCTACCTATTGTCCTTAATAAAACTTTCTCCACACATGCAATATCTTCCACCACCAGATGAGCATTTCACGTATTTTGCTCGTCTACAAAAGAACTCTTATAACATTGAATCTTATAAAACTGATAATGGTGCAGTGACATTCCATCAGTAAGAATAATTAATTTAAATTATATTTTTAAAAAACAACCAATTAAAAAATATATCTTATAGGTAAAGGACAAAGAAGGACAAAATATTCTATCAAGATCATCTCTGTAATGAACTATGAGACTTCTCTTATTCTCTCAGTCCTCTTGGAACTGCTTTATTTGTAATTATTGGCAACTACTTCAATAGAGCACCTTATGGTACTCTAGAGTAAGGAGTATTTGTTCTGTAAAAATATTAACATAAACTATGATGGAGTCTGATTTCATGCAGTTCAGTATACTACAGTGGTATATGCATGTCATATGTAAAAAAAATAGGTTTACCCTAATGGATAATGAACACACAAATCAAAATTACCCATGGCTAGTAAGCACCACAAAGCTGGCCAGAATTATATGCAGTAAGTAAACAAATAAATTGTACTCATTATTTTTATACAGATATTAATATATCTTGAATTCTTAAAGGAATCTCACATAATTCCGAGAATCAGTGTTTGACACCTTAATGTCTGATGTTGTTTCATTACCCTCAAGGCAGCAATAAAATCTTTTGTTTTCCTTATCTTTGATAGTTGTAGAGAACCTGTATCACTAAGAGTTTAAAGATGACCCTCTGAAAGGGATTGTGATGTTTCTTGTGTTGACTATATTTTAGCCAGTAGCACTTTTCTGACACAGCTGCTTAGATCAGCAGCACCTAGATTTGTATAGCCATGGACAAAGTTATATGCTGAAGCCTTCCTTTGCATCTCCAATCACAACTTCTTGCCAGCAGTTTAGAAGTAATACGGATCTGTATTTGACACCAGCCTTTTCACCTGTATCACCCATTTTTTGATTTTAGTGTTCCTAAAGCTGATAGGATGCCCAATCTCATCACTATGCAGCACTGCCATTTCTAGTGTAAGACATAAGGAAAAGCTATGGGAGATTTGAACTGAAAGTGTATTCATCAGCTTTCATTTTGGAAATCAAAATAAACAAAATCAAATTACAGTTACCTCGAATAAATAGTCCACTGAGTGGAACAGTTCAATTTAAATAATCTACTCTGAGGAGTATTTAGAATTCCTTTCAGAATTCACTTCTTACTTTCCATAATCATCAGTGTCCTTTTAATAGTCATTTGTGGCTTAGTGATGACTTTCAGGTTCTCTTCTATTACAGAAATTACACTGTGAAAGTCCTAAGTGGTCCTCACTGAGTTCTTAAATTAACATTCAGAGTTAAAATGTCCAGAAAATTATGTACCTTTGCTTAAAACTCAATTGGGCTTATGAGAGAGAGGAAGATTTTATTTATTTATATAAATTAGTGCCCTCATCTTCTTCCTACCTTTCTTTACATCTTAGTCTAAGAGGACTCAGACGTGCTACTTCCAGCTGTTCCACCAGTTCCTACAGGAACATCATTCTGGACTAAAATATTGCATAAAAGTGCACACCTGAGGCCTGCAATTAAAGCATAGTTACTCTCGCACTGATGATTTGTCTCCTCTACTAGAATCCAGCTCAAACGTTTGGAATACTACTCAATGAGCACAGCTACCAGGAGCTAGGGGTGTAATGAATCTCTTATCTCTATAAAATTATGATCCTGAACAGAAAAGCACTTCAACTTTTTATTATTTTCATCAATTCTTGTCCAAAATTATAATTTCAAAGGTCAAATTTCAAACCAATCTCATTAAAAACCCACAACATTTTCAACATTAATGGTTAATTACATAATAATTAAAATTAACTGAACCTTAAACTAAGATCTAAAATCTAACATTTCAAAATAAAACTAAAAGTTTATGGGCCAGAGTGAGCTGTTTAGGACAGCTGCATATTCCAATATTGTTCTGCTTGTTAGTTTTGGAACCAGAACTACATTACTCCATCTGCAGAATGGACAAAAGAAGGAAGAAAGTGCTGTAACTCCCGGGTTAACACTACAAAGTAGGGCCGGTTTATTGCCATCATTATTTAGTCTGATCCCTGCCACACATATGCCAACAGAAGCAATAATATTAGTTTGCACAGTCTCAAAATCTCCTTGAAGCTGAAGCCTCTGCATTTTCCCTCCCACCCTGAAAAAGCTCCTCAAACAGTATTTATGAGTCTTTTAGTCTAGGAACAGACTGAAGTTAAGAAAAAAGTACTACTCTTCTGGTTTTTAACAACCATTGATGAACTACTTAGCTTTTTAGATAACATTTCCTTCCTTAAATTATAATTATTAGTCTTCAAACAGGAAAACTATAAAAAAAGAAGAATATGAATAATGGAAATCCTCACTTCAAGGCACGACATTTCAACATTTTTCTGAATCGCTAAAGCATATCAAAGATAGACAATCCACCTGGAGTCTGCTCTATTTTGAATTATAGAACAAGGTCTGTAAACTCAAAAACCCCGCATGCTAATACTGTTATTTTTACATTTTGAGGTCACATAGTTAGGATTTTTCATGAAAATATTGCAATTGTTATGTTCTACTTATAAAGTCAGCAATTATTAAAAAAGACAGCATGATATTCCCAATTTAATTTTACTATTGTTTGGTTAATTTTTATAATAAATTTAGTAAAGATAACACAGGAGGAGAATTTTTCACAAAAATCACTATGTTAAAATTTTTTTCTGAGGAACAGGTTTCCTCTTCCCCTTAAGAGAAAATATTAATCACAAAATAACATTTTATACTGCAGTTTGATAAATGCCTATTGTATTTTTTCTTTCTAGTGTTTTCAAATGAGCTTTTTAAGAAAGAAACAACTTCTTTGGGAAGAACAGCAGTGATTTAAGACATTACTGTCCTTCAACTGAGCCACAGAAGTATCTTGACAAATCTGACTTTCAAATGAACTGAACTAGAAGTATTCAAATTATTTCAGATTTGCGTAGGAGAACATACAGAAAAGTAGATGTAGCTGGGAAGGACATATCTTCACTGGTTAAAGACCATACATAATACTTAATTTTCTCATTTTTTCACCCCAATGACTCTGTTACCTTACTTTTCAAAGAACAGTTCAAATATATGCTTTTCTTGTCTCTTAACATTTTTTTCTCCTGTTGCACTGATGACACAAAGCAGACAAAAAGAAACAGCTATGTACTATCATTTTATGTATGGTATAATTTTTTGTGAGTCCAAAGTAAAATAATATGTATAGAATTACAAAATATACATCAATAATTACTGGAAGACTTAGATTTTTTCCTAAATTTTATAGGAGAGAAAAGATAAAACAAGACCTTTGCAGAGTGGCTATTATTGTCTCACTTTTTCTGGCTATTTTTGCCATGTGTGTGTTCTTTCCAGTTTCAGTAGGTCACTCTTGTCCAACAGAAAGCCTCACACTGTGGAAGATTGAGTTCCAATTCAAAAATATTTGATCAAAGCTGCCTAGTATAGTTTGACCTTGTTACATCACCTTGTTCTTTTCATCTTTCCCCATCTGATTTTTTTTTTATTTGCTATTAATTTTTCAGAATAAATACCTGTTCTTAAATGAGCCTGCAGATCAGCAGTTTCAGGGTTTTTTTCCCTTTTCCCAGAAATTCCAGAAGAGCACAATGTTACTTTTGACCTAGAACAAGAGTAAAGGAGGTTACTCTTGAATAATGGTGTATGCATTGGTGCTTAGAATAGCGTGTCTCTTGCTGTCCTATAAAATTTTATTACTCATGGTGAATGACATATTTGAATGGCTACTGTGGGATGAATACCTTATGTTCCAACCATGATCTGAAACTCTTTCATTTAATTTGGGGGTGGTGTCCTAGTATGCCACTTAATCTCATGAAGCATTTCCTAACTGAATACTTTAAAGGAAGGTGAAGAATCACAACACAGGACAAATGTGTTGTCTGGTAAGCCTGAGAAGCAGGTAAAACTTTCTGGAGAGGGGAGACGAAAGCAGTGACCATCACCTATGAAATATATGCTGAAGGAAAAGTTGGACCAACCTTATGGAATTTATGGTAGTTATGGAAGTGCCTTCTTTCATACAAAAATTTGATTACATATATAAGCTACCAGTAAAAACTCTGTTGTGAAAATGCATCAAGTTCGGTCTGTCTTCCAAGCTGCTGAGGTCTGGAAAATGTACTTTGTCAACTTAATGCAATATGAAATTAGCATTTTGATTTCATATTCCTTTTTTTAGAGTATTTGGGTTGGGTTGAGGTTGACCAGCTGCTAGACACCCCCATCCAGTCATTCCCTCGCTCCCAATCCTCAACAGGGCTGGGAAGAAAATAAGATGACAAAAGCTTATGGGTCAGATAAAGACCGACTACCTCTGGGGAAAAACAGACTAGTCTTTGGGAAAATTACTTTAATTTATTACCAATTAAAATAGATTTAGGTAGTGAGGGAAAAAGACAAAATTAAAATGGCATGTTCCCCTCAGGCTCACCTTCACTCCTTCACTCTCAAGCCCTACCTGCCCTGACTCTGCCCTGAGGCATGCAGGAGGTGTGGGGGCTGTGGTCAGTGTCCACACCATCCCCACTTGGCTGCTCCTGACCCATAATGGGCTCCTTTGCAGAGGCTACAGCTCCCTCAGGAGAGACCCATCTACTCTGGTGTCGGCTATCCAGGTGAAGAGATCTCCTCCTGTCCCTCCCCCTGCTCTCCCGTCGGGGTTGGCAGAGCTGTGTCTCCCCTTCTTCCCCTCACCCTTCCCTGCCTGGGGCTGAGGGGCGCAGCTGTGCCTGGCATCACCTCTCCTCATGGACACTCCTGTGGCCCCCATCAGCACTTACTTTGATCAGATTTCTTTTAAAAATTTGAGTCAAGTGTATAAACATGAGCACATGAACATATACATTGGTTGAAAATACATTATTGGCTCAAAGTTTCAGAAAATGCAGACCCTACGATTAGCAATTGTTGGGAAATTAGAGTAGTTTCCAACATCCTAAAGGTTCAAAATACTCATCAGATTTTACACAGGTTTTATTCCAGAAAACTCATATGCAAAAAGCCACTTTGGCCATGCCAGTTGGCCAAGCCCCTGCGATTTCTCTCTAAAGAGGTTAACCTTAGTAAAAATTCAAGAGATTTTTAAGAATGTTAGTTTGGAAGATACCTTCCTTACCAGGCAGTGGCATGGAGTGGATGGTCAAAAATTTCCTGTGTCAAAGGGAACCTGTTTGATGCCTGTCTTTGTATTCAGCCCCCAGTACCAGAGGGGAGGGGACACAGCCTTAGGTTTCTTTAGACTTCCTCAGCCACCACATACAAAGTTTTGATTCTTCATGAAAGTTATATTATTTTAAACCCGAAATAATGGAAAAGTTCCACAGCCATTGGAACTTCTCATATCTTTTATCTTAGTTGCCTGACCTATAATAAAATCAGTTATCTGCAGGAATAGCTTTTTACTTACGATGCTCAGTGGCAGCTTGAGTAAGACAGACAGATGCTGCACAAAATGCAATGCGTTCCGTGATAACATCAGCGAGCCCAGTGTACCTCTGAAACTGTAGCACCATTATTTTACAGAAACATTAAAATAGATATGAAGCAGATGACGACACACTAAGCATGCTAAAATATCTACAGTTTGCTTTGTCTCAAAGGAGCATGTGTAACAGCTTAAATCTGCCTTTACATTGCAGGTGGAAGAACAGAACCTGCCTACACCACTCTATCCAACATTGACCTAAGCAGAGGCATTAGAGGTCATAGAAATGCTGTTTATCGTAATGTTTGAATCTGGTCTGTATAGCCTGAAGACACAATGAAAGTAAGGCTGCTTACACACTATTTTCAGTTATTTTTCAGGACAACAGATTTAATGACAGAAGAATGAATTAATTGACAGTCTCTCCTCCCTGTACGCTCTGTAAATAGAAGATAATTCAAGCTGCACTTGAAAAATAGGACAGACCAGATTTATTGTTCCCAATGGGACCTTAATTCTGCTGCCCTGTATATCCATTTTGTCCACTGAATGAAGCTGAAGTTCCATGGATAAAATAGGAAATAAGCAGACTGCCAAGAACTCTTAAAATTAAGACATGCTCCCTGATAACAAGGTGATTGCCATGGGCCTACACAAATCACCATAAGAATACCACCACAGGATTAGCATACATACCCTCAACTTTTCTTTGAAAAAACTCCCACTGGCTTAAGACTCTTGTACATGAAATAAGTTGTACAGGTATAACCAAACACACATTTCTATTGCATGTGTACTTTATTAGTTATTTTTAAACTACTTACACACTTGCCCTCTTCTGCCCAGAACAGACCTATGAAGGCCTCCATGTGGCCGGTGCAGGGGAGCAAGATGGTTACTCAGTCTGGCTGAAGTGTCTGCCAGCCTCACTTCTATGTAGCAGATCCTCTCCAGGACAGGGTTTCGGCATGGCCTAGGATGTCTAGACCTATATCACTCATCTCCCTACTACTTTACGCTCCTCTCCACGGCAGCTTTTTTTGTTATTTGTTTCTTTCTAACAAATGGTCAGCAGAACCCACCTTGTTTATTGTGCAACCCCATGCCAATCTCTTTGGAAGTTAGTGGTTGCTGCTTGGGTCACTAACACCTTCTGATCTTTCATCCCAAATCTGATACCAGGATGAAAAACTGGAAAGGTTTTAACTGTCCTCGTTTGTGCCTTTACAGTACATACATGACTCATCAGAACAGGGCAGATGTAGTCCAGAGCTTTTGGACACTCAAATAATTCTGGCACAATTTTCTTTTACCTTGTTTTCCCAGTGCATACCAGAATCATCTAGTGAGTAAGAGCTGGGCAGATATTATGAAGATCTTCCTTAAAGGAATGGTACATTTGGATGGGTTTCAGCCCCTGATCTGTGGCTACTTCCACCAAAACCGATCATGGCTAAGCTCAACTTCAATTTTAACAGATCATCAAAACCTCTGAATGTATTTCTAAGAGAAAAAAACCCGAAAAACTAGTGACACTTATGTGGGTAAAATACATCCAGAAAAAAAATTTTATTAACATATATAATTAACATATATATGCTTGAATCTTTGGACTTTTAGCCAAGGTGAGAGTCAGTCAAACCAACAAAAGAAGAGGAAGAGTACTGGCTGTTGCCATCCTGATGGTTGGCTTTAAACACCTCAGGAAAGGACAGGGAAATCTTCCCTAACTATAGTAGTAAGTGAAGACCAGGGAGTAAGGAATCCTCAGTTGTAGTTGGAAGAGTGTTTGCCATCAATACAGATCGGAATGACAGGTCAAAGCCAAAGCAGAAACAATTGTATCTTACTCAAAAATAAAAAATATGATTTCCACTATTTGTTAGACTCCTAGCAAAAACCCAAGAATTTACAATTATGAGGAAAGGCTTTTTAGAGCCACTTCTGAGTTTAAACAAAACACAAAATTATATATTTACAAGGATGATTTTAAGGGTTGATTGCTGTTCTGCTGAATCCTGCTTGATTCTACAAACTTAGGCATCAAGGTTTTCTCACTTTGAAATTATAAGCATTATAATTGTATATTCTGAACCCATAACAGCAAATCTTGATGGAACTAAGTCATTAACCTGAATGATATGGCTGATTTTTCTAAACATCTATTAAAAAACATTATGAGTACTTGTTTATCTGCACTTCTGTAAGCTCGCAGCATTGAGTCTATTTATTTTTCTGCATCTAATTACTTTGCATAATGACATGTTTATACTACTGGCAATCTTCTCTTTGAGATTGGAATTATGCGTACAGTATCCATACAGATATGATCCAAACTGAGGAGGTTAATGCATATACTATTATAAGTAAAAAACTTCATAAAGGAAAAAAATGTTTTGTATATAATTTAAAAATTCAGCATCTTTCAAAGACTAACGATCACATCTTTCATGAGCTGGCATTTCATTCTGAATATTCATTTAAAATAGTAATGAAATCCTGATCTTCCTGTGGAATTTTTTTGTTTATCCCAATAGCATCAGAGATTCCCCCTGATTTCTACAACTGAGTTCATGTTGTCCTTTGTTCTAGAGACAGCTCTGGAAGTCTTGTAAAGTCAAGATTGAACTGAGATTTCTAGTGTCTTCAGATTGAAGGCGGACTCTCTGTATGGAAAGAACAATTTTTTCTGTTTTGTGCTGTTTTCTTTTGATAAAGATATTACCAAGTTCTAAAAATAAATATATAGCAGTTAAGTGAAGAGAAAGACAACTAATTATATTCTTATTAAGATCAAACTGAAAATGGGTGAAGGTTCAAAACACTTAAATTTTTCTCAGCCTACTCTCATGTCCATAATTTCATTAACTATCTGAAGCATTTTGCTTTGTGGTTTACAAATAATTTTCCTTATATTCTTCTGTGACTAAAGGTAATAGCCTTTGCCATCTCATTTACATTCTGTTTTGTTCAAGGATTTGCCTACAACTCACACTAGATTCTTTTTGCTTCTTCATTCCTTCTTCCTCCTGCTCACTAAAAGTATGTGCAGTCAAAAATATGAGGAGATGTCTTTCCCTTCATAATCCATGGTGCAATTCTCCTTTGAAATTAAGTCCAGTTGCATATCATAAGGTCATTCCAAGTAAACTCTTTGAAGTCAGGAGCTATTTAGGATTTTGGCAAATAAAACAATAATTTATTATCTCTTGGATGAGCCGGGTATCTTTCTACTCCCAAAAGCACATGAATTCATGTTCAGATTGCTCTTAGGCCAGTTTAACAGGTGGCTGACAGGAACTGGCATTACAAAGCAAAGATGTGTAAATCACATCTGGAAATCTGGAAATAAAAGTCAGTTATGTAACTCAGAAATTGGTCCATCTCACAGATAGGCACAGAGGAAGGAGAAGCAGAAGCTTTATGCAGGCACACAAATACTTTCCTTGAGACACTCCTGTTTTTCTGCCACTGCCCCAGTATAACATCCATGACCACTACTGTTAGCATAGACGATGATCTCAGTGGATTTTGGTCAATACACTACACAAGCAACCCACACCATTATACATTTTTTATTCTCACTCTGTCATGCAGCGTATGAGTGTTTGCAGACAAAAGTGGTAAAAGTCAGGCTGATTCCTGTTAACCATCTTGGTCTTTCAGATTATCAGTGACTGTTTTCTCAATTAGTTTGCAATGCAGGCCTGATCAAGCCATTCTGGTAGCACCTACTTTATTACTAAAAAAGAAAAAAAAGGTATCTAAAAATAATAGTTGCATTTCTAAAAATTTTCATCAGGCATATCCACTTTTTTTTTTTAAATTCTTCTCCATTGGTTTTCCAGGCAAGAAGAAGTGATCATTGATTTTTTAACTATACTACAAAGCAGTTTATTTGAAATAACATAATAATCTTTTTTGAGTTACAAATTTAAATACTTATCTTTAATAGTTATTAGACTAATACTGAAATTTATCACTGAAACTTGTGTTCCTTTTAGGTCCATGAATTTATTTCAGCTGCTTGTTGTTTGTTAATGGGTTTCTCATAGAAATTTAAAAGCAATTGCAGTTAAAATACTAGTGGTGGTAAAAAAATTAAGAAAAAAAAACTATGAGAAAACTAATTTCTTGTAAGCAATTATGAAGAAATTTTATAGAAATTCTATACAGAAAGGCTAGTGCATTTTACATTCTAGATGTGGTTTAACTATGGAAAGAATATGCAGAATTGCAACTAATAGTTTGCTACAGATCTATGACCTATATACCTGGGAAAAATTTTATTTCAAAGTATTTGTTTTATAAATATATAGTTGTATAGTGTGGAATAATGTGGAACTAGTATACTTTTTTGTTTTTCAAAAATACAGTTTATTTGGTTATTTATTGATTAGTTAAATAATAATGAAAAATCATAAAAAAATTCAAAAATTCATTTCTAATGCTCTTTGTTTTGTTTAAAAACAAAATCAAACTTTTCTCTTTTCTTTACTGCATCAGCATTTACAGTTTTATTTTACAGTAGTAACACTTCAGTTTATGTTCTGTGCATATATTTCAAGATTCTTTTTGCTATTTAATGTGAAATTGAGTTTGAACAGAATCTATTCAGTATATATTAATTTTGTCGTTTAAGGAAATGGCAAATGTATATGTAAATGTAACGAATCCTTGCTGAGAAATTTGGTCTCCAACGTATATACTTAACTGATGGGCTGAATTTCATTTCTCCATCACAAGAATATTGTATATGTTATTGCATGATGGGTTTCCCTGCTTGAGCAGGGAGGCTGGACCAGATGATCTACTGCTGTCCCTTCCAACCTGGTTCTGTGATTTTGTGATTCTGTTTATTATATGTGTTGCTTATTCACTGTAGTTGTTGTGTAACTCTACATGAATGAGAACTTGGTCAATTTCAATGTTTAAATAATATTTAAACATCTTAAAAGAAGAATTGAGAGCTGATTGTGAGGAAGTTAAAAGAATTATCTAGCTGTGATAAGATAAAAGGAGACACTTGGTTTTGCTCATGATTGTCATTCCTCATTTTCACATTTACTACCACTCATTAATCATTTTAATGTTTCTCTGAACAATATAAAAATTAGTTGGTCTCATGTTCTGTGGAAAATGAAAGGAAGTGCAAATCCAGTTTCAACACTTTAAAAAACATTTAAAGATGGTGTTAAATTTCCCCAAGCCCTGCTGAAAATTAGTCATCTCTTCTCTGTTGCACATTTAGACCATGCAAATAATGGCCATAATATTGTATAACTGGATATAAAAAA
>WEIT01028602.1:319-10438 GCA_013389985.1 Dryoscopus gambensis | reverse complement strand
ACAGTCCCAGAGTCACCACTGGTGACTCTATTTTATAAACTACCTGGTGCTGCTCTACTCTTATTCACTATGTGGATAAACTGTATATCCATCAAATGTAGACCTAGTTTTAAGCGGAATATAAGTCTATCATTAAATTATGCTAATGAACTGAGGAATTTTAGACAGTTTGCTATGATGCAAGAAGCATTTATTAACTTAGTGAGGAACATGTATATTTGAATAGGTATTTTTGGAACATTCTAAGGCCACAGTGTTCAGAAAGAACAAGATTAAAATATTTTTCTTTAATTTGAAACATTTCTAGTTGGATTTTAATAATGTTTGGAGAAAAGGTGACATAGTGGCTTTAAAATAATGTAAAAATATCTTGTAAGCTACTAGATATTCAGCATTAATATAAGTTTTATTATTCTTTCTTTCCCTGTGGGTGAAACTTTTATGTAAAATGCTATCACTTTCCTAGTTTATACCTGATAAAAGTTTCAAGGCATACTTATCCATTTCTGGGCTATGTACAAATATTTGCAAACTAGTCAGGTACTGATACCAGATACGGCAGTAGACACATTTGGGAAAAAACCCTCTCAATAATGCCACAAAATATTATTTCCTAATGTGCTCTGAGGTTTCAAAATTCAGCCATCCAAACATGTGAAAACTCAGTGTGGAATAGAAATACCTAGTTTTTCATACGGAAAAATTCAAAATATGCACTTAAATAACAGTTGCCCTTAGCTAGATGAATTAATTTGAATAAGTTTTTTCTCAGATCCAGTAATTCCCAAGCGGGGTTTTTGGTCTGTTTGATTTATGATAGATTTAGTGAAAAGACTGGAATAACTTAAGAAATTATGTCTTCCTTTTTCTAATCATTTCCTTGTTNTTTTCTAATCATTTCCTTGTTCAGTGTTAGATGGCATTGACTATTTTCCATTGATCAGCACTATTTTCACACATGGGGCCTGTCCTCACCTTCTAGTGAATAGATGAGAGCCACTGAGGGGAGGATGGTGCAGAGCTTCTGCTTTGGATCAGGAGAAAGGAAGATTAGAACAAACAAATTTCAGGTTTAAATTCTCATCCCAGGAAGTAGTACCTGTACCTGTCAGTAGAGAAGGTGTATGGCAAGCAGCTTGAAAGTGACCTAAGTGGTTACTGCCATTTACAAATGTCATTTGCCTCCCAGGGCTGCTTTCTAAAGAAAGAGAGGATGGGAAGGGACTGCTAAACACGAAGAAAACTTCCTGCAAAGCCACCAGACTGGAAAAGAGGTAATTTTGCCTGAATCTATCCTGCTTCACTAAGCCAAATGGCTTGAAAAGGTACATTGTACTCTGACGTTTTCCTGTTCTAATTTATTCAGTTGACATTGGAAATGTGATAAAGAAACCAGTCAAGGATGCTTTGCTTTGTAAACAATGCAATAGCCAAGTGCCATTAAGGATTTAGAATTAGAAGGTAGTGCACCAATTTCTTGTCTCAATTAACAGACACAGTACCTACAGTGAAATCTCAGTCTTTATTAGATATACGAAGAACTAAATTTGTGCTAATTTACAGAATTTCTCTAAATTGCTCCAGGTGAAAAGGGATGTTCTACAGTTAATATATTAAAAACCTGTTTTTCAAATATGATTCAGTAGAGATTTATTATGAAAGTAGGATATTTGGAATGTGAAGTTAACTCAAGGTAAAATCTTTCCTGTTTCCTCTTCTTATTGAGTCTTTCCAGAATCAGTTTTTCTGCTGGGGCAGATGGCTCCTTAACTGCAGGGCTGGTGCTGCTTCAGGTCACAGGGGAAAAGTATTCTGGAGTAAAAAAACACCAAAGAGATGGTGAACATTAAAAAAAGGGATGTTTTCAAACATCCTGATGTGTTGCAGGACAGCGACAGAGGAAGAGGTCAGTATGGTTGGGGCTGACCTTAGTCCTCTGACTGGGGAGGAAGGATTTGGTGGAATCGTTCATAGATTTCCATCTTTCCCTCTTTTATGGCAGTGTGCGACTACAGGTGTGGCTTCTGCACCTTAGTAGCAGCAAAAACTACCTGAAGGAGAAATTCCTTTCTTCCAAAGCTAATGCGATCTAGTTTTCAGGTGCTGTCCAGAAACAGAATATTTGCTCTTTGATGTTTTTTAATTACATGTACTTTAAGTAATGCTTTCAAACTCCTTAGTTGTAAGAATTCTTGCCTTAAGTATCTAAAAATTGTTTGCCTTTGATGAATACAAATATGATAAAACCTTAAAAGTCCGTTAGCATTCAGAACTGCCATAACCTTGCTTAAATACTGTTTGCAGTGAATATGAATAATTTTAATATACCTAAATATATAGTGTGCTGTTTAAAAAGGAGGTCTCCCTATGGTTTCACATAATAATTTCAGCCCATTCTGCATCCCCACACTTATTCACACAAGTGACAGAATTTACACAATTAAATCCATTTATTCCAGTGCAGTACTGTGAAAGTTCTCTATCAAAAGTACTTCATATCCATTATTTATGACTTCTTTTTGTCTTTTCTGTATTTGTGCTGTTTCATAAAGAAATTCAAAATACAGCTCTGAGTGCACCTAATTAAACAGGGAAACAAAATCTCATTGTTGAAAATGTTTTGTTTTTCTTTTTTTTGTTCCTCCTGCTAATGGCAGATACTTTGAATTGTTTTCCTTGCTTTCCATCTCTGATTGCCTACCAATATTGAGGGAAGTGCCTTTGCCCAAAATTTAACACTTTTTCTGAATATGTTTCTAGGTTTATGAAAAATACATGTTTAAAAAACCTGAAACACACAAAACCTCTCAGAGTAAGCAAAATAATTGCTGGTAACTTGTCAGAATGTTTTTTCTTTTTAACCTGCAACCCCAATAATAGTATGAAGGAGCAGGTTTTAGTGGGTTTAGTATTTTTTACTCAAAGCTTGTAGAAATTAATACCTTTGTCTCTGCAAGTGTCAAAACATTAATTTGTGTCAAGACCATATGCTTTCAGTACTTAAAACAAGCTCGTTTTTTGTGCTATTGCTCTGCCTTGTTAGCTCTTACACTTCGATTGTCTGGAAAGGTTGCCCCTCTCTGCTATAGAGAGAAAGGGCCAGGCATAATTTTGCCACGGATTGAATGTGTGTAGCGAACAGTCATTCCTGGCGGAGAAAGGCTGAGCCTCCTGCCATTGTTCTCTTGACAAATAGTGAGTGTCCTCCCTTTCCACTGTCTGACCTTGACTAATTGTGGAGAATGGATGCAGCTGTCCCTAGCTTATTCTGCGCTGCAACACGAGGGCATGTAAGAAACTTTAAGCTGCCATCATAAAACTCCAGTTTGAGGACTTCATCACAGTGTGTGGTGCTCACTTGTTTTGTTGTGTGCTGTTTAGTTTGTTGCTGTTTTCTTCCTCTGATAGCATGTTTTAGAGTCATGCTGTGCTTTCTTCTAACTTGCCCTTGTATTTATTTCAGAAATCTGTGGAAAGAGATTAGGGTAAGAGGGTATTTCTAAAATAGCTGGATAAAGTCACATGGAAAAATACTTATAAAAACATCAATTAAAAAATGATATAGAAAATGAAGCTTATCTAGAAAGTGAGTGGGAAGGCATGTTTGTACTTTTCTTTTTCCTTATTACCATCACAATCTATTGTTGCAAATTCTTTTGGTAGAAAGCTTCAATATATTAACTTGGAAAGTGAAGAATATAATAAAAAAAAGAAGTACTATGTGCATATTAATACAGGGATAAAATTTTCAGGTGCTGCTTTTAAATATTAAGTCTAACTGAATATTTTAATTACTGTGTGTACTAAAGCAAGCAAAGTGTTTTTCCTGTACAGCTAATTTTCCATAATACAGAAAATGGTTAAACATATATTAATAACAATATAATATGCAGTTAATGTAAGTTGAAAATTTTCCTAGAAATCTTTTGAGAATTTTTATTTTTTTATTTGCTTAATTAGGGTAAAAATTTGCCTTGTGAAGAAGGAAAATTCAGTGTACCTGCCCCATTTCACACTTAGCTTTTAGTGTTAGGGGTAAATGGACTTGTGTTTCAATGGTAAATGGGTCTTACATTTCGGCATATTTAACTCATAGAGAAAGAACTATTGGCTTGGTTTATTTAAAGCTGAACCTAGTTCAATAAAGTTTAGGTTGTCAGCTACTGTTCCTTTTCAGTCACACTGCTTCTCAGTGACAGATTCTTTTTATAGAATAAGCAGATTTCTCTTTTAAAAAAATCATATAGAAGTGAGGGGCCTTATATGTCTGCCCAACGTATAAGTGTCTCCAGAGTAAAGAGAACTTCTGGGTCCTTGGTCCTTGTTGCTGCCAACAGGATTACTGTTCAAGGTAGGCACATGAAAAAGATTAGGAAAAACAAATAAAACCTCCACTAGATCTGCGGAAACACAACTTTCAGATTAGGTGGCAAAATACTTATTGAGGGAACGCAAGTGGTACATGAATTTTCAGAAATGGTGAGTATTTGGAGGCTTACATCATCCTGGGCATGTTTAAGTCAAAAAAAGGCTGGCAATGTAGCACTTTAGCCCATAGACGGTTTTCCTGCATCTGATCCAAAGAGTGTGATTTACCACAGAGAATGGGAACACTGGCAAAACTTTGGTCATGAGATCTTTCTTCCACAAATACTCTGACACTGTTACCTGTGCTGACAGGCAAATTAAATGTTCTGCTTTGTATATTGCTTACTGCAAGGAAAGAGTGGAAACACATGTCCTAAAGTACTGCAGGCAGACATTTCAAACATGATTGTTTCAGGTTCCTGGTAATGTGCTAGAAAACAGGATTCCCTTTAAACTCCCTCATGTCCCGGCTACTCAGACTTGTGCTGGGACAGCCTTTAGTACCACCTTGTGACCTGCTTGAAATCTTTTCAGTGAAAATAAAATTTAGGAAATATGCTGGTTGATTAAAAAGTACAGCCTGAATTAAACTTGATAGTCTCACGGCCATGTGGTACAATTGTGATCAGCAAGTCCTAAAGGCATGATGGCCATTTTCCTCCTCATCCTTTATAAAAGCTTTCTGATGACCTTGATCCCTCTCTTTCAGTGTAATGGATGTAACAACCTCATATTACCTGACAGCCTGTTTTTGACCTCTGAAAATTATTAGGTCTTGAAACTTGGAGCAAGCCATCTTGAGAAATACATTGCCAGATGTTGAAGGTGGTAGAGTCACATTTTAATAGTCACATTTTAATAGTCCAGATGTAGAAAACTAAGCTTGTTTTAAATCCTATAATATCAACAAAATAAAATATGTATTAATAAAATTGTGGTTATTGGTGCCTATCTATGTTATCCTCCAGAAGCAGTCATGCACCAGAGCTCTGGTGTACCCATGCTGCTGGAGGTGAACTGACAGCCTAGGGCCATTCTGAGATGTGGAGCTCAAGTTCTCAGACTCCAACCTAGCTGCCCAGTGGGCAGATAAACCCTGTGGCCCTGGTTGTAGGTCCCTGCTACAAAGTCCTTAAGCAATGCCAGTTTAAGTCCTGCTTGAAGCTGCAGGGTGTTGGTTTTGCATGGCAGCGTGCTGCCTTCCTGCTTGTGTCAGCACAGATGTTGCAGCAAGTGAGCTGGCTCAGGGACATATTAGAAGCTCAGTGAGGTATTCTCCCATTTTATATAGAGTTAAAAAAGATAGAAGGCTGGAATATGCTCAAAGACGAGGGATATTTTCAATCCTGTTCACACTGACAGTCTAGCAGTTGCAAAGGCACTGCTGGGGCATGCAGGTGTGTTGCACATGGATAGTAATCAGAAGGTGTTTTGAAGAAGAAATCTTTAATCCAACTTTGTGGCCAAACCCTTTATTCTGAGTGTATCCACACTCTGGATGGTTTTAACTGTCAATGATTTAGATTTTCTATTGTGTGCAGATTAGAACATGATTACTAAAATGGCATTCTTGTGCTTCCTGTGTTCAAGTCCTGTGTGGATCTTGATTTCAAGCACAGAGAAACAAGCTGAATCTCTGAAGCAAGTGTGGAGGGACAAAACAGACCGTGTGCCAGTTTTTTTGCCTTTTTCACTTCTGTCTGCCCAGCAGAGAACTAACATGTGGGAGAAACAAAGGAACAGAGTGATAGTATTTCAGTCTTGTGTTTAGGTATGCCCTTGCACACTTCTCAACTGTACCCAGCAGTGTAGTACTTGCTGAATGGTGTCTGATTCAGGCTCTCCTGAATGTTGTTTCCCAGCAGTCTTAGAGATGTAAATCATCAAATGGGGCCTGCTGGCTTGTGTCTGTAAAACAGGAGTCCTTGAGATATTTACACTTTTTTGTTTCTTCATAGAGGATATTGGAAGCTTAAGAGAAGTAGTGCTTCCAACAAAACTTGCAGGACTAAAATAAGTGTTTCTTCTGCTCCTTTTGCTCTGGGTATCTATTCACTAGTTTTTTTCTTTCCTTCATTTTCTAATATTCCCTCTCTGCTCCAGTCAGAGGAGTCACCAGGTACTTTTTCAGCTTTTCTAAATTCTCACTTCCACAGGAAGGAAAATAGAATCACTGAAGACCTAAACCAGAGCAGCAGTGAATGCAGTTTGTGGGCAATGTTGGAACAGCTACTGTGTTTTACAATTTGGCACAATAGCAATAAAAAAGCTTTTAAAAAAATTAACCCAATTTAAATACAGGTTTTCTGCGGCCTGACTCATAAAATCTTGTTTAATATACTAGTAACTTGCCTGCTTCTGTTCTGAGTGCCTGGCTTCATTTGCGAGGAGTATGGAGCAGGACTGCAGTCTTTGCATTGCAGGAGTTCAGACAGCCCCCCCAAATACTCTAGTTATATTGGGAAGTACTGGTGGATAATATTCCATAGCTGAATTCTGGTTTTTGTGTTGAATAATCCTCCTGAATTCTGACTGCACCATATGCATATGTTCTTTATGTCTGGAAACACAGCCAGAATGGTTTTCAGAATGCGGCACACAAGTTGAAAACTGAAGAGCTTAATTTTTTATTTAGGAATGAACACTAGCATTAATTAGTTAGGCCTTGAATAAAATAACAGGTTTTGTGAGCTTATTGTGCAGCTGGGCACATCTAAACTCTCCTATCCTAAGTGTTTTGGAGCAGCCTTATTTATTTATCAAGCAGAAGTGAGAATCAGGAAGATCACATTTTTCTTGGCGTTACACTGCCTGCAGTGTTTATGGCATCCCACGCACAAAGACAGAGATGCATACAAAAGTACCGATAACATGCAAAGGTTTACAGAAGAGCTAGCAGAACAATTTGATTTTTATATGTACAGGCACGTGACAGGACATGACTTTAGCACAATGAATCTGTTTCTTAGAATCCTATGTACCATATTAACTAGAAATTCAAATAAAGCCTTGCCTTTGCTTTCAAATAGAAGAGGGATTGGCATATTTAGATTTAATGCTTCTAAGTTCTCTTCAGGAAAACAAAGCATCCAACAGAGTTGGAGTGCAGTTTTTCTGAGTAGGAAGACAGTGCTGCTCAGAGACAGAAGACAAATTATTATGTGTCTGGTTTCTGCAAATCTTGCTTCACAGGAATTGGAAAAGCCAAGTGCCGAGGAAGACATGCAAGGGTTAATATAATTTCCATTCCAGCGAGTTTTGCTTGCCATTATTTTCTTTTTCTTTTCTCCCTTTTAACTGATTCATAGCATAAAATCTTCCTGGACACCTAATTATCAAGCCAGCTCACAGTCACAGCTGTCTGCTTGGAGAACCCATTAGATGCAGCAGTTGAAGCCTCCATAATTCCCCAAACTTCCCGGTTGTGAATATTAAGAAAAGATTTTTACATGTCATATGCAATTCGGAGGTGGTGTGAATGGCGTTGGAAATGACGAGCTCTGAATGCTTGTCCATCACTCCATTCACTGGTTACAGGTGGTCTCATTTTCCACTTTCAGATATCGGCTAGCTATGACAGCAGGCACTTAATTTGCATGTTCGACAGACAACAAACGGCCCTGTGCATGTCAAAATAGGTGGTGATGCGTGACAGTTCCTACACAATACTGTCTCCTCTTTGCTTGACCTTTGACCTCCCTGCATGTCTTCTTTCACAATCAGAAAAAAATGCACTTTTCGGCTTTGGAATAAATTTGATACCAAATTGATTATTTTCCTTTCTTCTTTTTATTCTTCTTTTTCCTCCTCCTCTACTTTTCAAGTATGCATGCATCCAGGCTTTCATCTTAACGTCTACAAAACTCTGCCAGAAGAGTCTCATAAAATTTAAAAATACGCAAGCAGTGAGAACAGGAAGCGCCTTGTTAAAATTCATTGTAGTTAAATTGCTTGAAAGTTCTTTGTAAATGCAAATGTAACCTTTAAAAGAGACCTTAAGTTGGGTTAATATTTGTTAAAAATAAGATTTTTTTAAAAAATCACAAAAGTGCTTTATATTCATTTTTTCCCCAGGCTGTATATCCATCTTTATATGTGAGTAGTTTAGTACGCATTTCATCAAGACATTCCTCCAGTGTTTTTATGGCTGCTGTGACTTGAACTGTTAAGTAACAAGAATTAGTCTTCTAGCATCATTAGAAGCACACTTAGAGTTTTATTTAAGTTAAAATGCTAAGAAGTGATTAAAGTGCAAAAATGTTTGAATGATGGCAGCTCTGTGCACTTTATTGTGTTATTCAGTGCTTGGTTCCTGGAAACTGCAGTTTTTTGTGTGTGCTACCTCTTGGATAAATCATATCAAAGGGAAAACTAAGACGAGGCGGATTCAAGCACAGCTCAGCATTGCAGAGTTCACCCAAGCACCTGAATTTTAATTCCAAAGATACACGTTCCTCCTTGTCTAACCAAGAATGACCATAATCCTCTCACAGATCTTATCTGAGCTGCAGCTCTTGTTTTAATTAAGAATTAAAGCATGACAGCAGATAATCACACCTCTGGGGTGTTACAAGACTTGAGATGTGGTTGTGTATCCAATACCCAAGGGTGTGATTATTCTGTGATAACCCCACCCCTAATGAGTCACCCGGTCTGGGCCTCAGTAATGGGCAGAGCACATTGCTGTTGGCTTCAAGCATCAAGCTGCATCAGCAGTGCACAGTGGGCTGATCATAGAGTATAATGGACTGGCATGTTTTTTCTGTTGTTTTGTAATGTCTCACCTTTTCTTTAGGGTTTTTAGACCATGAGATGCTTGGCAAGTTGTAGGCATTTCCTCCCCCACTTTCCCCACCAGGGTAAAACCTCTTTCATGAAGCAGCACCTGGTGAAATTTGATGGATAAGGAAATTCAGTGTTAATCTGAGATATGAAATGGTCGCTTTGATGTATAACTGAAGTGCTTAGAGCATTACCTTAGTGAGTTTGTTCTGACTTTCTTGTTCCATAACAACTTTCTGTCAGTTTGGATGGTAGCTGAAGCCACCAGACCAGCTCTTTCTCCTCAGGAGCATTGAAATATTTGAACATAGTTGATCGTTAAGAACTTAGGCCATAAATACGATTTACAGGTGAAGTTAGTTATAGCATAGAGCAGAGCAACTCTCTTACCAAAATCCATTTCTACTACTAGTGTTAATGGTGACATTGACAGGTAGGCTCAGAACCCTGCTTTAGGTATTGACTCACCTAAACCCTAGTTGGGAAATGAGGGAACCAGTGCCGAGACATGAGGCAGTCCCAGCTTTTAGCTCCAAGTAGTGCTGGGACAGAGCTGCATCAGAGCACCTGCTCTGTGTGGTTCAATTGGTGTATGCAAACACTGGTTTCCTTTCAACAGGAAGGTTTGTCAGGAAGATGAAAATTAAAGGGAAGGTAGGATGGCAATATTTCCTGTCAGTCAGATTGTCTGCTGATAGCTCAGGAAGGCATTTTAGTCTTTACCTTTAGTCTTTACCGCTATCCACTGGCATCAGCAGAGACCCCAAGCGAGGAGATAACTGTTTTGCTTAGAGAGAAACAGTTGTTTAAGCTGGGCTGCTCTTCGGTGACATTAACAAGCTGTCTGAACTGCCAGCTCTGCTCTGATCCAGGAAGAGACTTATTTCTGGGGTTAGATCTTAGACTTTAAGGTCTGATGACCAGTGAGGCTGCAGCAGTTTAAGATGGGGGAGGTTTTGTAGAGGAAAT
>WEIT01028594.1:1223-41573 GCA_013389985.1 Dryoscopus gambensis | reverse complement strand
TTGAAATTAGACAGTTAAAAAATGTGACTTAGCCTTTCGGGAAGAAGCTAAGCTTTCTGAAATACCTTCATGTCTTATTTCAGTCCAACAAAGAAATGACAGAGAATTATGCAGCAAAAAGTTCATGTGACCTTAAAGTCAATATGATTAAAATACAAAATGGTAATTGATAGTACCATATAATAAACGGTTGCAAGTTGAGATTCCTATTAGTATAATTTTTAAACTAAATTGCAAGCATATAGAAATAATGTTTATACTTCTTTTTACTATCAGTGAAAGTTCTTACCTTTATTATATACTGAACTCTTAACATATTTTCATTTTGAAATGTTGACTGATCTCAGAAAACTTCTATAAAGCTTATTCATTTAAAATATGAAATGTCAGAGCAATGGATTTAGAGCATGTATCATGAAATGAGGTAGCCTCAGAATTAACTTGTTTTTACTGAAATACAAATACTCGCTTCAGTATTTTATTAAGGCAAGTGCTTATTTAGAGGAAAATCTAAGACTGCAGTGTCTGAGTTGGTGTATTCATTATTTTTCAAGTACATATAGAGGGTTTAAAGGCTTTTCTCTCCTCAAAAGTTTTATGTAAAGTTCACAGAGCATTGCGGAAATTGATGCTGAACTTTGTACGTGTATTAACTCTCCTGGACTAGGAATGTTCCTGTTGATAGTCATTTTCAGGCAGTTTATTGAAAAATTCAACTGTTGCGTAATTTATGTGAACACAGCTTGTTCTTAAACTCTTAGACGTAAGTTTCAGCCCTTATCCTATACAGAAAATTATTTTGAAGCAAAGGGAAGGTAAGAAACGCATCCCTAAGGGCTGCAGATGCATTTTCCACTTGAATTGCATATTAAAACATAGATCTGCTTTTGTCTGTTACTTTCAGTAATATGACTGCATATATTTCTTCCTTTTAAAAGGCATGGGAAAGACTTATACTTGCTAAACTGTAATAAATTTAAGTATCTGAAGGTTCTATTTTTGACCTTCAGACTCCTGAATCACCTCATTTTTCAAATGTTTACAACTACAAGGGCTGGAACCTCGTTGGTTACTTAATAGTAATTTTGGCTTTAGTGATGGTACAGGCTTAAATTTTAAGGGGAGGGGAAACAGGAAAAATAGTTGGGAGAATGTCAGTGTTCATTTTGATACACAAGACCACCAGAACATCATTATGTTCTCTGTACTGTCTTTAAGATTGAAATACTTTCTTTTTCTGTCCTCATGGTGCAAATACTTGATTTAAATTTGTAGAATTCTATTATGAAAAGTTTTTCTAGGAAACTTTTCAAAGTAAGTTTGACCTCTTTTTCACTGAATTATTTGGAACAGTTTCATGGATTCATAGACAAAACAGAAAACCATATAGCATAAAAATGTACTGTAATTTATGTTTAAAAACTACATAAAAGGAATAAAATCAAGCACTGTCTTGGCCAGTGATTCTCCCTCCCAACTAAGATAAACAATATTTCAAAAGTCTGGCATCTCTGAGCATTGCTCACTTTTTAAAACTTCTCTAGCATGTGTTAAAGATTCAATTCTTATCCCTCTGATCCATGACATTGAAAACTGAACCAAACAAAATCTTACCGGTAGTTTCTGGTAGGTTTTCATTGCATCCAATAATTGTGTTTAACGCTTGGGCTTCCATTTCTTAGTAACAGACCCTTCAGGACCACTGAAGATGAGTCAGATAGTTGCTCCATGAGCACCCCCTGTTGCATACTTTGAGATATACTGGCATGTATTTGGAGGAAATATGACAGTAATGATGTCTTTCAATATCAGTTGCCAGATAATATAATAATTTAAAAAAAAACAACCAAACCAACCAACCAAAAAAAAACCCAAGGAAAAAAATGCCCCAAGCAACTCAGAACACCAAAACAAACAAACAAAACACCCTACCACTCAAAACCAGAGGATATGGTTAAAGATTGAGGGACTTAATTTTTATTTTTGGTGTTGATATATGCCCCCTCAAAAGATTTACTCTGAAATCTTAGCTAATGATTTTTGGGGGAATTTCTCTGATTATGTTTAAGAATTCAGATAAAATCAAAAGGTGAAAATAATACCAGCCAGTGTTCTAAGTGAAACACCACATACTTTTCTAATGTGATCAAGTTTTATCCTATGCTTCCTTATTTCCATTACCATGGTATTTTGGCCAAAGTCAGTTAATGCTTTCTCAGATCTAGTTACAGATATGTGGTAAATTCTGTTTCAACTGTTGGAACGTTTCTTGTCACAAAACTGTTGAAATAGAGTTGTCAGTCTCTTAGGACAGATTGCCAAGTGAATGATACTGGATTGGAATGTCAAATGTTCAGTGGTTCCAAACAACTCTCATCTGATTTATATTAAAAGAGAATTGGCAAATGAGAATAGCTAAGCTGGCCCCTGTTGCCTAAGGCAGTCTTATTGTCAATCCGTCACTTGGTACAGAAACTGAAAGGAAGAGTTGAAAAAGAAAGTATCTGTTTGTACTGTGTATCTGAACTTTTCAGGAGTTTATTTCTAATACTTTTGGAGTCATCTTCTATCACTGGTATGCAATATCAGCTAGTGAGGTTTTCAGTCCAGAAATGTAAAACTTAAAACAGTAGTGTGATGTATATATGCATTCAGACACCAGATGATTTTCACAGTGGAACTGGCCTTGTGAGATGACTTCATTGCCTTTATCTTTTTAATGTGTTCATTTAATCTGTATTCCTACTGTTGATCATACACTTGGCATTACTTTCAGATGAGCCTTTCAGCATTAAGTAGCTAAATCCTAAGCTATCCGTTCTAATATTGTGAGTTAAAAATTTTCTTTTTATACCAAAACCAAACAAAATTCAGAACTGCCATACATGAGGGATTACTTTATAAAAAAACCCCTACAGTTTTGCACTTGAAGCTCTTTTTAAGCTGTGGCACTGGGAATGACTCAAAAATGCCTGTATGCAAAGAAGTGGCCTTCTGTTTATACAGCAAGGGGGGCATAATCTCCACACTGGCAATATTAATATGCAAATTTAGGCATACTGCTGAGAAAAAAAGAGAAAAATTGAGGGGGTGTATTGTCCGTAAGCAAAAACTGCTGCATTTGCCTAGAGTGAAACACTGTGTTTCTTCCTTATTCTTTTATCTCATTTAGTGTTGCTGTGACAAGATCCAGAGATGTACCATCCTTTGGCCCACCTATTCCAAAAGGTGTGACGTTTCCTAAATCAAATGTGTTCAGGGACTTCTTACTAGCCAAAGTCATTAATGCAGAGAATGCTGCTCATAAATCAGAAAAGTTCCGTGCGATGGCCACCAGGACCCGGCAAGAGTACTTGAAAGACTTGGCAGAGAAGAATGTCACCAACACACCCATTGACCCTTCTGGCAAGTTCCCCTTCATCTCGCTTGCTTCGAAAAAGAAGGAAAAGTCCAAACCTTATCCAGGAGCAGAGATCTATAGTTCTGGTGCTATTGTCTGGAGCGTCCATGCAAAAGACTACAGCAAGGGTATGGAAATAGACTGTCTCCTAGGCATCTCTAATGAGTTTGTAGTCCTCATTGAACAGGACACAAAAAGCGTGGTGTTCAATTGCTCCTGTCGAGATGTGATAGGGTGGACTTCAACGGACACAAATATCAAAATATTCTATGAGAGAGGTGAATGTGTTTCTTTGGAGAGCTTCATCAGCAACATTGATGACATCAAAGAGATCGTCAAGAGGCTGGAGGTTAGAATGTGTTCTCTTGTTTGGTTCCCCTTCTTTGCTTTCTCCTCTCACCCCTTGGCCAAGTAAAGCTTCAATTTAAATAATGCCCGGTATTCCTAAAACTGTTTTAATTGTTTATCATGAAATTTATAAGGACTTCCCTGCTTTTATTCTTCAAAATTCAATATTGCTTTCACTTTTATCAGATACCAGCCAGCCACAGCTGGTTGTGTGTGTGAAAAATGTATTAATATATTAAAAAGACCAGGTCCTTCAGATGCATAAGTTTCTGTATTTGTTGTGTGGGAGCAGTGTCACATTATTTCTTCTTGTTTTCCTTCCCTTTCTCTGTTTTATAGGCTTGCTGTATCTTGTTTCAAATGAACGTGCAATATCTTTGAGACTAACTTATTATGTTGCCAGCAGGGTGCAGTCCCAATCCCCAGTGCAACCTTCAGATATTCTCCGAATGCATGCGATAAACTAAAAATGCAGTGAATCATGGTATCTCCCTATAAAACATCTGTCCATGCTCATTTTGTATCCAATTAAGTTATGAAAGAATGCGCTGCATTTCACTGTTTTTCCTGTAATTTCCCGACTGTACTTGTATAACAACCAGAAAAAAAGGAAATCTAGGCCCTATTACATTGCTCTTGATGGCATTCCTGCTCATGGTACATGGAAGAGTTGGCATAGCCCCCAGTTTACTGTGCTTAGTAGCTGCATGCTACCACATTCTGACTGAAAAGTAATTCTGCAGTTTCCTGAAACAGCCAGAAGTGGAGAATGGTTTTTGGTTACTAAAGTGTAAAAGACAGAGATGCTTGTGTAACTCCATGTGTTTTTCTGTTGTGTGCTGCCATGTATCTCCTAAAATTCCTGTGGTTGCAGTGAAAATTCCAAGGCAGAACTTGAGTAACCAGATTCTACTGAAAATACTGGTTTGAGCAGCAAGACCTATCTCAGCTGATTACATACCTAGGACTGCAATATAAATCCCTTGATCATGTCCCACCATTATCCTTGGGAGTTGGTTGATTGTTCAAAAATTGAGCCCCTAAATCTGTTAGCTCTGGCGGTGTCTCAATGCATTAAATTCTGTCTTCATTTCAATTCCCAGCTTGTGACCAAGGGCTGTGAAACAGTGGAGATGACTCTGCGCAGGAATGGCCTGGGCCAGCTGGGTTTCCACGTGAACTACGAGGGCATTGTGGCAGACGTGGAGCCCTACGGCTACGCGTGGCAGGCGGGGCTGCGCCAGGGCAGCCGCCTGGTGGAGATCTGCAAGGTGGCCGTGGCCACCCTGAGCCACGAGCAAATGATCGATCTGCTCAGGACATCGGTCACAGTGAAGGTCGTCATTGTCCCTCCATATGAGGACTGCACACCACGCAGGTATTGTGTAGTAGCTGGATTTGCTCTGAAATTGTATCTTGTTTTGTGTAAAGAACCACCACAGCATGTTAGCCGCCAAAAAAACATGATATAATTATAATACAGCATCCTATATTTTTAGATTGGAAGAAGAGATTGGGAAAAACTGCCCATATTCAGTCTCCATGCTGCCCCAAATACTCATTGAATACTAAAATGTTATAAAATGTGTGAAGAAGTTCATGTAACCATGGAATTTAACATGGAAAACAAACAACTTTTTAGTCTTAATCGTGTGTGTAGGATGCATCAAAATTGATTGTACACGTTCCTGCCTGCTTTCCCATTTGTTGGTAGTTTATAATACCTTTGGATATAATTATTGGAAGCTAGGAATAGACTTACATGCTTCTATTTTCACAATAAGTAAGGCTGTAAATGATGAGGGTTGAAGGTGTGGATCTGGCCAGAGAAATTGCTGCAAATGGTAATTTTTTACTCTAGAGATCTTGTTGCATCTCTCTCACTTCCCCTCTGTATTAAGCCTGAAGCTCGTGTCAATTATATTGCTGCTTTTATAGTTTAAAAATGTTGCTTGATCAGAAATAAGCAGTAATGTGTGCTTTTTTCTTAAACTGGACATTAAGTCCCTCCATTTTTCCTGGATTCACACTAAAGCTTTTATAGTTTTTATGAATTCTCAGCGTTGTCTGTAGCCTTCAGCCACATCTCTAAGTCTAATCCCCATATTCCTGACATCCTGTATTTGTATCCTAGAAATGCTGCTATATGATTAAAATGGAATGATGTTTAATAGAACAAATTTGCCTGCAGGCTAGCTGAAGGCTTATGATAGGTTTGCCAAGAAGCAAGTACAGTTACCAAAGTTCAAAGGGTTCCTTGGAGTGAGAAACCAAGAGAGTGTTTTGCACTGCTGCTTTTTAATCAGTCAATACCTTTGTAGGGTTGTATGCTAAATCTTTGTATACTTAAGACTGGAGCTGAACTTTACCACATATTTATTATATTGATATGAAATCATGTTTCTGAGTAAAGACCTGGTACTTGTATGAAAGAAAAATCCATGTTTGTTTTTACTGTAAGCAACATGAACTCCTTTTGTAAATGCTAGCAAAAGAGGAACAGAGTGAAAAGGAGTTTTATTTGTCCTTTGGTTGTCAGTGGAAAATTGAATACATGTCCGGGATTAAAATGAGCAGTGACATAAGGTCACTCGTGAGATATTTGGAAAGCTTTTGTGCAGTATTTAGCAGCCCAAGCAAATGGAAAGTTCAGCTGCAATCATCATGAGAGGATTAGAGCAGAAAAATCAGTGTGGAAAGCACAGATCCTATTACTTCTGAACTAAATTAAGTACAGCCAAAAACAGGCTTACTTTTAGTGCATCCAAACCCATAGCAGTAAGAGAAATGACTGCACTTTTTGAAATACTGTACTCAGTATCAGAGTTTTGTTGTTGCCTTGTAGCAAGCAAATGTTCATGGGGGGTTATTGCTAGTTATAAAATTCCGTAAAGCAACTCTTGATCCCCCCATTTGCTCTATCCAGAATCATAACGGTTCAAGATCTGTGTCTTGAATTTGCAGCTGTCCTACATATATTACTAGAGATTTCAGTTAAATACTTGCACAAAGCAGTTTGTCTTTTGGCAATCAGTTTTCTGCAATTGGAGTCCTTTCGTTGTGTCCTCTGGAGGTCACTGAGTATTTCTACTACAGTAACTTCTGCAGACCATAACTAAAATGAAGATCTGTCCTGTTTGGAATACTACATTCATATGAGATGCACTCCCTATCCTAATAAATTGATTGGCATGAAGTTGGAGGAAGATCAGGGGTGCAGTTAGATAAGCTGACTTGGCAACAGGCACATGTACAAGGTCAGCAGGAGATGCAAAAATACATCCAAATACTCCAATTCACGTTCTCATGCCCTACACAGAGGAAGGCCTTGTTATGGTTAAATCTCTACTGAACCATGGTTATTAAAACGTTTCCACTGAACTCATTTAGTGGACTGGTTGCTGACCTTGAAGCTGAGGGCACAGTATCAAGAGGAAATTGTGCATTCCTGCTTGTTAAACTCTAATTATGTTGGAGGGAAAAAAGAGAAACTCAAACTAAGTAAATAAACACTAGGGAAAGAATAGCGGAGAATAAAATATGAATATAAAAGAAAAAGCAAAAGGTATCAATATTGTAGTTCAGTTGTGAATGGCCTTACCTCCTGATCATCCCTGTCTACCATGCGGTGGATCACATCAGAGTGGCCTAGGAGACTTTCAGATGAAGCTGAATTACATGTGCTTCAGAAGCACACCTTGTGCCTTCCAACTGATAATTTAATTTAGACATCAAGGCTAGAGGGTAGACCAAAGTAAAACCACAAAATAAGTATATTTTGGGCAGCAGGACCTCAGCACTGACTGCTTCACTTTGTCTGTTCCTATTAGACTGCACAACTTGCTTATGTCAGCATGGCCAGATAACAAGTTCTGTCTTGTCATTTGTTTTTGCAGGGAAGAGATACTAGTATTTCTCACCCCAATGGTGTAATTGCTTAGAGGAAGAGCTTTGAGTTCAAAATTTTGCAGTGATTTTTTATTTTTCTTTGCTTTAGAGAGAGATGTATGTAGATAAAGTAATCATGATAAAAAATATTCACTTAGTATTCACTCAGAGAGATATACATTTCTCAAGAGAAATACCAAAATTATCGTTTCTGAAGCTGAAAATGACATCTTTTTTCCAAATACCTCATTTGGAATGTATGCAGAAGTTTGCCCTGCTTCTTATGTAGACTGCATTAGCTTATGTGCTGTTCTAGTACAATTTTTAGGCTGTGCTATTCCTCAGGAAGCAATGGGCAGCTTTTGGGTTTGGCATCTACAATTTCTAGCAAGTCTTTTCATAGTGTGCAGATTTATCAGCTGAGGTACTCCAAAGCCAAAGATACTTGAAAGTTATGTATAGTGTCTTATTTCATATGACTCTTGTCTTTTAATGTCTGTGCATCACAAAGGTGTGTCTCAAAAAGAACAAACATTTCAGGTCTTATTTGTCTGGATGCAGGTAAGTTCTAAAGCCCATGACTTTTTTTAAATTAAGAAGGGGAGATATCCTTCTAACGTATCTTTTTAGCTTTTATAGCCCAGTAATCAGATGAAGAGTATCAGCTTGAGCAGCTGGAATGCTGCAGTGAATGGCTATAAACTCTTCTGAAGGGATAGACAAGGAGAGGCGTTGGGTTAGGAAGTGTTTGATTGTCTAGGGCTTAGTGAAGGTGACAGCAGGGTTGTTAGTGGGTAGGAATCAGGGGCAAGGCCAACAAGGCAGATTCCGTGGTAGTCTGTTGTGGATCACTCACCAGGACAAAGAGGCAGATTCTCACCATCACCAGTCCTTTTTCTTGTGTGGGCCTTCTGAAATTTGTTAAATATATGTTTCTAAAAAGCCAAATCTCATACTTTCATAGAATTGATTCAGCCTCTGTCTTCAGATTTCTCTTCCTGTGAATAGGATATATATTTTTTATTTTTTATAGCTGCATATTAAATTTTTTCACTTCCAGGAGTTCTTCAGAAAACTACCGTATGCCAGTGATGGAGTACAAAGTGAATGAAGGAATGTCATATGAATTCAAATTTCCCTTCAGAAATAATAATAAATGGCAGCGAAATGCGAGCAAAGGACAGGGACCTCATGTGGCACAGGTACCATCTCAAATCCAAAGTCCAGTACCATCTAGGATTAGCTCTGGAAAAGGAGAAGGAAAAATGCCACCCACGGAACGAGCCAACATTCCCCGAAGCATCTCTAGTGATGGGCGCCCACTGGAGAGCCGGAGGTACGTGTCGTCTTCACAAATGGCTTTTCATTGCTGCTCTGAATCTTGCCTGGAAAAGTTCACAGGAGTTTTATGTAAGTATCTGAAGACTGCTTTTAATCCTGGTTTTCATTAGTCAAAAGACAGCATGACTATGAGTGAAACGATAGTCAAAAGGAAATACCTTTCCTGGCATGATTAACCACAAAATGAAGTATTCTGGGATGTTGTTTCCCTGTGTTGGATGGTATTCTGAAACTGCTGTATTGTTATTTAAGTTTTAAATGAGTTACAGTCAAAGTTTTAGAGCTAGGGGTTTATGAACAACTGCATTTTGAAAAAGTAAATCAAAAATGTATCTTGTTCATAGGCTTGGTGGAATCGCCTAAAGCGCCCAAGGCAGAAATATTATCTGACAGGGTTTTTAGCAGGAGAATTCTGACTAGTAGAAAGCAAGTTTATCTTTTAGGGATTGCTAAGACATTTTAGGCTAGAGGAGATATTGTTCTAAGTTTGGATTTCTCCAGGGTGGTTTGGGGCTTTTTGTTATTTTGAGTTCTTTAAACAAGAAAGTGATTATTAAAATAAAGGTATTGTTAGCGTTTGGAAAACATATAACCACACAAAGCAATTATATGCCGGTGCTTTATTGGAACGCGCGGGGGCACAGGGGCAGCAGAAAGCCCAAATCAGGTGCCCGCCGGATACACGGAAGCTTGCGATTTTATATCTTCACGTTATGCATATTGATAATACATGTTAATTAACACACTCCTCTTAACTACCAAGTCCCTCACCATAGTTACCATCACAAGATCACACGAAATCATACCTATTCTCTCTCCTTGATGTATTACCCGGACCCCCTTCATACTTGATTCGTTTTAGACAATTGCACCCGGATTTGAGTTGCCCTCGATTTGGTTGAGACAATTACATAATGCTGGCTGTAGCAAGCTAACATTCTGCCCTAACGTTCTGTTCTCAGGCTATACCTCTTCTAACCACCACTTCCCCCCCCGATTACCCGTTTACAATTTGAAAATCATTTTTAACCCTATACTATCAGTATCAGGTCCATCACATCACAGTATTTTCATTCTTTCATGGAAGAAGATGTATTTGATAGCATTTAAATGAACTCTCATAGTTTTGATTATTTATTATTGAGATCTGTCTCTGCATCTACAGTGAGATCTGTGGAGGGAAACAAGTTAATTAATAGCTTGTATTTCTTATTTTGGACAATTCCTTGGGGGGGAAAAAAAGCTTTAGATAGGTTCTGATGGTCTTTATGTGGATGAAAAATATGAAGCAGTGGTAATAAGATGCATATTGTAGAAGATGTTAAAGAGAATTCTAATGAAACAACTTAAAATCTTTTTCACATCCTGAAGAACTGGGGATGAAAAAACATGTTCAAAGACGGTACAGCCAAGACCAAGAAACCACCCTGGTGAAATTGAAACTCCTGTGTTGGATACCTTGTTAAAGAATTAAAATGGTTGCTAAGGTCTTAATTTTCTTGCTTTCTCTTTCTTAAATGTATGCTTAAAAAGCTCCCATCCGTGGGAGTTGCAAAAAAAACTTTCAACCCTGAAGGCACTAATAATTTCACAGACAACCTGACTAGAATGTCTGTCTGAAAAGGCTGCAGAAGCCAGTGAAATGCTGGACTTGGCTGTCTAATGATATATTTGGACCAACATAAAAATTGCATGGCTATAGGCCATATCTGCCTGGTACAGCTGAAGACAGGCAGACGCTGAACTGGAAGGAATAGCAGCTGAGCTGGTGACATTTTTTGCTCTCTCCGGTGTGTACAATTTCCTTATGTAGTTCCAGAAGGCATAGTAATACCTGGGAAAAGCTTAAGGCAGTGACAGATTATCAGATTCTGTGGAGTTGCTGGTTTTTCCAGACACTTCCATCTCGTTGTGGTATTAACCAGAGAGCTTGGGTGGAGTCTCAAGTTGGCTCGTGTCGAAGAGAGTGCCTTGGCTGTCTGGAGAGAGGGGTATTAACAACTCTGTGTTCCTTGTGCATGAAGTGGTATGTAGACAACATTGCACACCTAAGGCATTCAAGATTTATCCAGTCCCTGGAGGCTTCTAGAGAGGGGTTATGGCCTGATAAATGTTTGCAAAGTGCAAGTTACATATTCTTAGTCAGTATTTGTGTTCAAAAAGTGAAACTTTGACTTTTCATATCCTTCATTTTCATGTAGCTGTTTTTTCTTTTTCTCTAGGCATTCTTTTAAGTGTTGTTATTATTATTATTACTCAAAAAAGGTTCTATTGGATCTTTCATCCTTAAAAGTATATTATCAAAGTAGCTTTTAAATTTCACTGGGAATTTTTCCAGATGCCTGAAAAATGTCTTCTCTCATCTTTCTGGTCTGTTAGTCTTGGGTGAATCAAGTTTAAATATATAATCAGTTGCATAAGGTTAATGTCTTTCCAGTTAAAGTGAAGAAATACATTTTTGTCATTTTAAAGAAATACTGGAGGGGGGGAAACCCCCAACAATAAGCTCACTGCAAGACTCATTTGTCTTTTCTCTACAAGATAAAAGAAAGCTTTGCTTTTCAGGAAGCACAGATACTTCTCTTCGTATTGTGTTAAGTCTTTAAATCAACAAAAGGTGAGATTTTCATAGCCCTCTTAACTACTGTCTCATTTAGTTTTCACCACTAGCTTTCATATTTACCCTAAAGAACACTGAGAAGGAGGTGCTGGAATCTGTGCATGTTTCTGGTGCAGGCAGCAGTGATGGTGCTCCACTCTGCTTTGCTCCCTTTAGTCCATTTAAATATGTTAGGAATAAAAACTACTTGCATTACCAGTCTTGAGAACAGGAGGATTTCACTTCATATTGATCGAAACATCATGGAGACTGCTATTGTAGGTGGGAGAGTAGGTTGCTTGACAATCTCTCATTCTGAGAAGGCAGGCAAATGCCCGGTCCTGTGTCTAACCAGCAGAGTACTTAAATTTTCATTTTTTGGATTGCCTTTATATATCCAACTTGCTAGCTTATTTTCCCTGATCTTCACACTATCCTGGGTCCTTGAATGTTGTAGCCGTTATTGGTGTGGGTGGGTATTTGTAGGCAAGAAAAAAAACTCAAAACTTTTTAAGTCTTAAAATAATCTCTAATGTTACTGCAATATTAAGACTGAAAAATTTAATAATACAAATTCAATAAATCCCAGGTTAGAGCTTATTAATATTTATTAATCCTCACAGGATACCTAGAATGAATATCAAAAGGATATGCTAAGGAAAAAACAAACAAGAAAACCCCATAAACCACATATGTGTGAAGTAAACCAGAGCTAATGTTATCGCAGAACATGAAATTATAGAGCTTGATTTTTTTTTTTTAATTTACACCCGCCCCCCCCCTTTTTCAGTTTTTGTACACTTGGTTTTCACACTCTATCAAGAAACAATGTGCAAGGGAAGGAGAGGAGATAATGGTAGATAATAATCTGCTCTTCATTAATTTGTCATAAACTGCAACCAGTTTAACTAAAACTTGATTTGACAGACGTTTGAAAAAGTGTGGAAATCAATGATCAAAACATGTTGCTGGACTTGAGCACAGCAGTCTGCAGTTGAGTACTGTTGGATGAAAGCTCAAGGCTGTTAACTAGAAAGTTTCTGAGCACAGTCAATATTTTAAACCAAAGGAAAACTGAATTACAGCATGACTGCGGTCACACACTGGCAGTAAACTTCCACAATATGGAAGTATCAGAGCAATATCATTGACTGGTTTCATGTCTTATTGAGGACTTTGAAGCACAGTCTATAAGACTCCATACTTATTTGAATGATGCCCATGTAGTCAGTGATAGTAATTGTGCCAGTAGTGGTTTATAGGTTATTCCTGCAGATGGATTCTAGTGTAAACTCTTCCCATATTACCTAAAAATCCTAATCCACTGCAGTTTATCTTGGATCAGTGATATTTAAACAAACAGGTGTCTGTGCTCATCTTGCCACCCATCAAGTCAGCATTGTAGTACATGCACTGCGTACTTCACGGGGTTTGAGGATTTGTTATTTAAATATTCTCATAACATTCTTCAAATTAAAACATGCACTAACATGAGGTGATACACCACACGCTTCCTACCAGCTCTGGGACCTAGAGCTGGATGTAGCAATGGAAAAATCAAAGGTTTGTTGGTATGCATGGCTGTGTGGCCAAACTCTTGTGATGCAAAAACATCTGAGAAGAGCCATGCTGTGTTGTGTCAAGAGTTGGTCTTTCTTGTTTGACAAGGGCCATCAGCAGGGACCAGGGAAAAGCGTAAGAAAGGCTTACAAGTGTAAAGGAAGACTCTACCAGGTCTTACGGTCCCCTGGCCGTCTGCTGTGTACAATTGCCTGGAGCTGGGTGCACCTGCACTGCTGTGGCTGGTATCTCTTCCTCCAGGTTCCTGCTAATTGGTCTCTTGATAGTTCTAGACCTCTTACTTGCTCTTTTGTCGTGAAGGGTAGTGAGGAATCATTGTTTGCTTGATCTAGTGTAATTCATGTTTGGATGGATTGAAGCAGAAAGGGTAAGTTTCTCTATACTCTCTGGAGCCATAGAACCTGTTCAGTGTGTCTTCATACACAAACTGTTCTGGTGTCCCATTGCCTGCCTCTGTATCTTTTCTTGTTACAGTATGTGTTTTCAGAAAGGCGATGGTCAAATTGAAAAAAAAACTGGAGAAGGTACAGCATGACAGCATAACAGCATTTTCTGTTTCATTCACTATCCCCTTCCTCAAAATTGCTGGGTTTTTTTTTCCTTTTTAAATGGAATGGTTTGGTTTCCTTAAACATGAGAGCATTGGAGACAGTGTTTGCAGGGAATTGTTGTGGCTTGCAGTATTGTTAGGATTGTAAAACTCAAACACATGGAAGGTTAAGCATGCCAGAATTAAGATCTGCTGTGCTGGTTTTTTTCAGAACTCTTGTGTAACTGTATATTCAGATGCTTCTTTTGATTAAATTACAAGAATTTCTTTTAACAGAGGACATCTGCCTCATTCAGTTCACACAGTGGATGCAGCTCATTAAAGAGCTATTTAATATTTTATTTTCCTCTTCATTACTCTGTCCCTTATTTACTGGATGACATTCAAATCCTGTTGTAAAGATGCCCTTATTAATTCCCCTCTGAGCTTTACAGTGGTGCCCATTACTACAGTTCCTGAATGCTTCATAGGTATTAATTAAACTTACTTTTCAAAATTCTTGTGTGAGAAGAGATGTCTTTGGCCCTCTTCAGATTAAGAACAAAGGTAGAGAGATAAATTACGTTCCAATCATTTTTTGTGCTTATTTTGGCCATCTCATATTTGGAAGTGTGCCCAGCATTGTTAACATTTTATATATTCAAATTATAGCCTCAGCTGACTGCAGCTGCTTTAGGAAAATTTCAGCTCAGAGATATAGCTGGGCCTTGGAATCAAGTAAGGCCTTTGAAAAATTAAAATTGATGACAACAAATGAAAAATTGTCATTAACAAATATGGCAGTGGTCATATTGGAGTGCTCCAGCGAGTGCAAAGTAAGAATTCAAGTTGCCAAGTCAGCACTGACTGTAAGGCCATTTTTCCTCTTCTGCCAGCCTGAGCCTCCTTTGCTTCTGAGCTCTGCAGCTCTTGCAGGAGACATTGTAGCGCAGTGTAGGACCTGTGCCTGTACAGTTTTACAGGAAAAGGCACCTATGTATGATCTTGTAATTAGACTGCCTTAGGCCGTAGGCACAAAGTGAACTAGACTGACAGTACGACATACCTATGCATGCTGAATACGTGGGGAAAATTACAGCTAATGACATGGAAATTAATTTATTAAGAGCAAGATGGATGCTTTCAATGTCTGTGTTGTCATATTAAACAAAATAAATGTATGCCCATTCCACTCACTGCCTTCACAAAAGGCGATGTCCTTCCCATACTTGGCAAGACTCAACCAGTTCTTTCAGGATGAACAAGATGTATTAGAACTAAATCATGCATGGTATAATCCCAGTTCAATTGACTGCAATGTAATTGTATCTGTTTAATGGAATGGACGCTTGGCCTATTTTTAAATTCAATTGTGGGACTCATGCACTTAACCATTTTGGCATTTCTTCTTAAAACTCTCTTTTGAAATAGATAAGAGCTTGCTTTATTATGGTTTTTAATTATAGGTAGGAGACAAGCTCAGATTATTTTAGCTATAGGGGCATAGTGCTAACACAACACAATACACCTTTTGTCTTGGGAAGTGCCTTTCATCAAAAGATTTCAAAGCAGCTCAAAAAGTCAATCTGAACTAATTTGCTCTAAAGTTTTTTTCTCTTATGTGTTTCACACAAAATGAAATGTCTTATACTGTTAGTGCATTTTAGTGCAATTGTGAACTGTACTAACAAAAGTATATTTCTGCGTTAAAGAAAAGCATGTCCTACCTGACTGGTTGTTCATTTCTGTTGTTCAGACCACATTTATAATGCAATTTTGTTTGCCCTCAAGGTCTTTCGTCTTTGTGAATGAGTTATGACTCTATGACATAGTTCTGAAATCTTGATGTTACTTCTGAACAGTGCTGTCACTTTTTGGTAAGGCATAGGAAGTAAAGAAAAGGCATAGCTGAATCTGAAATGAAAATGTAAGCATTTTTCAACGGGAAATCATTTTACAGAAATTATTCAAGAAGTAATTGGTTTCCTTGTCATCAGTTCTAATTTAGTATTGGGAAAAAAGGTCATACTTTTAAACTGTGTATTGCTCTGCAAGCATAACTGAGTTGAAAGGTGTGTGCATTTATAGGTGAGCGAATGCTAATGAAAGTGCATTTTTGTGTGGCCAAACTATTTTTTTAAAGTTTTATAGGAATTTTTCTGGGAAAATAAACTGCTTGCTTATGGGTCCCCAAGTTTTCAAGTCTTGAACCATGTTCTTTGCAATCAAATATTTCAGAATCATTGCTTGATAAATGTGGGATAAGTTAAAATATGTTTGGTAGACTAGGAAGGCATTACTGGATTTGGTATAGTACTTATCATGCTCAGGCCTTAGATAATTCCTTTTTTGTCTCAGAAGAAGATTTACCATTAGTTATATGCATTTCATGAAATTCCAGATGATTAAGATGTTTGATCCAGTCCTACTGCTCTTTCCATTTTAAGATTTTGTTAGTTTACTGCTTTTTTGCGAAGTATTTAGGAGGACAAACACACATTTGATATAAATGTAAACATAAATATATATACACACACTGTTTCAATATATATACATACATAAGGAACAGTAATCAGTTTAATTGTGTTTTTGTAATTTTCAAAAGATTTTTTGAATTTTTCAAGTTTTTACAGTGTTGTGGTGAGAGCTGATATAAAATCTACCATCCTTTAGAGATACAGAGTAAATTGCTAGGCTAAGATCTTCTAAATCCCCAGACCCGAGCTGGGTGCTGAGCGACTTATCTGTATGTTTCACTGAAGTCATTATCTATTTTTCAAATATTAAATTATTTAACTTGTGCAAATTATAGTGTTTTTCCTAGATAAAATGAATAAAGGTTTTTGTTCACAGCTGGAGGTTGATATTTGTGAATGGCATAACTCAAACTCCAATCACTGCAAAAGTTTTGAATGGCTTCCGTCATGACTGAGTAGAACAAAGAATCAGCTAAAACAGTGAATTCTTCTGGGGTTTGGGAAACAAAATGCACGAAGCTGACAGTTATCTAGAAAAGCCTTTGACTACAGAACAGGATATGAGTTGGGCAGTATAAGCCTGCTGCTTCCAGCCATTCTCCCCAGCTGTGTGTGTTGCAGTTCTAGACTATTTATTTGCTGTATGGTTATTCTGACAGGTGAAGGCTTCATATGACTCAGGTCTCTGTTTTCAAACAGAGTTCTTGATATGTTGAGGTAGTTTTATATTAAAATTGTAAGTTTTTAGGGAGAATTTTAGGGTGGTATGTATAGAGAACATTGCATTTTTTTAGTCCTTGTATTTTAATGTGGACAAGTTTGGTGGCATAGAGACAGGCTTGATACTCTTTGAAGAGTTTGCATAGGCAGCTCACTACAGTTATTTTAAATTCCAGGCAAGAGTTTGCTATGATAATTAGGAATATTTTCTTTTATTTTTTATTTTGATGAGGAATGTCATGTTCCATTATTCCTTGCAATCAATCTGTAACAACAGACTTCAGAAACCAGAATATTTTCCTAGTGAGTGCCAGTATTTTCTTTCCTCATTGACCTTTCTTTATTTCCTCCCATACATCCAGGTTTTTAGAGCTGATTTTTCATGGTTTCCAGTAGATTAGGAAATGTCTGATCCTTCAACTGATAGGATTTCTGCCGTCTCCACGATGCCATTCCTTGCAGCTGTGACAGTTTGCAGGGTGGTGTTGAGCACACCTTGCAGTGTGACCCTGCTGATGTGATCCTTCCCTTGCTCTGAACAGGCTGTCTCCTGGCTCCGATGTCTACGTCACCGTTTCATCCATCGCCTTAGCAAGATCGCAGCAGTGCCGTAACTCTCCAAGCAACTTATCCTCCTCGAGTGAGACTGGCTCTACTGGAGGCACGTACCGACAAAAATCTATGCCAGAAGGGTAGGCACCAGACTTCTTACATACTCTGTTGTGGCAGATTTTTTGTTCTCTGTTCCATTTGTTGTAATGTGTACTCAAGGAGTGCTTACAGAGGCTCGCGTCAGCTGTTGTTTACATGCATTAAACCATGTCTGTTTTCAAATATCACTGGCATGCTTCTTGAAAAAGCCAGTTTTAAAAATCCCTTGCTTCCACTTTTACCTTTCAGCCTAACTGCTCTCTGTGATCCTGGTCTATGGCTGCTCAGGTTACTACACAGAGGGACCTTTATATATTTAAAAACCTTCATTAAAGGTGCTGGTTTCATGTGGCAAATTGCTTTCTTTCACAGGTTTAGATTCTAAAATAAAAGAAGTAATAGCTTTGGGACTTTGCAGTCAGTTAATAGCTGAAGCAAAGTAATATTGAGTGCAAGTAAGACTTAGATGTGTAGGCACAAAAGTGCTAATTAATCCACAGCTAGCTGCTTTTTCACATATTCACAGTCATTCTGTCTTAAGGCTTCCAACATTCCAGAAATCTTCAAACTCTCCGAAGTGTCAGTGTAAGGGGCAACTTGCAGAGGAAGAAATGAAATCAGTATCGTTTTCAGTGAGCACCAAAAGGAGCAATAAAATCAAAGATCTCCAAGTCGAGAAAAAGATAATTGGCAGCAGAAGAGCTGTCTACTGCTTTCCAAATTACTTCCTATAGAGAAGATAAAGGGGCAAAACTGCTGATAGTTCACACTGCAGAGCTTCTCTCTGAAGTATTCTTGAGTACTTTGCAGGTCATTGTATGTAATTCATTTTGGTTTGGGTGTTTTATAAAGTAGAAATATATTTTTCTCTGTTTTAAAAAATACATTATTAGTAGGATTAAATGCTGTTGTCAGGAACTGCTTAGTACAAGGCACTGTCTTTTGCCTCTAGGTGCTCTGTGTCAGTCCAGAGAACACTGTTCTGAGCATGTGCTTGAAAAAATACTGTTTCTTGCTCCACAGCACTGAAGATTTGTCCTCCCTGTCCTTCTTGCAGCTCAATTTGAGGTTTTAGGAGGAGTTGATGTCTTCTCTGCTGCACACCGTCACGAAGGCTTTGATTCATGACACGACCAGGCCTGTTCTGGTCATTGTTTGTTTGTGCTTAAGTCCTACTGACATTAGGAGATTTGAACTTAAACCTGTTAAACTTTGCTCTACGGAGACACTAGATATAGGTGTGTCCAGGGCTCTGCAGCTGAAAAGCACTTAACCTCTTTGTCCTCTGTAAACTTTCTGGCTCATTCACATCATGCCAGCAATATTTTTGTGTTACCTTGAATTCTGATGAGCAGCTTGTGCTCCCAGTATTGTCTGCTCTTTTCCAACTACGTCATTTGCACTACAGAAAAGGTATTGCTGCCATATGTCCTTAGACCATCACAGCCATAACTGCTTGAGTAAAAAAGGATTTTCAGACACACTTAAAGGTTTGTTTTGAATTGGCCTCAGAGCACACTAGCACCCATCCCAACCCTTTTCCATCTTTTAAGTTAATTATACACATATGTTCACTACAGCGTTCTTCAAGCATTCTGCAATTTCAGCAAAGAGATGTGTCCTAGAAACCTTGACTATGCAGACATTTTGGGGTTGAAGTTTTAATTCAGTGCAAGGAAACACAGTTTAAATGGAATAATGAAAGAAATAATTAATACATGAACTTCGCATGTTCTTTATTGGATGCTCTTTAAAAAAACTCCACTTGCTTAACTCCAATTATTTTACTATTATGTTCTATTCCTATAAGAAAAGCAGTTTGCCTCCCATACTGTCCTTGTACACATGAATCATATTTACTCAGGACTTCCCAAACGTCTTCTACCAGGCTAAATGGAAAGCATGAAAAAGGCAATTGTGAAGGAATGTTTTCCTTGCCTCAATAAACAATTTAATGTCTGTCCCTTTACTAAAAACCATTGCAAATCTATGCACATCTTCTGTTGAGATTGGTCTGAAAGAACAGATTCAGGGCAGCTCTGCAAAAAGGTTTGGTGTCCCAGGTAGGGCTGGTCAGCATTACCCTGGAGGTGTTGTTAAAATAGGGGAGGCAGATGGTAACATTCAGCTGCCAAGATGTTAGAGAGAATGATGGGCTGGACTGAGGGCCAAGGGGGAGCCATGTCCTGAAGGTAATTTTCCAGAGGTGAAGTTCCAGTGCACTCTAGGTATGCCAGTCCCTGAGATTTCCCAGTGCAGGAAATCTCAACCTCACCATTTGTATAGATGTTTCTTTCTTGTGACATGGTGTGACAGATTTGGAAAGTTTGTGTCATTTAACTGACCGGAAGAATGGGTGAGTCCAGCCCCTGTCAGACATTGGTGCAAGTGCTAATTACTGCCTCTAGATTACTGATACATATCCTAAGCTGGGTGTAGGCAAAACCTTCACCGCCTTCAAGAATATCCAGATTGCTCTTGGTGGGTATGTGTGTGTTCCATATACCTATGCTGTGTTTGCGTGTTCACTACTGCGTCTAAAGTAAGTGATGGTAGAATGTAAAATTTAATCCAAAACCACCAAAATAGTAAGTTTCTTCTTATGACAGATAAAAATGTGTATTTAAACAATTTCACAGTTCTTTTAATCCAAGTTAATTTCTCCTTCCTTTTTTTTTGAGTTTGTTCCTTCATACCCTAATGGGCTGTATATTTTATCAGTGAAGAATATAGCACCAGTTGCATTTATTATTTCTGCTTTTAAATAGATCACTTCATGAAAAAAAATCTAAACACATTTCTTGCAGTGCAGTTAGTAGAGCAGTGATTTTAATAAAATAAAACTAGAAACGTGGTGGTTTTGTATACTTAAAACCTTGAAAAAAAGATCCTGCATCATAAGATATGCCAGATGGAAGATTGACAGCTTATATACATATGAACATTATGGAGGTGAGGTAAGAGGACATCACAAGAGAAAGCAGAATATTGATGTAGTGCAATTTTATTGCACCAAGATTTGTTTGGGGCTTGGCTTTTTCTTTTAGATGCCGGCTTCCAGTTATTTTATCATGAAAATACATTCTTCCCATGAAAGTTTACAAACCTTAGAAGTTAGACCACAGATCAGTGTTTAAGAAATCAATCACCTTTGAAATGCTGTGTTTAGATTTTTTATACATATCTTAAATTGGTATTGAATTCATCATGTTTAATTCAGGTATTTGATTAGGTGAAATCCTACTTAGTCTGTGTGAAAAAAAGGGAAAAACACTACTCTCTTTGCATAATTTCAGTAGAACTTGTTTACATTCAGAAGGCAGATATATACAGGTTTTCCTCACTTTTTTTAACTCATCAGAATGTATGCTGGCTGTATCAAGGAGCAGTGAACAAAAGGGAAGTATAGTCATGTTTGGGTGAATTCTTAGAAGGCTGAAATTCCAGTATGTGCTGCACATTACAGGCATGTTCCAGCTGCTTGTCTTTGAGGATGGGAGTAGGCTTTTGTTCTGAGTCATATAATGTTGCTGTGGTGGGTTCATTTGAGTTAACGAGTGTGTGTACTTCAAGTGGGATAACCATATCGAGCTTGTTCTGACAGCTGGGAAGGTGTCTTTATGTTGGAGGTCGTGTGGGGCAGTCTGTAGCTAGTAAAGTGAGTAGACAGCACAGTTGGGATATTTGATTTTCTGTCATTTTATTAAACATTACAGCTAGAGAAACTCATTGATATATAGGTGATATACCAGTTTGTAATTATTTTGTGTGTTATTCTGTGCATGTAGAGTTTGAGGATTTTCTTCTTCAGGATATGTCTGATTTAAAAAGAAAAAAATCTCAGAAATGCATTATTCTTGATGAATTCTTAATCATTGATCTGCTATTTCTGAACCCAGCTATAATTCTTATAGACTTATAAGTGATTCATATGTAATACAGAACTGTAGATTTAAAGTCTTACAGGCTTTTAGGCATATAAGGCATGTAGACTTCAATGTGGCACAGAGACACTGTGTTTCTCCTTTGTCATTACCTTGTTCTCCTTGAGTTTACTCTGTCTTTATTGATCTTTCTGAAATCCATCTGACTAATCTGGCAGGATTTACAAAGTCCATTAAACAGTTTTCATTTTGCTCTGTATGCTTTCTATTGCAGCGATTGGTGTATGTCTCATACTTTCTTACAGCTATATTTAGTTTGCACTAATCCCCTCAAATTATTTTATGATCAAAGAATTTAATAATTTATAGAATTTATAACCCCCTAGGATTTGGGAATCCATAATCAATAGTCAACTTTATAGAGGCTTATTTAAAATACTTGGCAGTGTTAATATTGTCCCAAACAAATCCATGTTGTTGGCATATATGTCTGCATCACCCAGAGGTATGACCTTACTACTCTCTTGGTTAGAACCCAGGGAAGTGGCTGAGATCCATGGGATTGTCCCAACAAACTTTCTGATGCTTTCTTTTACTATTTGAAGTAGTGCTTTGAGATTGTTGAAAGGGATCTTTTCCTGATAAGCATGCTCTATTTCCCTATGTGGCTTTTATCCAAACCTTTACATTTTACTCACTGTGGTGAATGTTCTATAACCATGTAACAGTTTTGTCACCTTTTCATGTAAACATCTGTGTAAATAAAAACTCATTATTTTATTTGTTGATGTTTGGATCTAGTTTTTTTTGATTGTATCATTGTAACCAGCTGTTCTTGATCAAAGATGCTCAATAAATTCATATATATTGTAATCTGATGCATTAAAGCTAATAAATGAGTCTGGAGACTTACCACAAAAATGAAATAGTAAAGCATTATAAATCCCTCAAGCATTTGTGCTGTGCGTTGGTCTGCCCTGTTGTTTGACACTGGCTTCTTAAAAGTGCTTTTTTTTTCCTCTTACGTGAGATTTATGTATCTTTAAAATTATTATCTGCTTTGTGTTTTGGGGAGAACAGGTTTGGAATTAGCCGTAGATCCCCTGCTTCCATCGACAGGCAGAACACGCAGTCGGACACGGGCGGCAGCGGCAAATCCACACCCAGCTGGCAGAGGAGCGAGGACAGCATCGCTGACCAGATGGGTACGTACGGAGCTCTGCGCGGGGAGCGAGCGCTGCGCACCACAAGGTGACTTTGGCAATGCCTCTCCTGGCGGACAGAGAACCCTCTTACCTGCAGTGTTCTCGGTGGCTTCGAATGGTAACCTTGTTCATCAGGATGAATAATTAGGTCTGGAGCATGCACTGAAGCTTCTGCAGTCTGCTTCCTTGAGACCTATGAGTATCACCTGAGGAAGAACTGATTTCATTTCCTTATTTGATTGTGGGATTAAACTGCCTTAATGCTCTTACCCTGAAACACTCTTTAAACAACCCTTTTAGAAGCGGTTGGGCAGACACACTTATTAATTTGTCTTGCTGTTGAGGACTTGTTTGACCTTACCTACTCTCCCGATTGGCTTGACTTAGTTTAATTTTGCTTAGTTTGTCTAAAGTGCTTGTGATGCTCCCTTTCAAATGGTGTTATATAAATGCAAATTGATTGTTTGATTATTGAAGCTATAAAAATACCATGTATAAAATGGAAAAAATGCAGTTAAAGTTTAAATAGCGAAGTAAATCTATAGGTAGATAATAACTTTCCACAAACGTGTACATTTTCATTGCACGTGGCAATTAAGTTGTCAGCTGAGGGAATATATTAACTACATAAAACAGCTAGGTACTGAGAATTTATATTGTTAGGCCTTCATTTGAAATTCTTGCACATAGACTTTTTGCTACAGCTGTGGCTTGACTTGAAAGGATTATCAGTAAGACTGACACCAGTGAAAATGTTCTATCTACAAACAGCATTTATCCAACATGATGACACTGGCCAAGGTTGCTAGATTGTGTTTTTCTAACTTTTTTTACCCTAGATTAAACAATTCCATACTTTTTTATTGCATCACTTTACTGCATCACTGTACAAACGGACTAGTGTTCAAGATAGAGTACACTTCAGTGAGATAAGGAATTTAAGGCATATGCCGCCAGCTTCTGGTTCTGGAGGTGTTCTTGGTTCACACACCTTCGCAGCCTCAGTAAGCTGTGCCTTGTTATCAAAGCCATCTGTCAGTGCCTCCCTCACAACTCCCCGCATACTTCTCAATAAAAACCTGTGACTTTACTGATCTGCAGTTCTCGTTTTGACAGAACAATTTTAATCGCATATGTTTTGAAACTGCGTGATGGTAACGACACATGTAAAAATGATCTTTTGCTCAGCATTACTTTTGCAGACCAACAGTTGGGTGTTGGTGCTGCCACAGAGTGGAGCTGCCAACAACTTCTGTTCTACAGTGTCAGGTGTCAACATATTAGCAAAATAAATAAGGCCAGAAAGAACAGGAAAAATTTCTTGGTAGGAGAGATGGCTCCAGCATTTGGCAAAGGATGAGAAAGGCACACTGACATAAAATCCCTGTATTTTATCTCTTGTGTATTGTCCTGTACTCAGAGTTGGAAGCTGCATCTCTTATTGGAGACTTTATTGCCAATCTGATGAATCTAGGTGAAAGTTCGATTTGATGACAAATAAGTACATTTCTACTTGGGATAATCTGTCTCAAGTTAAATAAGGCTTTAGGTGTAGTGAATTCACACACTGACATCTTCCTGGTGTATCCTTCCATACAGAATGCCTTTGTTTGTTCACCAACACTGCTTGCTACCACTTGCCAGGGGAAATCAAGTTTGATGATGATATTACTGGTATTATCATTATTATTCTTCAAAAAACTCACAACTTTTATTTGTTTTTTAAAAAGCTCGTAATGCTGCAGATCAAGATCAATAAACTGTAGCTGTGTTGGAGAAAACACTGCTATTTACCCATGGGTATTGTTAAATACTTGATGTTTGTAAGCACATACTCCACTTAAAAGGAGTATTTTTAGAAGTGCAGAATGCATGTAGAAGTATGTGTAAAAACTCATAACTGAGAGAGATTCTTTTAAAATACTGACCTTGGGCTCTGAGAAGGCAATTACCTACCTAACAGGCTGTGTCTGAACACCCTTTAGACCTCCATAGTTATCTCCTGGGAAAATAATAAGTTTTATTGGCAAAGTGCACTCCTCCAAGTGCCCATGTAAAATGAGCGATTTGAATTCCATTCACTTTTGTCAGGTTTAGTTTAATAAGTCTTCCTTTTGTACATCCATGCAGTTTCCACATTCACAGCCAGCAATATTTAAGATAATATTATGTCAAGGAATTTTTTTTTCTATCTCTTCAATTAGAAAATGTTTATTTAACTCAGCTTTGATAAGAAATACATGTAGTAGTTGTACTGGGGAAAACAGGTTCACTTAAGTGATCACTGTAGACTTTTGCTATTGTCCGGCCTTGCATAGAATGCCATTTAAGGAAATATGAGTCTTCAGTCTTTTAAATCTGTCAGCAGGTATCATGCATTTAGATATGCAATGTCAATACCCTGTGAAAATGAATAGTCTGCTGTTTCAGTGTTCTGGTGTAGTGCTGTTTGGCAGTAGGGACGTGATACCGTTCAGGTTGTTCTAACAAAAGTCAGGATGATGGCAGCTGGTTTTTGACAAAGCCTTAATGATTTATGCCAGGCAGGAATGGGCCCCCACTTCCTCACCTGTGTTTTGTCACAATATGTATCCGGTTTTGGCTAACAGTAGCACTGGAAAAATTTCAGTGTAAAGTCAGGTTACGTGTTTTCTTAGCTTATAGCACTGCTCTCTTCAGTCCATGGTTGTGTGCTGTGTTGCAGAGCCAACGTGCCATCTCCCAGCAGTCTCAAAAGTATTGCCATCCTTCAGAGAGAGCCCCAGTGGAAGACTGATGAGACAGGATCCTGTGGTACACTTGTCTCCAAATAAGCAGGGTCATGTAAGTTATCCTAAAAAAGGAATTATTTAATGTCTTGCTTTTGCTCCACAAGCTCTTGATATCAAAAGTGTTGTTCAAAGTTATATTTAGAGTGTCAGTTAAAAAAGGGAAAGAAAAAATATCCTGTTCCCTGCAAGAACATCAAGGAAGCAGTAGAGCGGGCCTGTTGTTGCCTAAATCCTACAGCACAGCATATTGAAATATTTATCAGTTAATAAAGATTTGCTGCCAGTTGAACAGCAACCTCTTGTCTGTTGTCTTTTGAGAAGTACAGGATTTGTGGAAATTTGCAAAGCTATTCCTAGACCTCACATGTAAGACTCAGAGTTTCACTAATATATCTTCTAATGCAATGCCCAGAAAGCTGCTGCTTTGAGACAGAATATTGATTTTGGTTTTGTATTTTCTCCATTTTCGTAATGTACCTTGAACACCGTTGGAAGTCTGTCTGAAAGGTGTCCTGGAATCCTGCTGGAAAAAAAAGTACTTGTTTCATTTGTTTTGAAATTCTGAATTTCAAATTTTTGATTTGGAGACCATCACTTCCCAATTTACATACAGAGACACAGATAAATACAATAATGTTCATAAATTTAAAAGGTCTTGAAAATTATTGAAGTCACTGTAAAAAAAGAAGCACCCTTTAAGCTTTAAATTACTCAATAAGCTGTATCACTTGTTTTTTATTTGTATAACAAGCTAAAATACAGAGTTGTGTTGCATCATGTTACTGAAGGTATTATGTGCATTTATTTAGATGTGAGAAAGCCTTTAATTGGTTCCAAGTCTTTAATTTGCTCCTGCTTGCCAGCATTATTCTTTCAGTGCAATTGGCAGTGTTGCTTTTAGATTATTAATTCATAGCAACACATATTTATTATTGAAAAAAGAAAACACCAAAGCGACCCAAAGAGTAACACACCTGTCTTCATATTCTTAGAAGCACAGACTAGATTTTAAATTTAGATTGGCCTGTTTTTCATGAGATGTATTTGACTGCATAGTGATGTAATACATAACTCATTAGCTTGAATGCAAAGTGCAACACTGGAATTATTAATGCTCGCATTATTCTGATTTAGTCATTGTTAAAGTAAGTCTTTATTATGTGGACAGATGGATGGGGAAGTCATGAAGTTCTTAATGAAGAAAAGTAACTTTAACTGGAGATAACTAGGAGTCCAGATCAACTTCATATTCCCCCATTTTCCTGTCAATTCTTGCTTTAGTATATTAAAAGACATGGATTTTGATGATTTCTTGTTCTCAGTATGCATCTGTTCTCTATTTCCTTCTGAAAACAGAAGCAGTATCTGGGGTTTTTTATATTTGTCTCTCTGTTCAGTCAAACTTTAGGGGTAGACAAATAGGAAACTTAAGTCTGCTTTCCATCAATTCCCTTTTTCCCAGACCATGTGGTCATCCAACAGGTCTGTTCCCTACTGCTTCAGTTCTGATTCTGTAGATATCAAAACTTAGATAAATTCGTAGAATTCAAATGGATATAAATACCTCAAAGGTAGATGAGCAACTAAGCAGTAAGTGTATGACAGGAAATTCTTCTTGAAATGGGATATTCTGCCTCTGTGAAATTGAAGACATTCAGTTTCTTCGTAGTAGTGGGCCGTAACCAAGGACAGGACATACAAACCAGCCAGGCATTGGCATGCCCTGATGGGACAATTTAAAAGCATTACGTTAAAGCTTCTTTTCATGCAGTTCTGCTTTTTAGAAAACAATTTCACATTAGTTAAATGGTGTTTCACTGGTCATTTGCAAAGGACGCTCCTGCTGGGGAGGAAAGACACCCTGCTGCCAAGAGGAGGAAGAGCAGTGGTTATGCTCTTCTTTGACTTTTTGATAGGCAATTGGGTTACTAAAATAACATGCACTTTCTGTGGATTGGTTATCTTTCATGTTCTAAAACATTGGAGTCTTAAAATTCGAGTATTTTTAATCATCATAGTTAAAACCAAGTCAAAATCTACATAGCTCAGCCAACTTCATTGGACTGGGGTGAAGCAGAATGTGCTTGAAAGGAACTACCGCAAGGTATTTTGGGACAAAATACAAATAACTCAGACTTTTCGTGGCTTCCAAATCCACTCAGAAAGTTTTTGTATGTGCACTCAGAACAGAGGATGTGCATGGTGTTGGAATTAAACTTTTAGAGTTTATTAGTCTCCTCACTGTATCTATCCAATACCTCCAGGTAGGAGAGCTCCTGTTATGCAGTGGTGGCTTTTGTAACCTTTATTTCCTCTTCTCCATTGCCATAATTTTGTTGTTCTGTAGTCTGACAGCCACTATTCCAGCCATTCCAGCAGCAATACACTCTCCAGCAATGCCTCCAGTGCTCACAGTGATGAGAAATGGTATGACAGTGGAGAGCGCACAGAATCGGAGCTGAACAGCTACAACTACCTTCAAGGGACTTCAGCTGACAGCGGCATAGACACCACTTCCTACGGACCCAGCCATGGCAGCACCGCCTCCCTGGGAGCTGCGACATCTCCCCGGACAGGGCTGACCAAGGAGAAGGTGGCACCGCTGTGGCACAGCTCCAGCGAAGTGGTCTCCATTGCAGACAGGACATTGGAAAAGGACAGCCACATGGACCGGAAAGCTGAATCTTCGCTCAGCCTGGATATTCACAGCAAGAGTCAGCCAGCCTCCAACCCTCTCACAAGGGAGAACAGTGCTTACAGTCTAAGTGATGCTGTCTCACATACAAGGTAATTTTCACCTCTTGTCTGATTGGCCCTGCCACACTCATTTTCCCATTTTCACTCTCTAACCTATCAAAAGTGAGAAGTGGATGTTGAAGAGAGAGTGTTCTACTTATGTTAATCAATGTTTTGAAAGATTTCACTGCACAGAATGCTTGAAAATTTAGACCACCTTTAGTCTTCGCGTCTGCTACTCTGTATAGTATTGAAAGTCCTAAAGAGCATATTCTATACTAAACTGCTGCTCCTAAACTATCCGTAAGACATACAAGTCTGATGTGTTCATAGGGAATATCTTGCAACAACTCAGAAAGGAGATCAGTCCATGTTATTAATGAACAGTTTAATATGGGGTTCATTTTTAGTCTTGCAAGTACCCATTTCATTGCCCCCAGTCTTTGTTTAGAAATGTCCTCACAGTTGGTATGATCAATACTGAGAGCAAGTTGCTTGGGAGTGCTAGCATGTAGCTCTTAGTCTCATTCTGCTGCAAGCTTGTGGGTATGACACGTTACAGTCACCTTCCCTCTCTCCCTCAGTTTTTCCACTTGTAAAACTAGCAAAATCAAGTATGTGTGTAATGTCCTTGAACACCTTAAATGGAAGATACCCACTTTACAAGTTTTATCAGTGCTGCTAGAAGCAGAAAATATTTGAGACCATTTTCCTAACCCATTTTCCAAGAAGTATTCAGTGTGCTTTTGAAAAATATTCCTTCTCTATCATACTAGCAACAAGAAAAAAACATAGGTCTTTCAGGGAAGATGTGGGATCATCACGGTTTGTTGGCCTTGTGGAGCCTGACTGTTGCATTTTTATTCTTAAGGCATGTCTGTTTTGAGAGTATACCTAAAATACCTGAAGACTGAAAGTCCAAAGCAGTTTCTGGTAATTGTCTTGAACAAAGCTACTATGCAAGACTGGATGTTTATGAGAACAGTTCACTAGCTGCTTATACGGTAGCTGCAAATAAGGGGTTGTCATAGAGACTGCAGTGGTCTCCATGTACTTCGTTATGGTACTTCTAACTTAAGTAGTCCATTAATGGTGGTCCCACTCTGGTTTACTGCCTCTCTTCATTGGCCGTTTTTGGCACCAAAGCTCACAGTCAGTTGACAGAAATCCCACCCAGGTGTTTAAGACTGATGTGTTTCCTGTAGCTGTGCATACATGAAGGACTTTAGCAAGTCTGGAGAAAACATTCTGCAAAGGGACGTACTTAGATTTCTGGCATGTTAGCTTGTGCCCCTTTCTTGAAGATAAAAAGTCTATATAATGGTTGTCTGGTGTTAACACTTTTATTTCAAGATAAGTATGTTTATGTGCATTTTTTAACATTGAGTAGAATTTACCACGTGTCCTGCAGTATTTGTCTGAATGTAACTGAAAGTGACATTAAATGTTGAGATTCTTATATGAAATGCTGATTGCAATAAAGTCAGCAGCATTTTCATCTGGAAGGATTTTTTGTGAAACGACTTAAAGAATCCTGGAAAATTTATGTAACTCTTGGAAGCTTTATTGTAAAGCCTAATGGAATGGCATCTTTGTACGTCTGAGGTTCTGGTTTCTCCTTTGAGCATCAAATAGGGTTAGTTCACTAGAAAAACTGGGAAAATTTTATAAAAAGCAACACTTAGCAGGGCAGGCACACCCTGACAACTCTCATCTTCCATGGATATACTTGGCAACTTGACTGCAAACTGAAGTCTAGGTTGTTGTGTCATTATTTATTATATTATAATATTGTGTCTCCAAATATGGTGTTTTCTCTAGTTGGCTTGGATTAATTGGCACAATGTTTCTCTGATGGTATTGAAATTATTCTCTCCTTGTAATTTTGGGGCTGTCACTGAAATTTCCAGATAAAGGTTTCCTGGGCTTTATTCTGGAGAAAGCAGTTGAAGTTTCTTTTTGCCAAGTTTCATTTAAAACTCAGATGTTAATAATGCAACTTTTGACAAAAAGGATTAGTAGCAGTTTGTAGAACACCTGGGGCATGATACTTGAGAAATGCAGCAATACTTGCACATGCATCATTTCTTGTGGTGGATTAAAAACAGATTGACTCATGTTCCTTCTTTATTATTTCTTATTTTTGAAGACTAGATGTGTTTGATGCATCACAATAAAACAAAGGCACAGTCTGAGATAAAAAGCTTTGATTTTGTTTCTTGTGGCATCCTCAGTTGGTGGTTGCCCACTGAACAGCAGTGGAACCCTAGGTCGTCCAGCGGTTTGCTCCCAACTCTCTCATTGCTTCCTCTGTGGAGGAACACAACAGCTTGGAGCTGGAGCCTGGTTAAACTGGCACTTCCAAAAGACAAGCACAGATTATGGAGATTATTATGAAGATGCCTGCTTCAAGGAGGTGAAGGAGGGGAGACAAAAGAAAGGTTCTGAAGGGGCTACTTTTCACGAGAAATGAGCAGCTTAATTGGTGTGTTTCTCTATCAGTTTCTAAATTGCTATCCTTAGTTGCTTCTCACTTTTTTATCTTTTGCCTGTGGATGCCATAATGTCTGTAACATCTTTAAAGTCGGGTTTCTGAGCAAGAAGAAAAGGAATATGGCCCTAAAAAGATCTCTGTGACAAAAGAAAAGAAAATAACTACAAATTAGAGTGTTTGTGTCTGTAGAAGACAAGAGTGATAATTACTGTTCAGATCATTTAATGGTGCATAAAAGAACTCGTACCTGAGAACTGGTGGCAAAATGTAAATTATAGTGATTAACTTTTACAGCAGAGCTTCTGGCTGCGTTTTATTTTTCTTTTCCACCCCCATTCCCTAAGTCCTTCCTGATGATTGTGCAGATTTCTCATAGCATCCCAGGAGAACTGCATTATGTAGGCCAGTAATTATACAGAGTCATTATAGCTGAATGTCATTAAATGAAGCAGTATATGCTGATGGCATGAATTCCTTATAAAAAAAATTAAATCAAACTTCCATTTCTACCTAAACAATACAGTTTCTATACAGTTTCTTATGGTCTTCTTACCAAAATTAAAAGGATAATTTTGACTATTTGTAATCAAGCATATTCTTCATTACTTCTGATAATTTTAAGATACTTAAAATATTATTTATTGTAGAGTACTTTTATGAACGGCTTTATTTTTTGCAGACATTCTTGTAGTATTTGAATGTTTTCAAAATTCAATCCTTGGCATCTCAAGAATTGAGGTGGGAGATAGGGGACCAATAGTGACCTTCTCTGTGTCCTGAGAAAGAGGACTGAATTTCTTCCACGTAAAACTAAGCTGGTCTAGGTATCTGTTACAGTATGCTGAATTCTCTGCATGCTTCCTGGTGTCAACTATTCTAATAACTTCCCATCACTACCGTAATGCTCCAGCTCTGATTTAGATTTCCTAGAGTTTATCCAAAGCCTTTTGCTCTCCAAATATGTTCTCAGTTAACAGGTGTGTCTCTTTGCCTGCCAGTATTGTGTTGGCCTGCCTGTGTGCACTGGTAGGGTGAAAAGCTTCAGTCATATTCACAGTTCTGTGTGTAGTCCTGAAGCACAATATCCTCCCAAAAACACTCTGTTGTAAAAACCACACCTCAAAATATGCAATGTACCTTAAAGAAAACCGTATTTAAAACTGTATGCTAATTTTACTAGCATTTACCAGGCCACTCTTGGCATCTGTTATATGATGCATATTATAGTAAATATTCAAGTAATAATACCTAAAATGCACAATGTTTATTTATAGTATGTTATATAATAAATATTATATATACATATGCATCTTCTATAAATTTTATGTCAAGCATAATTAACATCAGTTTTTACTCTCTTTTCCCAGTACATTAAGGATCGACATGATTAGCCTATCTAGGAGCTGTTACTGGTTTTTATTGATAAACAGTTGTCTCACAACTAGCACTTCCTTGAGAAATACCTAATGGATTAAGGAATTCTAGAATGTGGACAGAGATTCCTTTCTCCTTTTTCCCTACACTGAAGCAAAAAGACTTTTCTACTTCTTGAGTGTGTTTAGAAGGGGAAAAAATGGCAGTTTATGCTGTGGTAGTGATAGCCCACAGATGTGTAGGAGATTTTTTTCTATATTGCAAGAGACAAAGGGGGAATGAAGAAAAATTTACTGCCTATTCCCCTAGCTCTTAATTTTCTCTGCTTTCTTGCCATGAATTATGCTTACTTATATCTGTTACAAATATGAAGGTTGTGCTGTGCAGCACCAAATATACAGGATTGATGGACAGGAAAATTATCTTCCTGTATTTTCTCAATCTGCTTTTGTTTTTGTAATTTGTTGTATAGGCCTTTCAAATATACAGATGGAGGGAAGGAAGAAATATAATTCTGTAATACAAAATCTGTATTACTGTAATTGGATTTACATGCATGTGGAGAAGTGCATCTTGCCCCTGATGTGATGCCCCTGAGCTGCAGCAGACAGTAGAAGGCTACAGTCCACCCAGGCTCTTCATCAAACTCACAGCACTTCACTGCTGGGAATCGTGGTGTTTAAATTGAGCCACATGAAAATGAAACGTATTTCATGGTGATTCTTTAGACTCCATCTGTTGCTAGTGAAGAGAGGGAAGAAACTCCCAAAGCATTAATTCTCCCTGCATATCTGAGATACCTAATTTAAGACAAGCAGAATCACCTCCTTAGGATATATCTTCATTGACTACAGCAGGAGCTAGACAAGTGGCATAGATTAGATAACTGACTGCTTATATAGGCTAAGTATAGGTGGTATTGTTTTCCCAGGTGGCAACATAAATTTAACCTTAAATTCTTTGTTCTGTTTCAGTAAGAGGGATAGATGTGAAAATGTGTTGTTTTATTAAGTTATGAGAAGATTGGTGAGGAATTTTCTGCTAAGCTAAGGAAGAAAGGATTGTTCAGTGACTTTATTTACCCTTCCAGTTAATTTTTATTTCTCAGTCAGAAAGTGTTCTTTACCATGGGGCCATCTGTTTCAAGTTCCTTCACTGCAGTGTTGGATACAGGGATGAAAATGTGGATAAGTTGCGTAGAGAGCTGGTAGAAAACTGGTCTCCAGATATATAATGCTATTTCAGTATTAAAGCTAGAAACAGTGTTTTCCTGTTATTGTGCTTATAAATGACTGACTCCTTTTAAGGTTGTTATAATAAATATTGTCTAAGGCCTAGCGCTCCTGATAGGAAGCAGGTTCCATCAGATTTGAATATCAGCATAACTGAAGAGTATCTTCCATCTAAAGCCCCTCTCCATCTCCCGACAATAAGCTGCAGTTGGTCATCCCAGCCCCATTTTCTGTCTTGACAAATGGTGGTATTTGTTAGACATCTTCTCTACCTTCTCAGTTTAGGTTTTTGGGGTTTTTCCTTACAAATGCTAAATAACTGCTTTTCACGTGAAATTCAGGAAGCCCTATTTTGAAAGCTGTATGGGTTTCTTCTTTAGTTTGTTGTAGGGTCTTAAAGAGATATTTGTTGTTCCTTAAGTTCCTTCAAAATATGTTTTCTTTTAAAGGCAGGAATTCCAGCAAGAATTTGGACTTCGGTTCTTTTTTGCTAATTCAACTAAAATCTCATGTATTACTTTTAAGGTGCCTAATGACAATGAACCCCTAGATTTCCCATTTTGTGAAGGGTGGTTATATCGTATCCTTAGAGGTTGCTTGCAAAATTCTTCTGTTACCGTGTGAGATATTTTTAATGAAACTTTGGTGGAAGGCCCTTTAGAAGAGCAAACTGGTTTTGCTACTCTATCCACTGTTGATCGGAATAATATCTTGTGCCTAGAGTTCTGCTTAAAAATCAATTAAGCAAGACCCATACATAGACATTTGAGGCAATTTTTGTCTTATGTTCTTCTCCTAGTACCATGAGCTCACGACACTCCGCCAGCCCTGTTGTTTTCACCAGTGCCAGAAGCTCACCTAAAGAAGAGCTTCATTCTGCTACTTCTCCCCAGCTCGCACCTTCTTTCTCCTCCTCCTCCTCTTCCTCGTCTGGTCCTAGGACTTTCTACCCTCGCCAGGGTGCTACTAGCAAGTATCTGATCGGATGGAAAAAGCCAGAAGGGACAATAAACTCAGTGGGGTTTATGGATTCAAGAAAGTAAGACTGGTTTTTTGTTCTCTTGTTTGATCATTTCCTGTAATTGTAAAAGAAGCATTTTGATCTCTGACAGTTCTCTGTAGAGAAGAGCTCAAGACTATTTAATACAATGCTTCATCTTCTGTGAACTTAATCTCTAATCTAGTCTTCTGGAGTAAGGGTTTAAATATTTGATAGTTGGCTAATCTCATTCCCCGTTAACTTGTAAAAGTTGGGGCTTTAATCATTTCTAGAAAGCTCTATGGATTTCAGTCCTATTAAAGCTTATCTTTTCTTGGGACTTCTTAAAGGTGACTCAGAATGCTATTTGAGCAAATATTAAAAAATCCTCTTATTGTAGAGCCTGAGTTTTACTTAAACCTCTCATCTGTGTTGTAGTACCGTGCATGCTGTGCATTAACTCTGGCATTCCATGTTGCCTTGTTAAGATTGCTGCCAGTATCCAGTCTAACTGTTAAAGCTTAAAGCAAGCCAAGATATCTCAGCATTACAATATGCAAGCATCTCTTTTGGAAGAGAAATTGAGAAAACATCTTACTAGTGAAAATATTGTTAAGTATGACTCAAAAAGCAAGTAGTTCAGAAAGTCCATTTCGAAGTAATTTATTCAAACCTTCTTGACTGTTACTGAGTCAGGCACCATATCCCTAGATGATACCAATAACTGGCTGTCAGAAGGAAATGGTGAAACTTTGTGATAACTACATTATAAAAAGCCAGTTGAAATATTAAAGAAACTTGGTGATGTGCTGCTTTTGGGCTTTCTGAAGACACATTTTTTTAGCTTTGTACAGAATGCACGTTATTTTAATAGATTCAGTCCCTTATTGGGAAAATGTATTAGATTAACCTTTGAATTATTTTATTGTATTGCTAGTTGATGTTTTTAAACAAGCTTAGTGCTTCCACAGGTATGCACTAAGGTGAGTCTCTGCTGTAGTAGTGAAACTTCTCACATCCTCTGTGCCCTCTACTTAGTTTTTTCTTTTAAAAACTTGAGGGTGCTATAATTCTTGTTTCATTCATGCCTCCTGCCCCAGGGCTTTGAGACCTGAATGTGTCTGTTCCATTTCATTTAAGACGTCACCAGAGTGATGGCAATGAAATGGCCCACCCTCGGCTGCGGGCGTCGGCAAGAGACCTGCGAGCATCCCCGAAACGAGCATCCAAGTCCACTGTTGAAGAAGAGCTGAAGAAATTGATAGATCTTGATAGCCCAACACCTGAATCCCAGAAGAATTTTAAGGTATGTTAAAGAGAGAGCGAGAGATACGATCTTTTCTATTCTCACCCGTAACAGGAGAATAAAATGCGAGGCATTCCCTAAATTCTCATCGTGGATAGAAAATAATCTGTTTGTAACTGATTGCTGGAGAAATACATTTGGTGAAAAATGTCATTATTACAGTCTCTGCAATATTATTCTGTGTGCAGAATCTGTGTGCAAATTTAAAGAAACTAGTATGCCAAATTGCAAAGAACATTTAGTACTGCTGGGTTATGGAAAATCCTGTGGTGTTGTCTTAGATATTTTAACTGTTCTTCTCTGATTGCATCACTAGACAGTGACTTACTGACAGTATTGAAACTCCTTGCAAAAAGCACACTTTTATACCTCACTAATCCTGTTACCAAAAATGATCCCTGAACTTAAGCAAATATTTTTGCAGAATAGTTAGAAACATTTCCTGATGTCTTTCAAAATACATTGAATAACATGTATGTGCATACATTAATTTTAGAACCCATAATTTGGAAGAGAATATCTTGATTTCTAGTCTCCATGTACAGCCAGTGCTTGTCATCCAGAGCCCAAATTGTTTCCACAGCAACCATGCAGAAGAGAGAGCTGTAACTTCTTTATTTGCTAGTAAAAACCTGAGGTGGCTTATTAAAGCTTGTAAGTGTGGGTTCCATGCACAGATTGTTTAAGATGTTGCTTTGAAGGCCAGAGATAAAAAAACCTTGTCATTGGCAAGATACCTTTTTCTTAGGTTTGTGGTAGTTCTGAGGGGGATTGGGACATGGGTGATGTGAACACCTCCTGTTGGTTGTTTTGAGCAAGAGAATTGTTCTCATTCCAAGACATCTTCCTAAGTTTGCTGTTTTTCTGCTTTGGGGTTAGTGAATCAGTTCTTACCCTGATCTTTATTTCCTGGTTGCACTTTTGATAATTTTCAGCAAGTTAAAAATGTTCTGTCACACCAATAAATTGCATCTTTTCCATTTTAAAAGTAACTTAATTCTGCCCACTGTATGACTTAGATTTCTTCTTACAGATAAAGGCTTACAGCATAAATTTTTTTTGATACTTTAAAAGGAAAAAAAAAATAAAAATAATGATAATGGCCTGCATTAGTTTACTGCACCAGAAATCCTCCTCCTTTCTGTCTGTTGGCTGACAAAGGCTTTGTTTGCCAGTAGAATTTGTTCTCGGCTGTGATTTTGTGTGTTTTGTGCATCTTTGTATCATCTCCCCAGCCTTCCTTATCTCCTTACCTACAATTTGGGCATTGTATCTTCTCAGACAAGTAACTTTTTATTTTTCTCTTTCCCCTTCTCTAGTACCAGAACTTTTCATTAGCAGGAAAAAAAAGAGGCAGTTCAGTCTTCTGTATGCCTTAATAACAACTGCGTACCAGAAGCTGTAATTTCTGTAGTGTTAATGGTATATGCAGGTTCATACTGTGATGGGCAAGTCCTGAAGGAGGCAACACAGATGGGAGGATTTGATAGTAGAAAACTGGCATGAAAAATAGAAAGTTGGCTTCTTTATTTCCTTATCTTCTGATGATAGCAGGGCTTTGGAAGTAATCTTAATAATTCTGATTCTTAATCATATAACAAACATGTCCAGCAATGCTCTCATATTAAAATTTGTAAGAGGTGAGGGGATTGGCGGATTGTGTTCCTGTGTGCAGTACCAACAGTAACTCTTCCATGCTTTTCTCCCACCTTGTCATGTGGGATTTTGATCACAGGAATAGAATATTGTCTGTTTAAACATGTTTTTTCCTCTCTCTGAGGAAAGAGGACTATTTTTATGTGCAAATGAGCTACTCTTTTTTTAATTGCTCTTTTTGGAAAACCCATTTTCTCCTTTTTTTTGGTTTAAACTCTCTTACGGAGCAAATGAGGCTCTATAAAAATTTCTCCATGAAAGCCTTTGGACCAAATTTCAACCAAACTGGGAAGAAAAGTTATGCCTTAGAGATAGCTGTGTTGCTACAGGTTTCATGAAAATCAGTGTCTCTACTGGTGGGAATGGTCATGATAGCAGGTGTCTGGCACTGGCTTGAGTGTGTGTAACTCCAGGCTACTCCAGCGTTGCCTTCTCCAGTGTGGAGCATGGAGGAACCTGGGATGATTGTGGGGGTAAGATACAAGTTCTGTTCATGGGACTATTTACTTACTTTTGATTCAAATACTTCTGAAGACCCACAGCAGTGGTGGGTGTTCCTAGCTGCTCAGTAATAGGAGACTTCTAATCAGTTGGCATTTGCTGGTGCTCTGCCTACAGGAAGGCAGTCTCCCCTGGGCAGTGGGAGAACTCTGGTTTATGCAGCATTCAGGCTCTTTCTGTATCCATTTCTCTGCTGCACGTCAGCTCTGGAGTCAGCAAGGGCTGCCTGGGATTTCCACTTCAGGAGAAGTTTAAAGGGTGTGTAAAAGTTAAAATGCAAGATAGGCAAAAAAAGAGCTCTATATATATGTTACCTAGGTACAATCTCCTTAAAAGCCAATTTCTTTAGTTCTTTTTCCTGTTTACTCTGAAAAAATGCGATGCTAATACTTGGTTTCTTATTTTAAAAAAAGGTTTTAAAAATTATTTCAAAAGTTTCTTTATTGATGATTTTTTTCTCATTTCTTTTTGTTTGTGTTTATGAACGTGTAGTCACACACTCTGTCCTGTCAGTCTCCCTTTCCCAGCACTCCTACCACAAGGCGTGCCTTGCAAAGGACTTTGTCAGATGAGAGTATTTACAGTGGTCAAAGGGACCACTTCTTCACCTCGCGGGCCTCGCTCTTGGACCAAGCCATGCCAAATGATGTACTATTCACCAGCACCTACCCTTCTCTCCCAAAGTCGCTGCCATTACGGAGACCATCCTATACTTTGGGAATGAAATCACTACATGGTAAGTGTATTTCCCATTTTTTGACTTTCAGAGGAGTCCTTTGTGAATCATATTGGGGGAAAATGTTTGTTACAGCAATTAGTAGATCCATCTTGATTTTGCTCAAATGAGGAGAATCCAGCCACATGGCTGAAAATACAAAATTTAATTTGTTTTCCTCACTTCAGTGAGTGCAAAATGGCATAATTGGTCATGCATTTGCCTTGTGGAGGGAGCACAAAAACGCGTCTCATTGGCTGCAAGTATCTACCATTTCTTCCAAGAGTCACCTAGACCAGTTGGAGCAATGGACAAATAGTATATGCCTGGTTATCCACCAGAAAGAACTTCAGGTGTCAGTTCCTTTAGTTTGGGATTATGGGAACAAAATGCGATTAGGAAATTAATGATACAAAAGTGGATAAATGCTAGTGGACATTTGGATACGCAGCTACACCAGCTACAGCTTTTATTGCCCCAGCTGTTTTTAGACTCATTTCCTTACCCTATCTATTTTACAGCACTTGAATTACTTATTTTAGTCACACAAGTAAGCAGAAAAAGTTACTTGTAAAGTGCTGTCAAGAAGGCACTCGGCTTTCCCCCATTAGTTTACTGAAAAGTCTCAGTATGATTATTTGATGGGTTGTGTGCTGCTGCATGTGAATGTCTCAGTTAGTGAGAAAGGGAATTTTCACAGGTTCCCACTGTACTTTGTAACTGGGTGTGTTTTCCAGAAATAGAGGTAGATCTCAGGGTAAGATTGTGCAATGTTTTCTGAAGAAGTACATATCTGCTCTGATTTATTCACGTTTTAGTATGTTTCAAGAGGAAAATGCAAGGCTATCAATAGATTGAACTCACTATGGTGGGCCCTAAGCACAGTCTGCATTTAGCTGCACAGGATACATTTGACAGTGAAGGCTGATCAAGAAATCTATTTTAAATTCTTTTCATCTGACTGTGATCACCAGGCATAAGTTTTCAGTGTTGAACCTGACATTTTCATGAGCTGTTGTGTCTGTATAACGTGCTTCTTGCATAAGAGTTAGGAAACGGAGCTCTCTTCATTTCTGTTTGTTATATGCACTAAAATAACTTTGCAGACTTGGTTGTGCTTGTAACTGGATGGAGGATTTGGCTTCTGAGGGCTTGGGGTCAGAAGATTAATGATGCCATCTGAGTACAAGTGAAAAGCAGCACTTGGTCTCTTTTCATTTAAATGCCTGTATTTTCCAAAAAAGAAATACAAAACCTTCTTTTGCTGTCGTGTTCTCTTCCACACCAAACTGGTAACTCCTCCTAGCACGTAACCTTTCTACCTTTGTCAACAAAACAAGATTTTCCATTTTCTTTAAAATGTAGGGGCTGCATGATGAAAGGACCACCTATTTGAGTGGCACACAAATAGTCTTCCCACCTTGCTGAGAAAAGGATTAAGTAAGCTAGATATTTAGTACCACAAGTATTTGTTGGTTTCCAGTTATTCAAAATTCTTTAAATTCAAAGATTCCAAAGCACATCAGTTTTTTTTTTAAAGAGGGAAGTCTGAGACATAAAAATGCTTGTATTTACTCATCTGCCTTAATCCAACTCACATTTTTAAAACAAGTAGCTTTTCAAATAGTTAGGTTTTCATCTAATTCTGTGTATCTTTTCACTAACTGGAAATATTTTCATGTTAACAGCTTCCAAAATAAGTCTTTCAAGAGCTAAGACAAGATTTGTCAGTGTTAATATTGAGCTGAAATTACATTTACAAAAAAGTAAATACACACAAACAGACAAAAAAAAATTAATAAAAATCAAAATTTCTGAGCAAAGAAGTGAATGCAGTGTAGCTTTTCTGGTCACTGTTCCCCAGGCAGCATATGATTTAGCTGAAGTTTTTACAAAGTTATTTTATTTATTGAAGTTATATAGTTACTAGGGTATCAAAAAAAAAAAAAATAAATAAAAGGAG
>WEIT01028588.1:29112-39427 GCA_013389985.1 Dryoscopus gambensis | reverse complement strand
CATCATACACTCCAGTCAGGGATGTTACTAATTTCTTCCCCAATGGTGAGGACATCTCAACTTCAAGGGATTAGGAAAGAACGCAGAAATCAACAACAGGTGAATTAGAAGTGGATCAGACACTTGCACACTGGAAAAAATGTAAATGATAAAAGCTAAGTTTGATCCTCATGTTCATGCATGCTTTCAAAATAGGATTTGTCAATTGCAGATGCAAAGCAGTTTCAGTTTTATATTAGTCACTTTGTCTAGTTTATATTCTGAAACATTAAAGCTGCATAAATGACCTGCCAAGTATTGATGTAAGCTTATTGACAAAACAGAATGCTTTACCGTAAGGGTATCATCTCACAAAGCTCCAGACAGTGACTCTGTAATTCCTGTTTCAGTCTCTGCACATCAGATCACTAATACACCACGCAAGATTCACCAATTTTTTTTTAATAGCTGATTTACATAGAAATAAATTACCTGAAACCAGTACTCTTTGAGAACAAAACCAGAATTATTCTAAAATGATCAATTATACTTCTTTCACTAAGGTTTAGAAAGAAAGGGTAAACTTGGCAATTTCTTTATAAATTCATGAAATCCTTTTGCAGTAGCATATAGATCCCTCCCACATCCTCTAAAAAGCTACAGCAGTGCAACAAAACAACCTAAAAAAGAAGCATAAGAGAATAGATCTTTTCCTAGCATTCCGTGTAAAATGAATAAACCTCTGTATTAAGTCAGGAGATCAGATCTAGCCAGACCTCCAATTTTGGGCTGGGCAGGTACAGAACCATTAGTTATTCCACAAGGAGGGGGAGAGAAGAAAGTAACAGAAATCGATACCAGGTGCAACTAGACTTGCCTATTTTACGTCCATAAATTATGTCTGTATTTAGTTTTCTTCTCCTGACTTTCATTGTCATCTTGTATGCTCTCTCTGCATTTCCACTTGTCTTCCACTGTCCTTGTTAGCATGTTGCATATTTATTTTATTGGGAATATTTTCATTACACTCTTCCTTGATAAGAAAATGAAGTTAAAAAAAGCCCCACAGAACAGCAAAATCTTAACTATATGTAATTATCTGTGAAATGTAAGCCAGTTTATGCAATCTTTTGGGATTGGATATTACACTTACCTCTTTTATCAGAGAAAACAGATCTAACAACTGGCTTGTCAAAAACATGTTGGCCTGGTTTTGGTTGCTTGTTGGCCAACCACTACATGAAGGTGCCCCAAACACAGAGCACAGAGCACAAATTAAAGACCCAAAGGTTTCATTCATGCTGCTTGCACAAGAATGACCACTTTGAAAATTAACTCTGAAGACTAGCTGAGAAGTTAAGGGGTTGTTCTACGAGGATTCACTCCTCTGTACAAAGAACAGGCATAACATGGATCTATATCCATAAATGCATTGCTCAATAATCCATCATATCTGTAGCAATGGCATTATCTTTTGAATTGTGCAATCTTTGTTCAGTTGCTCTATTTCAGAAGTTTTTACTCAGAATTCCTTCAGGTTTTTACCGCTATTAATATTCATCTAAAAGAATGATGTCTTTAAATACCAATAGCTGTCACTCTTCATCCATAATTTATGAACCTCTTCTTAACACAAAATCCATAAGTATGACTTTTTTGCCCCTTGACTCCAAAAATTAAAGCCAGACAAAGCTGTAGTGCACAGCATAGGAATGTAACTATCATTATCTGCAACCTCAAAGACATCTGCTGTTTAAATAAAGTTCATATTTTTTCACTTCTGGAGAAAAATGCTATGAAAGGCACCCTGTGGTTTCAAATCAATTTTATTTACTTTATTTACATTTTAACAATGTTTGACAAGGTAAACCTCTTAAGAAATATTGTATCATTTATGAGAAGGGCCACTGAACCTTAAGAAAGTAGATAAACTGAACCCATATAAAGGGTTCCCTCAAAGGGATGTTTTCCTTTAAGTTACTGTTGTCAGTCAAAAATACAGCTTTGGTCTTTGTTATGTGGAGACTAAATTTCAAAAGAAAGAGTAACATAGAAATACAAAAAAAGCTTTACTCAAATAAGGATGAATGTGAGACTGGATAATCAAACATTTCAGAGAGAAAGCAGAAGTCTGTAAATCAAGCCAAGAAATTTTTAGAGGCATTTCTTAATATGGACACAACTTATTTGTAAGTTATAATATGTCATTCCTGTTGGTGTCTTCCAAATCTGAAGAGAGAATAGAGAAGGTTATATGATGTCAATGTTAAATAAATGTTAACACTAATTTCAAAAGACAAGAAAGGACATTAGGCACAAGTGAATGAGCCTTCACAACAGTGTCCAGTATATATAAGACTGCTTATATGGGCAATCACATGGGTAAAATACTAGCACAAAAAAAAAAAAGAAAATTATTTACTCCTGCATTAAATTTCATTTTCATAAATGCAGATGGTCATGGAGGACTAGACTCTGCAAAGATTCTTATTGTATTTCCCCAGAAAAGCCACCATTACCTCTTATCTACACGGCAGCACGAAGGCATGCAGCACAGAGATCCACAAACTGACTGAGACCCAGACAAATCAGTCTTCTTTTTGAAGCCCAAAAAGCACCACAGCCATGTTCTCAAAGCACCAAAACCCAGCCTATAAAGCCCTGCTTCCTGGCTCTGTGCTAACATACACACAGACCCTGACCCAAGCTGGCATCACTAACCCGAACAAAGCTTTCCTAACTACAAACTATCAATATTTATCAATATCAACACACAACTACTGTTGTCATAGGAAAGTAGAAATAAAAACAGTTCAATACCAAGCTGTCAATTTTAACATCCTTCATTTTGTTACCATTTTTGTGGTATTTACTATCAGGACTTCGGGTAGTCGTGTTTTTCTATAATTCTGTCATGGTAGTATAAAATCATGACAATGAAGTCCTGCATCCTTGGTTTACAGGCTGAATTCCACTTTCAGCAGGAAAACTTAACTCAGAAATCAGTATATAAATTTAGAATTTGTGCAGGTTTTAAATAAAATCAAACAATGAAATCAGCTCTCATGCTCAGCAACAAAAACACAGTTTGAATACAGTAAGAGAAGGGCAAAAATCCAGGCAAAGCAGATATTTTACTAATATAATCAGTATTCTAAACTTCTGATTTTTCAGTGACACACTAAGTTGTTTGGTTTCCTGATCATGCTTTACAAATAGGGAGAAAGATACTGCATACAGACCAAGGACCTACTTTCCAGGGCAAACTGTGCTTAATATGTGGAATCTCAGCACAGTAAAACTTGATAATTCTGAACAACAAAGCACTGACCAAGAAGATATCATTCAGTTATCCTTGTGCTATGACTTAGGTTTTTGATGGTATAGGGGATGGATACTATCACTAGACTTGTATACGGTAAAAAGGCAGATTGCAATTTTATACGTGGGCTTTAATTTGCAATAAGTGGCTGAATGGTATAGCCACAGGTCCTTTCTTTATCAAGCATTCATTTAAAATGCTGTTTCTTAGGTAGATCAATTAGCTGTAGAGTGTTACTTCCACGACTAAAATGGTGTGTTTTTCCTGCTGCTGGTTTCAGGATCCCAAATTTAAATAACGCTGAGTTACTCTGAAGCTTGCCCAGTGTCTCCTCAAAGGTAATGAACAAGGACTCCTTATTGAAAAGATTAAATGTCACATTTTTCAATCTCTCTCAAGACAGTTCTTCTCTGAATTCAGAGATGACCAAGCTGTCAAAAAGGCATACTCTGCAGCTCATGCTGAACATGTACAGATCACATCCTGAAAGGCTATCTGTACAGACACACACACATGCACACAAAATCAGCCAAATTGTTCCAGCAAGGCTTGCATGAAGCCAATTTGTGTGATGTGCAGTGATAACTCACGCTACTAAATGATTCAGGTTGATCTGATGGATTTCTTTAAAAAGAAAAAGTCCCCCACATTCAGAAAAAAAGGCAGTAAAATTTTATATTTAAGTTACCTAACCTGGACATTCCCCAGATCCCACCACCTAGTGTGGGAATAAGGCTTACAATAGGGATTTCTTACCAGGTTAAAATCCAGATATAATTAAGCACTGTTCAGAAAACACACATGTAGAAATGCATAACCAACTGAAATACAACTGGATGAAAAGCAGGCATCGTAGTGGCCTTTTATGCTCTTCATCAATTTACAAAGTCTCTTCAGCTCACTTTACCAGCAGATACAAAATTAATTACATTATACATTTTGGTAGAGGTATGTTCAATTACTATTTCAGATAGAAATAAAATTTTTTCTTCATATTGTAACAGAAGGGAGCATTTACCTGGCCAGCACCATCAAGTACAGGATTTCCTGATTTCATGACCTCTCTGAAAGTCTGGTGTGAAGGATTATCATGTATCATTATCAGTAGAATGACTGTCATTGATTGTAACTGGTTTACCAGATCTGTGGTTAAGGATAAACTTGTTCTGCTTGCATTAATATCAGTATAACATGCATTTATCTAAATCAGAATCCAAAAGAGTGCCTGCAATTCTTGTTGCCGTATACGAGCAAGGTTTGATTATCTGGGTTGTGGACAAAATTCAGTTTCCATGTGATCTGTTTGAAGCATGTAATCTACAACTGAGGGTCTCAACTGCTGTGATTGCCCTCATTTCTGCACTGGCCAAACAGTGGCAACTACGTCTGCAAGAGCTGAAACTGCAGCTCTGCCTTGCAGCCAGGCTGTACCCTTTGGCTCCCTGACTCCAGCGGCGCTAACCTCCCACCAGCTGCCACCATGACAGGCCTCGATCAGGGAGCAAGTAGCAGGGGTCACACTCCTGGTAGTTTCTATCACTCAGGTGCCTGAGGGCACCACTTATCGCAGTGACCCAAAATCTCAGGAAAAAGACCTCTTGAAGTTAAGTGATGCCCTGCCTGTTGTTTTTAGCTGACATCAGACTACCCAGACACTGAAGCATTCCTGGCTGTGAAAAGCAGAATCACCAGATTAACGATTTAGGAGGAAAAAGCAAAGCAAACTATTTAGTGGCTGGTTTGCTTTTTTTTTTTTTCAGGTGCACTGCAAGGCCTGAAAGACATGTACCAACAATGAAAAGAACTGAGGGGGAAAAAAAAGGCTGCCTTCCTCTACAGTTCTAAAGTAAACCTTAATGCAGTCAGTAGTAAGTGCTATCTCCAGAACTGTTTGTTTCCACACTGTTTCACAGTTTAGAAGACACTTAAGTTTCCTTCTGCTCTGGTAAATTGATTTTTGTACAGCATGAGGGGAAGTGTTCTGCTTCAAACCATAAATTTAAAGAAATAGTACACAACTCCTTACACTAAGTAAAAATCAATTTTCCACCTGTAGGTGATGAAACTATTTCTCACACCTGCTGAGCAGACATATATCTCATAGGGCTTAAAGTCATAAACTGGAGCAATTCAGCAAAAGCAAAAATAAAATGTAATCTTTTTAAATATATTATTTTACATGTGACTCAGGTGTTCCTTTCCAAGGGTAATCTGTAGTTTTATTTACTGTTTTAATATTAAACTTTCTCCTCTTCACTCTTGTATGCTCTGCTGTTATCAAGAGACTTGAGTCTTGGTAAAACCCCAAACCACACTACATCTGAAAAATGCAAAGCAGCTGTCTTTCCACTTCCCCTGATGATAAAGGGCATTCTAGAAGAAGAGCTGCATTAAAAGCTCAGGTCTGAATCTGAGCACAACTGAGAGACAGTTGTTAATATTTGGCTGTAGACTGGTACAAAATGATCTTATTTGCAAAGCTTGCTATGTGGTGAGGCAGATAAATGATAACACCATGACACAGGCAGAAAGCTTTATTCTACACATATCTGGGTCTGACTTCAAATATGATATTCAATATGCAGCTCTGAACATATATTCATAATCATTCACTCCAAGCAGTTCTGCACATGCAGCATTTTAATATGGGGAAAGCAGTACTAAACTATTTCCCTGTATAATGGTACAGAAACAAATATTTTAACATTCAAGTGGAATAAAGTGCTCAGAAAAGAAATGGCTGGCAAAAAAATGGCTTATTTCTGGCAAATGCATTTCCAGCCTAACGAGAAAAACTTCTGCCTGTCAGTCAATCAAGCAGCACATCATTTATATTAAGGTAGTGATAATATGGCTTTCAAGATTAGGAAACTAGTGAACTACAAAGATTGTATTCATTTTCCTTAAAAAATAAAAACGTCCAACAAATAAGCAAAAAACTTAACCATCTCTATCAATTTCAAAATGGAAAAACTGTTCAGAAAGAGTATCTGATATGAATTTGGTCAGTACAATGAAGTAGAAATAAATGAGCCAGATGAGAAGCGGAAATTAGGTACCACATGTCTGAGTTGGAGGAGTTTATTATCATGCTTTCTTTTGTTAATTCCCTAATTAACATAACCGTGCAAATACAAAATGAAGAATGGAAAAATTTACTGCATAGACAGCCAGAATTTTCCAATTTTAATACTACGAAATTGATTGTGAAGATGCATATTTAGCACTTTAACCATAGCAGTGTCATTTTAAAGTCAGTGTCCTTCTTTTGGATGAGATAGCACCATGACAGCTACTAGAAAGAAAATTAACTCTATGTTAGATTTGGAACATTGATAACACACTGATGTTTCAGCTGCTGCTCAGCAGTGCTTACCCCAAACCAAGGACTCTTTATTTTTCCTTACTCTGACGATGAGGAAAAGCACAAGAAGCTGGGAGGGAACATGGCCAGAAAAGCTGACCTGAACAGGCCAGAGGGCTATTCTGTGCATAGAATGTTGCCTGCTGGGCTTAAACCATGAAAACCAGGTAAGCATCCACAAAATTGACAGCTGCTACAAGTACAGTGCCCAGAAAACAAAGCAATTTTGATTTAAATTCCTAAATTTGAGTTTGATGTCAGGCATCCATGTTTGACAAATTTGGTCCATATTCATCCTCCAGCATGAAAAGTACAGGAGATATGCTGTTCCATAGGAGATAGGTAATTATGTCCTCTGCCATGCACTGGGGAGAAGTTACACCAATAAATATGATTTAGGAACAGAGAGCTGCTCCCCATGCACACTTCCAGTGTCTTGCATGTAAAGACAAGGCACTCAGACTTGAGGATCTGAGGAAGAAAGGGGAGGGCAACTTGGAGTGCTTCCTCCTCTTCCTTTAAGAACAGGCTCTTATCCCACCTTCCTATGGGAGGGTGACCAAGGTTCAGTCTCAGGGTTCCTGCCTCAGTCTAGCATCAGGCAGCTCCCCAGGGCACATGCAAGGTGATATTTATAACGCAGCAGGGACAAGGTCTGACATTTACCTCACGTGCAACACTGTGCTCACTGCTGAAACGTGAAGTCACTTGGCTCAGTGTGCTCTAAAAAGCAAATTACTCCAGTAGGATCTTTCGCCATGTGTGCTGTTTCTCTCTCTGTATTATTATACTGCAAGAAAATTTTAATCGAAAGCCCACTGAAAGTTCCTTTCAGTTTTGCATAAACACATTACTGTATCTTTGATCAGCTATATCTTCATCAATACAGATAAAAACACACTGCCCTTGATTCCCCAAGAGAGGATCACATCTAAAATGAGACAAAGATTATTCTAAATGGTGGCACAAACCCCAAAAGAAAACATGCCTTACAAATGAGTGCAGCAGCTTTTAATTTCTGCATTGTGCAGTCAAGCATACACATTCTTGTCTGATGAAGAAGAATATAATCACCTAGGGGCATGTCAAAAATAACTGTTGCTTTTCCCTTCCTATCCTTTCTTGGGAGAGCAGAGTTTGGTGAGCCAATCAAGAAATTAAAACTGACATTTCACAAACTGATTGTCATGTTTTTTGGGGTTTTTTTTGTTTGCCTATTTAGAGTATGTGTGGCTATCAGGCAAATACACTGAGAATCTGAAACAGCCTGCACAACAGTATCTGAACTAATCCTGAAGAAAATTAATTCCCTGCAAAAATAAACCAAGAAATCTCAGGAGGTCATTGTGCCGTCCTACATCTTCTACTGTGAACTGAATGCTTTAAACACCTATATAAGCAATAAATGCAATTACATTTCGTTTTTAAAAATTACATATTCATCAGTTAAAAAAAAATTCAAGTTCATCCTATTTCAAAATACAGTCTGATGTAGGGAAAGCAACAGAGTTGTTTGGATTTTGGTGTGTGGGTTTTGTTTCCCTTTCTTAACTTTCACCCATTATCAAAAGAATTATTTTGCAGCCATTCCTTAATGTAGAACAGGATTTTTACACCCTCCTCAAACAAAATGCTTCTAAACTGAATAGTATTTTTTTTTTCTTGATCCAGTATAGTACAGAGCAACCAGACAATTTGGGTATTTTAAATACTCATTCCCAAAGCAATTTGTATGGTTTGTTGTCTTAGTTGCACAGTAGCTATGTTTACAGAGACCCAAATTCGGCAGTCGGCTCCAGGAGTCTTGACACCTCTTTCAGATTGAAACAAGTTACTTCAGGTTACCCTACTGCAACAGCTGAAAAATCTGGTTATTGTTTAAGTTAGTTTAATTTCCAGAACTGCTCATTTCAAGAACAAGTTTGCTTTGTGTAAGCAAACCAGCCTTGTCCTACAAATCCCTGAAATATGAAGAAGGAAGTGTTTGTACAACTAAATTTTAATCCTTGACACTAAGCCTTAGCATACATGCATTAATATTTCCATCATAAAGACTAACTATGGAGATGACAAGGGTCTGAGATAAATATTACTGGTTTTTTCCATTACAAATTATATATCTTCCCCAAGGAATCTGACAGACTTTCAAAGAATTTTAAAGAACATTTCCAATACCTGTTTGTTAGGAGCCGCAGTGGAATTCAGGCTAGAAAGGACAGTTTCCTGGGATTTGCACTCCTGTATTCATTCCACTGCATAGGAAAAAAACCCACAGAAGAGCAGAAACCTCTGAATATTCCAAAAATTCTTCCCAGATACTCATATTGATAAAAGTTCATGGAATCACAGAACATCTCATGTTGGAGGGGACACAGATCACCAAGTCCAACTCCCTGTAAAATTAAAGTAGAAAGTAAATTTCTTTTAAAATTACAAAGAATGGAAGACTGTATCAGCCATTTAAGAGAAATTTTAAAATCTGAAGCTTAAATTGTATCTCGGTAGGTATCAGTAGTTCTTATACCATTAAAGAGTATGTTAAATAAGTAACTCCATGTGACATTAGCGCAAATTCGCCACGTTACACTGAAGTCATGGAGCTAAATGCCAAATGAAAGAACACAGAATGGTTACACTTGGAAGTGACCACAGTGGGTCATCTGGTCCAACCTTCCTGCTCAAGCAGGGTCAGCCCAGAGCACCAGGCACAGGATTGCATCCCAGACGGTTTTGGAGTATCTCAAGTGAGGGAGATTCCACAGCTTCTCTGGGCAACGTGTTCCGGTGTGAGGTCACCCACATGCTCAAGACCTTCCTCAAAGAAGTCTGAATTTATTTGGGTGTATAAGACTTAGAGAATCAGCTACTCATTTCTCTCTTGTTACAGGAATATTACCATGATATTCCAGTTCAGTGCAGAAATATTTAAAGATGCATATCTTGCCTTGCAAAAATTAGATGAAGTGCATGTGTTTGTACTGGTAGAAATGGAATATTTTACCTCATGGTTTTGTAAAACCACAAGTCACATAAGATTACCATCATCTTCCTTCTGACACAAACTCTAAATTCTCATGTAACTCAATAGTTAATATTTGCTTTGTGTTTCAAAAATCCAATTCACTGAGATGGTTTCTAAACACGGTAAATAATTTAAGATACTGCAAAGTCTGCATGTGGAAAGGTTCACATGAACCTTGAAAATTCTTTTGTTGCATTATTTAGTACAGTTATAAATGTCAGGTTACTGTTCATAAAGGTATGTCTATTTAGAATGGCATTTTCAGAATAGTGTTTGCAAAAGTTCATATGAGTATTCCTCTCAGTGTTGTTAAACCCAGTGTCGGTTCCTTTTTTTTCTTTTTTTTTTTTTTTTTAATTTTTCATCATGGCAGGTACTTTTAAAAGAGATGCAGAGCAAAAAAGAGAACAAAAATGAAGCATGTTCTATGTCAGGTCCAAAATGTTCCAGAATTGTACAATTGTTATTGCCATTGTCTGTCTTATTTACACACAGAAGCTCTGATCAACTAAAAGCATTCTCCACTGAGCTTTCTGCTGCACAGTTACAATAAAAACAAACAAACAAACAAACAAGTACCCCCCACAAAAAAAGGAAAGGGAAGGGGAAGGGGAAGGGGAAGGGGAAG
>WEIT01028588.1:13473-25300 GCA_013389985.1 Dryoscopus gambensis | reverse complement strand
GAACATTTTAAGGTAGTTTTCTGTGAACTAAAAAGGAAGTGGTTTGAGTTTCTTCCCTTCCATTTCTGTTTCATTACCCGCCAGTGCTTTGGATTCTAAAGGGGAGAGAAGAGAAGAATCTTTGGTGTCCTCATTTCTCCCACTCTCTTTAATTTCATCTGTGGCTTTAATTATATTTCTTCTCATAAGCTTGTCTTGCCTTTATTTTATTTTAAAGAGATAAGGGCTTGCAGCAAGGCTCCCTAAAAAACTCTTTCAGCTCTATTTTTAATGCACACAGTAAAGTCAGAAGCATATATTTAAAAATAAAAAGAGTAGCTGATTATTAATTCCAGTTAAACTTAGAGAGAATCACTGATCAGAATTATATTAATTAATTTTATATAATCAGTGTTTTTTTAGAAGGGCAGCTTTGTGAGAACTTACAGTCTGTGAGACTTTGCTTAATGATAAATCCTCACCTTTTGTGCTTGCATACTTTACAGAATTGTTGGAAAAATGTAGACAAAAGTAACAATTAAACTTCAGGTACATGCATGAGCTAAAAATGGAATTGCTTCCTTTTGATATTTAATTACTGCTTTAGATTTGTTAAGCAGGAAAAATGTTTATTAATCTATGTGCAAAGTTCTCTTTAACGGTAATCATTTTGTCACTGTACAGCACGATTCCAAAACACAATTCAGCACTCGACAGCTTTTGTTAAGCTTGGTTTTGATAATTGGATACAGAAGTGGCTTTTGGCCATTTGGATTAAACTATTCTAGTTTCAAGGAGCTTTTTGAAAGCGATCAAATTTAAACACGTCACTCATTCTGCTGAGCCAGCTTGACAGTTTTGATAGCCCATTACTATAGTTTATATTTCATTTCTGAAAGATTTCAGTAGACATCTCAGAATTAAACTACCTTGGAATCTTGAGTTCCAAGGGGCTCTGACTTTGATCTCAGGTCATCATTTCCTAATGCAAACAACCCACAGAGAGTCTTTTCATATTAAGTATGAACGTCTGCGGTACTATTTTCCCACACCCTTCTCATAATAATATAAATATTAACCACCTTGGACAGCTCAAGAGGCAGGTCTATGAATTAACAAGAACTCTTTGTTTGAATAAAAGCAAGTCACCAATAGCCTCATGGAAAATAAAACTGTTTGCATTTTATTACAGAGAAATGAAAGACAAATTCATATTGGAAATTCTCTCTGTTCTTTTCTCATTTGAACTTGTTATCATGATGCACTACTGCCAAACACAAAGAAAGAAAGTATCTAATACATGTAGTCAGCAACTATTTCTCCACTAGGGTACATAGAACCCAAATATGTTCACTAACTACTCAACTGTTTCTTGAACCATCAGCAAACAAAATCCCCATACTTTAAAATGTGTTACTAAATAAATTTCCATCAAATATGGTCAGGAGAGATTATTTTTTAGGCATCCCAGAAAGATGGTCTGCTGCCCTTTCTGTTGTTTTTGGTTTTTTCAGGGTTTTGGAGGTTGGTTTTGGAAAGGATGAGTAGGGTGTTTTCTTTTCAAGTCTCTATCTTCCCTCAAGCTCCCCACCCATATTTAAATTAAATTTAAGCAGGCACTAACTTAACCCATGCATCCAGAGGTGCAAGTGGCACTTTATGACCCTTTCCCTCTCCTAAGCATAAGAACAGGATAAACATTATTTAGAGAGAATCATAGAAAGATTCTAAGAGGTCATATGCCACACCATCCTGACCCATCTTTTCCCCTTTTCAATCAAAACAAGCGAATGCTGTGGAAATTTATCAGAAGAGAATCTATTTTTTCCTACTTTAGGCCTTCCCCTACCAGGAGAAACACTGGTTGATAAACAGATCTTAAAACTTCTGCAAGGTCATACCTGACATCACACACCAATAAACCCATAGCCCAGGGCTGATGAGGGCAGTGTGTTACCAAATTATGTCCTCCAAATATTAATGGTGTTATTACCAGCAGGGGATTACACGATTCTACAGGAAATGCTGCCAGTAGCAAATCCTACTTCTCTTCACCAGCAAATTACAGAAATACCAATATGTGTTTTTCCTTCCCTATTACAAATATAATGCTCCTCAACGCTCAACAAGCACTAGGGAATAAAGCTTTATCATACTCATAAGACAAGACAGTTACTTTTCTCATTTATATATGGTGATACATAAAGCTCAGGGAAGAAGAATCACTTTCATTTTTAGAAGATTGTGACAGAGCCAAGAGCAGAATGTTTTGAGCCTTGTGGTTCAATCATAGTAAACAGTTACTTTTAACACTTATATATATTTAACATTATCAGTAAACCCTTAGTGGATAATGTGGCTGTATGATTACGGAAGTCATGTTTTGCTATGAGACACCAAAACAATGGGGCAAAACAGAGGGACTAGCAGCAAACAGATTCAGCCTGTCATGAAAAATGTCTTGGCAGAACATGTTAATTACAGGGAAGAAGTAATAAAATGACAGTCCCAAACAATTAGACAGTATCCATACTAAGAATAGAACAGGGTAGGGTAGATTTGTGGTGTGGATTACACCAATGACTGTATTTTCCTCAGGAAAAAAATAGTTGTTCAAAGTAGAGGTAACAAGGTGTTTTCAGGTCTAAGGGGCTATGGTTTGGGTGAGTTTGAGGGGCTGTGAGCAAGTGTGTATGTGACTTATATTTCAATTTGATTTTCAATTCAGTAGACAGTCTCATGGGCATCAGTATTTTGTCCCAATTGCAATGCATCTACAGCATGAAAGATACATGTAAGCAAAGATGTTAAAAATGTTTGCAAAAATCCCAAGGTCTTTGTGTTTGTGCATGTGTGTGAAACAGAGAACTCAGTGTTTTTTAAGTAAAATGCATTATAATGGCCAGAGACATTCAGATAAGTAGACTTAGGTGTGCCTAAAATTTCTAATGTTGCATTTTGCAGCAGTTTATCACCAGCAATAGAAACTGGAAATCACAGAACCACAGGAGGTGAAGTTGGCAGGCACCTCTTAGGATCACCTCGCCCAAGCACGCTGCTCAAGCAGAGTCACCTAGACCAGGTTACTGAGGGACACATCCAGATGAGTTCTGACTACCTCCAAGGACAGTGACTCCACAAACTCTCTGGCCAAGTTGCTGCAGTCCTTGACCAGAAAGCAGAAAAAAAACTGGGTGGTTTTTTTTGCACGTCTCTGGATTTCCTGTTTTTCAGTTTGTGCCCATTGTCTCTTGCATGTCACAAGATACACTGAGACGTTTGGCTCAGTATTCTTCACTCCCGCTGATCTAATTACAGATATTGATAAGATCCCTGCAAACCTTTTCTTCTCCAGGCTAAGCGGTTGCAGCTCCCAGCCTTTCTCCAACAGATCTGATTCTCCAATCTCTTTGACTTTACCCTACACTGGACTCACTCCAGTATCTCCATGTTTCTTCTGTAGGGCCCAACACTGGTGCCAGCACTCCAGATGCATTTCACCAGTGCTTTTTGGAGAAGATGGATCATCTGCCTCCACCTGCTGGCAACAATTCTTAATCCAGCCCAGGAGGCTGATAAACCATCTCTGTTTGTTACATAGGCACATTCCTAGCTCATGTACACATTGGTGTCCACCAGGGACTCCAGGGTCTTTTCTGGAAAGCTGCTTTTCAGCTGGGAGCCAGTGCAGCTCCTCAGCTACAGGACTCCGCATTTTCCTTAGTTTTACTTCAAAAGACTTCTGCCAGACCATTTCTCCAGTCTGCCAAAATCCCTGTATTGAATTCCACACCATCTAGGCTTTGATAGACTTCTTCACATTGCCCCTAGTCATTTCACCAAATTTGATAATGAAGTAACAGCACATATCACAATATGGACAGCAAAGATTTCCTGATGATTTTGCCTACTATTTTAAGCACCCAAACTACCCCATACTGCAAAAATTTCTTCACCCTAGCTATAGATCACCAAATTGTTCACCATCTTTTCAAGATCCTTAAAAAACCCATAAAACTGTGCAAAAAGAACAGGATGTCCTAATTCTCCTTCTTAAGAAATTCTCTCACCCCTGCACAGAGAATTATTCTTACAGTTATTCTCTGCCAAATCCTTCTTAACTAAAACCAGACACGCATCTCAATACATGCAGTACAAACCTAACAAACCACTCCAGTTTTAAATTCTGATTAGGTATTTTAAAGCTGTTGATTAATCATTGGAAAACAGTATCAATTGGGAACGATGATTTTGAAAGGAAGTTTGAAAACAGAGACCAAGACTGAAAAGTTATGCTTGGATTTACCAAAACCAAAAGGTGGATCTTCCTCCAACACTGACTGTAGGCATAGGCAGGGTGGCAGCTCTGACACTTTTTAGCTGGTGGCCACCCCATCACTTTTTGCTTTAGTGGGCAGGATGCTGCAGCGCCAGGCTTGCTGATTGTAAACGTGGTGGCCACACATAACACAGGAGGGAATTAAGACTCAAAGGCTTTCCTCCAATGTTTTCTATTGTTCCCAAAGTAAAAATTGCCCCTCCATCCACTTTAAATGTTAATAGTAGTGTCCAAAATTTCAAGATCACAGAATGAAAAAAAAAAACAAAACCAAACTGCTACTGAAATTTAAGTACAAATACTTTATCAGAAATATTTTAATTACTAACTTTTTTTCACGAATTAATTAAATAACACTTGGAATGTTTTAGAAGAAATAGATACAACAATTAAGGAAGACTTGTAATAATTTTACCTGCCCATATATAATCAAAAGGGAAGACATGAAAAAACAAGGAGGTTAAATGCTGCATTTTAAAATAACCTTGCAGTATTTTTTAGTTGAATCCATTTCTAATTTTACAGTATTTACAACATAATAGATGTTAGTTATCTAGTCTTATTAGCATAATAAAGAACTATAACCTGTAGCAGTCAGGAAACTAAATTACTGCTTTTACATTTAAGTATTACATTGACAAATACATTGACCTTTATATTATGTTATGCTCAGAGGTTAGAAAAATGCATTATTGTTCATTTTCTTTTCTTTTTGGACAAAGTTTTCTCTGAAAGGTCTGTAGAAGGATAAAAGATTGATATAAATGGGGAGGAGGGAATACATTATTAATATTGTGGGATAATTTACACAGCAAGTCTTCCACAAGGTCAAAACTAGACATTCCCACGGGAATAAACCAAGAATTTAAGTGGGGAAAAAAACAATACTCTTTTGACTTTCTGGTGACATTCATCTGAAAATGACATCTTGGGTACTGTTATTTTTTGAGCTTTATGTTGCACCGACCACAGTCATAATTCATCTCTTTTGGCTTTTGGATACATACTTGTTCATTTCGTTCATAAAAATTCTGAATAAACTTCCTGCAGCTTGTTTTCAGAAAGCTTAAGACGGAAACTGGAAGGCCCACCAACCCTGCATGGCATTTCAGAGACGTGAAAATCACAGCAAGGCACAGCAATGTTAGGCTCTCTACGACAGGGATTATTGCCTTGCCCCTTCTGACATTAATATAACAGAACAGAATATTGAAAGAGACCTACAACAATCATCTACTCCTGAGCAGTTGAGTAAGTAACATTATCAATAATAATAATAATTACAAGCTTTACATTATATTCAATAATATTTAAAGTCATTGTAATATCTTTTAAGGCATGTTTGAAAATGCTAATATTTTACCAAGTCCAACCACAGTATTGCTAGCTCAGTCTCAAGTATATCAGGAGGATATCAGGACGAATTTATCATTAGAGAAAATAAAACACCAACAATAGTGGTTTAGTCTTCAGGGTTGAGGAAATATCAGCCTTACTTCTGGTTCAGTTTAGGAATTTCTCTCTTCTTCTTCTCTATATATTCCAGAGGCTCACTCAGAAGCACAAAGCAATATGAAACATCATAAGGTTGGGGTCGTTTTGGGGTTTATTTTTGGTTTTGGGGGACCCTTGGGGGGGTTGCAACTTTTATTCAAAAAAGAATGAGCTGGACATACTACAAAAAAAGCCCTTCCTTTTCTGTCTTGCTTCAACACCCTTGTGGCAGTGGCACATATACTCAAAAATGCAGGGGCAAAGCTGATGAAATTCCGTTTTTTGCGGGGGGTGGGAGGAAGGGAGCGTTCAACTCTTTCCTTTGGCTTGCAAGCAGTGTGTTACCCTGGGTGGTAGCATTTGCTGACTGATCTATTAGGATAATGTTAAACCCACTGTGCATTTTTCTCTGAGTGTCTACAGTGTGGCATATTGATTTTGCCGTTCCCTGGTTCACTTCTAAAACCTACGCAGTCAAAACTGTTACTTATTTGAAGCTTTCTGCTTTTCCAGCCCTGTTCTGACAGATATCTCTGTTATGGCACCATCTGCTATCTTCATATTCCATGACTGAACCACAGGCTAGCACTTCTGCTATGACAGTTTTTGAGGTGCAAAAAACACTTCTCCTGACATCTGCCTCAGCTCATCCATCCTCCAATTAGAAAACCTTCTGAAAATAGTCTTGAGATGCTTTACATTTTAATTTCTCTATAGGATTCTTCTTCACTATAAGGAAGCCAAGTCTCTGAAGTTTATTGCCTTTCAATTTTTAAGAGAGTTAATAGTTTTTGTACATAAGCTGACGGTATTGTAGGCAGACATCAAATTAATATTACTTATTCCTGTCCAGTGTCTGTAAAAGCATACAGGAACAGGCACAACAGGGCCAGATATTCCAACTCTTTTGGCTGCAATGACGCATTCCAGTTAAAGAAACCACCTGGCCTTCTAGAATGAAAAGGAAAATACAAAGTAAGCTGATGAGATGAGGTTTGGTCTACTGAACTAGGAAATGGAAGCTGTTCCCACCTAAGGCTCCATCTCTGCACACAACGAGTTCAGAATAAAGATATTCCTTAAAGGTAACATTTTGATGACATTCACCTGATCTTTTCACTTAGGTGCCACAAGGTTGTTAGTGCTGTAAAATCAGTTTGATAATTCAGGATCTAAGATGTAATTTATTCTCCAGCCTTCACCAGCCACGATGCAACAAAGCTATTTAAGAGCAAGGCATATTCTAAAATTATTATCTTACCAGCAAGACAGGCACACGTCTAATCATAGGAAGAATGAGGGTTGTGTCTATTTCTTTTCAAACTATAGCTGACCATCCAAAATTCAACATAATCAAATATATGTGGAACATGTTAGAATTCAGTGGCGGAAGTCATGAGAAGTAACAGAATGAAAGATAACTTACAAGGGACAAAAAAATTCTCAGTTATGAAAAATTCAGTAAGATTAAAAAGTATCAATCAAAATTATAATCACAAAAGAGAGTTAGGAATTGATGTTTATGTTGAAACACATAAAGAGAATCCATACTACTGAACAGAGGAGTGATGTCACTTTCCAAATTTGAGTAACGCAGCACAATGCAGAGAAACACTCTTAAAACATTCCAATAAACAAAACTACAAATCTAATGGGTTATCGCCATTCAGCTCAAGAGTTATTAATATGATTCATTTCTTAAAGGCTTCTTAAAAGCATTCAAACACATTTCATCCACAAACAAGATATCTGACAGTACACATTCACATTTTGCCAGACAGTCATAACCATCAATGTAGTTTGTAAGGTTTGTATTAATAAGTATACAGATTTCCACCCCTCTCTCTGTTGTTCCAGCTTCTCTCTTACCTCTTTTTGTTTTCCAGTGTTCATTTTTCCAAGTAAATCCTTTCAGCGATAGATTTGCACATCAGGAAAAAATCCTTTTTCTCCTAAGTTTCACATTTATACTCATATCAGTTCCTGTTTTTAAGGAAAGTTTCCAGTCTGACTATCCACAAGACCCTCTGGCAGTCATGCTACCACTGCCAGAGACTGTCAGTGCTGGCACTGAGGCCCCTTCATTGCAGGTGGCTCCAGTGGCCCAACTGGTCCCCGCTTGACTCCCTGCACACCCCACTTGCAGCCAGACCTGGCTTCCTCACTGGTCTGACACTGGATTTCCCTTACCAGAGCCTCAGATACCTCATTCTTAAAGCAGTTTATTTATGGGGCAGTAACACAAAAAGGCTTGAGCTGGTGCCTCTGAAGAGGGACTCCCAACAGAGGAACTCCTGGGCTCTTATTCTCCCTCAGTCTTCCCATGCACAGATTTCACCCTCCTTCTCAGACCTCAACTCCTGCCCCCTCTCTGTGTTCCTTCACCTCGCTGGAGTCACCCATATTCATCTCCTTTTATTATTCGAAATGTCGGGATTCTTGACTCGTGCCACATCTCTCAGTGTCCATCCTCCTGGCTGGCATCACCCATCTTTCCTGCCCTTTTTTATCCCAAAAGTTGGCATTTCATTGCCTCTTGTCTCGGGCTCCCACTCAGAGCTCTATCTGCATGTCAACCTACATCTCATTCTGCAGCTCACAAGCTGAGCCCCTTGGACCAGACCTATTCCTCATTATTGTCAAATGTATTTCCAGAGCTTGTTCCTGCCTAATATGCTCTACATATATTGTCCTTCTCTGCAAACAGAGATCTGCTCTGCACCAAGTAACTTACTAAATGCTTTATGCCTTATTTACACAGGGTCCAGGGCTTTCATAATACCATTTTCAAAAAGTTTGCCTAGAATAGTTCCCTATTGATCTAAGTGTATACATCCATCTACACGCCTTTCTAGTTTGTCTGACTCCACACTGCCAAAATCCCTCTATCAGCATTCATTCATGACACAGACCTATACTATAGGGAGTTAGTCAAGCTCTCTCACTTTTGGCCATTATAAAAATACTTACTTCCTTCCAAGAGAGGAGGGCTCATCCAGGAATGAGCATAACAAATAAATCTATCAAGGCAGCAGTTCAAATTTCTTTCAGTGTCCTGTAAAATGAAGATACAGGGACACTTATTTCCATTACCGTACTTATTTTATCCTTTCATAAGCACCCACATAGTATTTTATGATGCAACTAAGAATTTTTTTCCTTCATATTTCTAAACAAGTGGACAGATACTTTAGATACTGTAATTATTTTACTTGTTCTTCTGGTTTTTTTATTTCTCTGCAGCATATAATTCTTAATAAAACTTGAACAAAATTATCTGTTACCTCTTACAAAGTGATTATTTTTCTTAAAATCTCTTGCTACTAGTCTGTACTAAAATCCTACTATAAATTTGCAGTGTTTATATATAGAATAAAAATATATTAAATGCATTTAATATTTACCTGTTTACATAAATGCTTATGGCATTTTCTCATTTAAACATAAATTTTCAGTTTCATATTTAACCCCATAAAAGGCATTTTTGTTTGCAAACATGCACATCACTTCAAACATCATACTCCTTCTGCTTTATCACTTTGCAGCACAATAGATTTATCTATAATTTTATCTCTAATGTTTTTTAAAAAATGTAAAAAGAAAATGTATGAGGAAAAAAAATTAGCTATCCGCTTATGTTGTAATTCCAGGAATGAAAGGGTCTATGAGACAAGCCTCCTGCAGTTACAAGGTTTTAAATTTGTCTTGTCTTGGTCCTTTTACATGAGAAAGTGTCACCGATAAAAGCTACTTATCCATAATTACATTCAAAATACTCCATATGACTCCTTTTTCTGAGTTACAATGGTAACAGTTAAATTGGCACTCACTGGACTCAGTCGTAGGGGATATCACTGGGTTGCCCTAGTCTCACATCCCGCTGTCCAAAAGTTGAGCATGTCCTTTTGCCATACCTCTTAGCCATTTCTGCTTTTTCCAGTGTGGTGGACATTCCTGTGTTCCGTGGAAGTTTCTTGGAGAGCCCCAGATAAAAGTGTCCACTGCTTCCACAGGCAAGGAAAGACTTTTGGGAATTTCAGTGTAAAGGAATATAACTACCATTTTCCATTCCATCCGCTTTCCCTTCATCTTGAAGCACAGAGAGCAACTCACCACGGGGTGTGACAATTCCCCTGGCTCACCTGGATGCACAGTGGGTTCAGAACTAAACTAGGGTGTAGTGCAACAGGTGCCAAGTGACAACAGCATAAAAACAGGTGAGAGAACTGGGCTGACGGTCAGCATCAAGTCTTTTTGCTCCATCTGTAATTTTGCATGCACAATGCTTTCAGAAACTTATTTTCTTTTTCCCCCATATTAAAAAGTGTGATACCCAGCACATTATATACAATCATATGGACATATTCATACCAGCAGCAGTAATTCAATGAGGATCCAAAGCACAAAACTTGTAACATGTATAACTCTGGTTTCAAAGCAGCTAAGCATGAACACATGCCTCAAGACAAGACTGCCTCTCAAACTCTTACCTTGATTTGACTAACAGCACTTCTTGAGCATAAGTTTATCACTATTTCAACATACTTTGCAGATGGTACTACGGAAAAGTTCAGTGATTGGGCCCCTCTGGGAATAAAACACTGCAAGTTTTACCAGGCTTAAGAAACAACTATTTTCATAATGACAAATTAAAATCTCTGATTTTTGTTTTGACCCTGCATTTAGTTTAGAACAGAATTTTAATTGCTCTACTAGCAGACCTGGCACTATTTGGAATAACATCTTTTTTAATTAAAGGCTGGAAGAAAATCACAGACCATTCACCTCTAATTAGGGACACCTATAAAAGCATACTTTCACTCCTGTCTTAAATGACAGATACTCTTTCGTGAATGTCACCCGGGTACAAAACCATGCAGTTCTTTCAGGTAGCACTCTACTGGTGCATGTGGCAGATTGGCAACTTACAGGTTAATGTCAAACTTGCAAAAATATACAGCATGTCAAACTAGTGAAGCTACATTCTGGTCCTCTTCAATTCCACCAGGCTTTGCACAGCTCCACTTTGTACACATCTCACTGAAAGACTGTGTGTACCTAAGTGAGCAGAGCTGCAAGTACCTCACACAAGCGAGAGTGCCACAAAAACACTGGACTTTACAGAGTCAACTTGCATCTAGCATGAGGACTGAAAAGGAACAAGGAACAGATCATGATCAGAGATACTGTGGGATGAAAAGAGCTAGGCTAGGATGATGGGGGCCAAGTGATAACACCTGAAAAACTGAGGGCAAAAATATGCTCCCTTGTCTTCTCCTTCCATAACAGTCTGTAATGGTTTTTATCCCTTTTCCTTCAGTTCCTTATTTTTCTCCATCAAAGTCCTTGCAACTATAAAGAGTAAAAACAATTCTGTCCCCTTCTGGCTGTGTCCCCTTCCAAATTCTTATACACACCCAATCTTGTCACTGTTAAGGCAGTCTGAAGAGCAGAAAAGCCCTTGACCCTGTGTCAAGAGCACTGCTCAGCAATAGCAGAAACATCCCTAAATTATCAACACAATTTCCAGTACAAATACAAAACAGAGTACCAAAACAGAGACACTGCAAAGAGAATTAACCCTACCACAGCCAAATCCAACATAAACATGTTTGCAGACTCTGGCAATACCACAGTGCATTTGTACCCTTAAGACAGACAGAATTTTAGTGACATTTAGTGTCACCAAAATCAAAAATAATTGCTCACCCACTGGCTATAAATTAAGTATGTTTATTTTGCCAAGGGCAACATTTACTAGAAATTGTAAATAGCAAGCAAGTCAGAAATCACATAAATCATAATCCCAGCTAATTACATTCTGCATTTAATGGACTAATACTTATTGAAAGCTCACTAAAAATGAACTAAGAAATGTAGTAACTGCATTTGTTGAAAATAACTGTTATTAGGGGTATTTTTGGTGTGTCACTTACTTGGGTTTTTGTTTGATTGGGTTTTTTTTTTTTTGTCTTCCATATTTTTGTGGGTTTTTTGCAAGCACTTAAAAGGTTA
>WEIT01028588.1:1507-13448 GCA_013389985.1 Dryoscopus gambensis | reverse complement strand
CTCTGGGTCATACTGTTAATACACAACAGCCAATTACTATTCTTTAATCAAAGAACTCATTCCTATTTATTGGAAACTGGGGCTGTTCTCACCAATCTTTGTTCCTGCTTAAGAGATTGGATACTCACTAAATATTGAAACCTAGAAAGGCAATAGAGAGATGTTAGTGAGAGACATGTGTCAGTTTACTGTCTGTTAACTTGTTTTAGTCATTTTAGTGTTTCTGCCCTGTGATTTGGAATGAATTGATGCAAACATCTTTTTATCAAACTAATAGTCTTCGAGGCATTTTCAGACTTTGAACTGAGATTTGGCATATGGGTGGCAGAAGATACTTTATCTTTACTTGCAATGCACACTGACTTCTGACCTACCCATCCATGTACTGGTTTAAGTGTTAAGCCCGGAAACAGAAGCCAGAAAATTCTGGAAAAAAAAAAGAAAAAAAAAAAAAAAAAAAAAAAAAAAAAAAAAAAGGAGCGAGGCACATTATTTAAATAAAAGGAAGAAACTTCACTGTTTGGTGGTAAAGGGTGACAACACACGCACAGACAAAATAGCAAATGAAAAACAAATAAAAAGAGGTCTGAAGGAAGAAAAACGTGCAGCTGACTCAACATAGCAATGTGTTCTTGAAAGCTATTCTAGGACCAAATAAAGTGGTATTTTATGGCACACACAAAGGGGGTATTATTTAAATAACTAGGATGCTAAATGCAGGATCGGTAAATAACCAGATGTGTAACAATGGAGAGTACACAAGGGGGGCAAAAAAGCAGTAGAAAAGTCCCAAGGAACAAGAACAAGCTTCTGAAGTTAACCATAAGTGAAGAAAAAGGTGATATACCACTAGCATCTCTGCTAATTAGTAAGTTTCGGGATTTCTTTGGGAGTCTCCAAGGTGGCAACCTCAACTGCAAAAGACCAAAAAAAAAAGCAACCAGTTATCTGAAGAGACTTCCATAGCAGCGATGGTCAGGACAGAAATTGTGTATACCCTCCTTTCGCTAAGCAATACGAATGAGTAACTACTGTGCCTTTTATTCCTATGTATTTCCCTAAGAGGAAGTTGGTCAGTTCTCTGGGAATATTTTCTACTATGTGTGCCTGCGAATGCTGACCATGACAGATTTCTTCTCTCAGCTGTATTTTTCTGTCACCACACTTGTCTCCATTGCATGTGAATTTTAGATCACATCTAAATTAGTCGGTGCTCTTCTGTAAAAGCAGTAATCAATTACTTTAATTCACCGACAATATTTGTCCTCGTTAGCCCAAACTGAAGGGCTAAGACTAACACTGCTTTTACCAGTGGAGGATGCCACAGTCACCTTTTGGGTCTGACTCCTAAATACTGAGTTCAACCACAAAAATTTCTTATATTTTACTCTTCTTTCATGCATTCATGGCTTCTACTTTACTAAAATTACTTCTTTAATAAATGTGTTCCTGCAAGAATATCTTAAATTAGTACGCCTTAAATCCAGAGAGCAGAAACATTTTTTGTCATGCTAAAATTCTTCCCCAAGAGCCCTTTTCACAATACTCAGCAAGAATTGCCAAGGGTGGAAAAGGAAGCAGAGAGCTGGGCCCCAAGGTACCCAGACCTGTATGACAGGCAGCAGGCATTTCATTATCAGGACATACATGTGGTCAGCAGCCACTATCATTTACAGAACTGGAAACAGATTAAAATAAATATATGAATAATAAAATATTTATGAATTGTTTAAAAAAAAAGCCTGTGTTTAGTTGTAGCAAATATTTATAGCGTACACCCACATATACTTCACTTCAGGTGAAATTTCCACTTTGGATGAATATACTGATCTGCAAGGCCCTGCTTCAGAGTACAGAGTGCATGTCTAAGGAGCACGCAAAAGTTCTTGGATGGTGTTCTAAAGGTTTTCTAAAAGCCTTGTTCAAGCAAACTTTCCCATCTCTCTCTCTGAGACAAAAAAAAAAAGAAGAAAGTGAATAAAAGATATGAAGATAATATAAAATCTTTAAAGTTCTTTAAAGCTCTTCTTATTCCCAATGAAACTGTCAACCATACACAAAAATACAGCAGGAGCTGTTAACATGCATTAATTTGTATATATTAGATATTTGATTGCAAGATTGATGGAGAAAAAATCCATCTAAGTGTAACACAAACTCATTTTACTTTCTTTTACCAGTTTTTGTAACTTTTATTAGTGTGTAACACGTTTTCTACCCAGCTAGAGCACCTATATGGGTGTATGTTAGCATACAGTACCAGAAACACAAACTATTCCATAATAAGAATAAACTGCAGAAAAGCAAAAAATTAGTTCAAAACATGTACACATTGAAAATTCAGCCATCTACTGCTCGGATTAGAGAAATTTCAACATTTGTTATCAACCATCACATGTAAAGATCCTTTATCTCCACTTGTAGACACCAGGCAAGACATTGCTGCCTCAGGTTCTTTCAGCCAGATGCAGCAGCAGGACAAGGCACTTAGCAAACCACAAGAATAGGAGCAGGTGGCAAAGAGCTGTGAAATCTGATGGACATTAGGTCATGCAGGTGGTAAGAGCTGCAGCAGCGTCGCGGCCACTCGCCAATCCTGACTTGCCCCCGCCTAGCTCCGCGGGGACGCGGCAAGACAGGCGGTGCGCACGACGTGCTCCGGAGTAAAGGGGTGAAGGAGGGGCCAGCCAGACCAATTAGTCCAAAGAGTTTTTTATTCCTCAGGGTTTGGTCAGACTGAGCCACAAATCAAAGCTTACAGCAACTTATAAAGGGGGGTGTATACATAGGGCAGAGAAAGGGTACAACCAATGAGGAGTAACATAAGGCAGAGTTGAGGGAGGGAACATACATACATGTAACCTATGAAAGTAACTGATAATAACTGACACCTAGGAGAACTAATGGGATAACAGGGAATAGAGAACTTTCTGGAGATAGCGGAAGGGTTCTAGGGAGATGGACATGGGCTGCAGGAGGGGTTTGGGTGATGGATAGGGAAGGTACTGGAACAAGGGGAGGGGCCCCAGGTGATGGGCAGGGAGGTAAGGGAGGGGGAATAGCCTTGAAAGGAAATCAGGGGAAGGATTGGGGTTTGGGACCTACCACCCGAGGGGGAGAGAGGGGGAGGGGGTTAAACCATCTTTATAATACTAAGGAAAAACAATAAAACGCACCACAACACAGCAGACCAACAAATTCAACATGCAGTTTAAAAACACTTTATAAATACTTTACTATCCACAGTCTGGAAATACCCACACCCAGCACCACGAGATACAAGCAAAGACTGAGGAACAAATGTACACATTCACACACACCCTCAATAAATGTGGTGATGTTTAAACAGGAAAATCTTTACTTCCAAACTCAAGACCTCAGTGCAATTCCATACAGCTTTGGGTCATTTTCAGCTTCCCCAGAATCTCCAGAAAAAGAGAGTCAATTTTAAGGGGGAACAGGTAGAAATTAAGAAAACGTACAGCACTCGCTGTTGCTAGAGTTAGCTGATATAAGCTACACACAGCCAAATGAATCAGCTTAAAATTCTGCATCTTTCAAAATTCTCAACCCAAAGACAATTCCTCCTAGAGAAATCCAAAGAAAGAAATCAGATTAAGTTATCAAATTCTTAAAACACATGAATTTCCTTTGACCCATTTAACTTAGGAAAAGCCTTGGCACTTTGTAAAACCCCTTAGGCAAGATCTATGCATTTTTCTTCTTTCAAGATTGATAATAAAACATTCTTCTCTTATTAATTATTAGCATTAATGAATCATGCCTAGCCACACAACCAGTGTGAAAAGAAAACACTCTTAAACTAAGCAGCTGGTAACCCGTGATTCTCCAAAGCATACACAAAGTTTGGAAAGTTCAAAGGATACTAAAGTAGTAAGATGCTCAAATCTCTGAATTAAATGAGAGTTTGGTATGCAAGTCCTGTATATTGCCTTTAAAAGCCTCTGCTGAAAGACTGCCAATAATAAATAGAAAAATCTATTTTAAAAGCAACCAAGCTATCCAGCAGTAATTTACAAAAAGGAATTAAATTCAGACTAGTTCATCTCAAATAATTCCACAACTCTCACTCAAATCTGCACACCCTCTAAATAAAATTCCAGACCAGATTTTTCAGTTGGCTTAATATCAGGTATACATCCCATGATATATCACAGAGATCTGTTTTTCTAAGTCTTTGTATCTTTGCTGTACAGCATAGGTCTCTGGGTTACAGAAACTTCTTTCATTAAGTTCTCCATTATTTACAAATTTTTCAAGACACAAATTATCCTAGCTGTCACAGCTGTCAAAAAATATTATTATAATGCAAATTTATGTTTGCAAGTGATAAAAAAAATCATTAGGACAACACTTATAAAAGGTAGATGAATTTTGTCTCTGAAGAGTAGTTATTTAAAATAATTCCAAGGGCTTCACAGTAATTTCCAGTCTCCACAGAAAAAAAGGAATTTTAATGGAGTTTTCAATTCACTCTTCTTGCAGAGATTTAATTTTATTATCAAAATATAACATTTCAAGGCATTAAAAATATCTGATTTAAATAATAATGTGGCATGATTGTTGGTTTTGATTTAAGTATTTTTCATACGGCATCATGCAAACCAAATTAAAATTATGGGACTTGTCACTTAAAAAGATATTAGCAAACATTTATGAAGACAGAAGTATCCTTCATATTGCTGTCAAAGATAAAAGGGGCTGGTTCTTTGGTTTATTAAACTAAACATCAGAGGTTTGACACTTGAGCACTTATGCCGCAAAATCATGTAAAAAACCCACTCTGCTACTGCACCCAGACCCCAAAGGCACTCCAGCCATATCTGTTGATAACTCAAATGAGAATTTCAAGGAAACTGGGCCGGCATAGCCCACTGTGAACACGGGGCAACAGCAGCAAATTGTCTAGAAGCACCTACCTGGCTGATTCGAGTTCACAAAAGTTGGGATAATCCTTCTGTCTTTATTTTATGGGTTATTACGTATTTTCCATCACAATCTGGCATGCCAATCTCTGCTATTACAGTTCCTTCTACTTTGCCTCACTCATTTACTCTTTGAGCAGTAAATGGGGACAGAAACCAAATCTTCATCAGAAGCACATAAGTAGCCTTACAGAGCCTAATCAGCCTCTTCAAACTTCAGTTTCATGTTTAAATGTTGCGGCAGCCAGATTGTTACTACTAGGAGTTTCACTGAAGTGCTGGAAAACCCAATGTCTTGAAGTGAAAAAGCAGAATTTCGTGTTTTATATTTTAGTGAAAACTCCTAAAATAACTCTTGTCATCATTCATTATTCCGTCGGACATATGATTCTTTTCCATTTGTAATTGCTACCAAGGAGTCACCTTATAATCATCTTTTTGTATGCTCATCTAACCAATAAGAGAGAGGTATATTTAGCTGGGAGTCAAATACTCCAAGTTATATCAAATTAATATCAGTTCTGTCCATGCCAGCAGAATAATTTCCTTTAGATCCCATTAAGTAAGATTTTGCACTTCAGATTCAAGTCCTTTTTTGGATATGGAGCTTCACAGTCTAGACTATCTCAATAAAAACAGCTGAAGGAAAAGAACCATTTCTATCTCACATCTAAAATTACGGGGGAGAAAAACCCTACTAAATTTTAATCTGCCCTCCAGATTAAACACCACTACAGAGAGTAGCAGGACTTCTCAGTTACTCCAAAGCTAGAGGATGAGGTAGAAAGTGATACACAGATTTCTAAGAACAGCTGAAATTATTCCCACATGCCATTCTGCTCAGTGAATTTGAACAGGCTTCCTTTGAGAACACTGACAGTCTGGAGGTAAAACAGTGTCAGTTTGCACAAGATCACGTTCCCTAGGGCCAGATTTCAGATTCTCGTTGTTGCATTTTTGTATGCTAAGACTGCTATGTCAAAGCTATTAAGTACATCTTTCAGTACTCATTTCCTAAGTACAGAAAATACTCCCCTTGGAATAAGAAGCCTGAGTGGTCAATATCACGAAGTGATCAGGATCTTTTTTTCTTCTTCCTCCCAGGAAAAAAAGGAGCACAGTTCAGACTTTGAAAGGATAGGAACAGCTGCTCCCATCTGAACAGCCATGGTGCCTTTGTTATCCAAGATCAGAGGAAGAAAAATTACTTTTAAATCTTCAACCAGTAGTTCTCCAGAGAGAACAAACTGCTTTCTGAAGAATAAATTAAGCGTTCAATTAAACTCTACATCAGGTAACTACTGTTCTTACACACTTTAGGGAAAATATATTCAATGCTATTATTACAATCCTCTGCAAATAACTCCAATAAATCACACCAAATTGAAAAATTCTCTTCTCAGTTCAAGCAAAATGGTCAATACAAATAACATGTAGATTTAGGAAGGGAGAAAAATATTAAAATACCCAGAATATCGACATTATATCAGTCCCTGATTCCCCAACTGCAGGACTAGGTTAGCAGACATACCCATTTGTGTAAAGATCTATATGGGCATCAGGTCTTCTCATCCCACTTCCCATTCTCTACTTCCCAGAATTAAAGTGCATACATAAGAATTCTGAGGTATTTCTAAACACCAAATAATATGGCTTTAGAGAGTTCATTTGTCTCCATTGATGAAGCATTTAATTCAGCTTAAATGACTATGTTTATGAAATAGCTTCAGGATTTATAATATTTGCATGATAACCCATCAACTACACTTTAGCCTGATGGAATATAAGCAGAGAAGTTAATTAACACTAATTTTCAAACTGCCACGAGCTGCTATAGATTCAAGAATTTTATCTACCCATGAGCATGACCTAAATAAATAAACAAAAAGGTACTGTTTCCAGACCACTGAGCCTATTACTAAAATTAATTGAGCAATATTGACTTGGATATTCTAATCACCTAGAAAATTTAAAGGCAACAGCAGCCTCTGAAAATACAAATTCCTTTAACTTTCTATTAAAACACTGACCATGGTGAGTTAATTAAGCAGCATATTTATCTCCAGATTTGACGTAGTTTAAGTAAATACTATGCTGGACAGTAGCTACCATGTTGAAAGGAGTTCTCCAGGTACCTTCTCTCAAGAAGGTAAAACAAATAGAGGAAAATGAAACAGTGAAATAATTGTTGAGGTTTTTACCTGATTTAGTATGACTGTTTATGAATAAACTAGTAAGGATAAAAGAAGAAAGCAAAACCATAAAATTTGTACATGAGCATAAATCAGAAAAAGATTTCTGATCATAATATTTCTAATAATAGGAAATAAAACATTAAAACACAATACCATGATATAAGCTTTCAACTCTTAAACAACATAGGTGTAAATTTGAATTTAGCATCTCCTTTTTATTGCTATGTATTCTTTGCTTCTGAATCAAAGATGCTGTGGCCTTTAACATTATTAAATAGCTTACTGGGTCAAAGCCCTCTTGAACTGTAATGCTTTTTAATAAGACGTTATGAAGTGTTTTCATGCAAGCAAATCATTATTACTGGCAAAATCCTTTTTCACACTCAGACCATTTTAACTGCTAAAACAAAGATGTGCAATAAGGAATGGCTGCAAGAATAAATAACACGTAATTCATAGTAAGTTTTTCTGAAAGAAATCTAACATTTCAGAACACCGAGGAACAGAGTGTAGCCACTTGGGTAAGATTATTAGAATGACCAAACACTACTTGTGTAAGTGTTTCAAGATTGTGTCCACAATCAGTCTGACTATATATATATATATATATATATATGTAATGTAGAGGTAATGAAGATACACACATCTTTTTCTCTGGATAGAATCCCTGCTTTCTTGCCCTACCAGTGTGCTATGATCAATCTAACAAAAGAGAGTATTGCTTAAACAGTGCCACAAATCAAAACCACAGCATTATATTCCTAGCCGCAGTCAACAGCATCTAAAATGTGTAAAACCCTGTAAAGCAAAATCATGAGATAGCAGGTGAGGATGGCTTCCAGCTTAGAACAGCTCTTGAAGCTGTGTTACCACATTTGATATGGGATTTTGGTAATTGCTTCTGCAGGAACCTCTGTAGGTTGTTCTCTGTTGGAAATCACTTACATCCAGTACCATTTGTTAAGTCTGTTCAGAGAATCTGCGTCGGAGTTGGCAGCCAAAGTAACTGGGAACAAGAATATTGTTGGCTTCAACACTTCCTAAGTTTTCCACCCAGGAAATATTAAAAGAGGAATGCACATATGCGGCAGTGCTGCTTCGCCCTCTATTCTCGGGGCACCCGGCTAGCTCGCGCAGGTAGCCGCTAAGAATGGGGGAGCCACCCAGTGACCCCAGCCGATGGGTCACTGAGCAGCGAGGGATAATGAAATCCTCTCAGCAGGATCTGTAGCGACGCGTCTAGGCAGAGGGTTGAGGGAAGAACTCAGCCCAGAGTCAGAGTGGAGGTCAACGGTTTATTGCCCCGAACCCTGCTCGGTCGGACTGAGCCGGATTACATTGGAGACAGCATCTTTTATAGGGGGGTGGCAACCGGGGGTAACAACCAATCCGAGATGAGCAGGGAGGAGTAAAGGGTGGGATGACATTAACATAGAACCAATAGGGATGCATGCAAGGTGATTGATATATTCAGCAACAAATGGAGTATCGAATACAGCAGAACTTTCTGGATATAAAGGCAGGGTTGGGAATGATGGACAGATTTAAGGGGTATGGGTTTCAGGGATTGACAGGGAAGGCTCTGGAACAATAGGCGTGGTTTAGGTGATGGACAGGGGGTGAGGGAAGGGTTTTAACTTTATTTGGGGTTGGGGCGGAGAAAGGGGGATAACTGGGATAAACCTTTATTAGAATTCAATGGGGGGAAACTGGAACATACCAAATATAATTCTAACATGTGAATCTGCACTACCACACACATAAGCATCACTTCAGGTGTATCAGAACACAAATTTTACTTCTTTAGTCAAGGCAAAAGACGTCATGCCAATTTTTCAGAAATAATTTGGCATTACCAGAGTTTCTTGTGATTCCTTCCAGTGTAAATATATCACTCAGAAACCTTTTCTGCAAATAATAAGCTGAAAGACAAGCTATTACATCCCTTGGCTAAGTTTATTCCCCTTCAGTGACTAAGGATCCATTGCTTGACCAGTGCATGGGAAACCTGTGCTTGTATTTCTGCAGACCTGTGAGGATAGCTGCAGCACCTACAGCCTGAGCCAGATAAACCTGGTCCAAAAGACAGGTCCCTGCAAATTTTGTAGAAAGGTGTAACTGCCACAGCTGAAGAGCTGTACTAATACAGCTAACTCGGACACCAAAATCTCTGAATTCCCATCAGCTTGGATTTCAGCGCAGACCAGCAGGGATACGAGAATGTTTTACACCCATGCAGGATCCCATGACCACTGGACTCTCTGGAGGCCCAAGTTCATGCAGGTACATTAAGCACAACAGAAACAGTTTAAGGCCAAAGCACAATTGTGACATGCCTTAAATTATACCCCACAACAAGAACCGTCTGACCTCAGCTGCACACATCCTCAACACCATGCCCACTCCCCTGGTGAATTCTCTGTCCCTGGACCACTGCAAGTTATCACCAGCAGTCATGCAGCACCTTGATTAGGAACAAGAACCAAACCACAAAAACTACATTTCAGATGTCAAGATTAAGGAGATTTCAGTGGGAGTCTTCTTAAATCATGAATTTAATCACAGCCATTAAACCAGTACGATTACATGTCAGTAGGTTTGATAACTGTCAGATGGAGCAGGGAAAAGGAAAGAGAGATCATAGATAAAAATTACTGCTTGGGTGTTCTGCTAGATTGATAAAAATATGTAGGATTGAACCCAGAAATGTGTCCCAAAGATGACCTAGACAAAAACAAATATATGCCTTGAAGGTTTGTCAGCTAATTTGCAAGAGTGGATAAACTGTGTCTGAGCAATAATTATTTATTTTTAAAATTCTTATTAAGAAGTGATTTATTGTGGCAGAGATTAGTAACTCACAAAATCATAATATTTATTTACACAGAAAGGGTTTCAAATATTGTACTTCAGCCTTTCAGTTTAAAACTCTTCAGTTAGTTATGTATACTCAGATAAAGAGTTTGGCCCTCCTTGCAGATCATACATGTGATGCTACAGCACACCTTGGTTTAGAAAGTGTCCTTCAGCTGACAATATACAATATGAATACAGAGATGAAGGCTGCAGATATTGAAAGAAAGCTTTTTGAAAGACCTTTTAGGCACTCACGTTTAGAAGGGGATAAATTGTTTAAAAGTATAAATTCACATAGCAGAGCCACAGAAAGAAGAATAGTCTGAATAATTTGGAACAACAGAAAAAAGGTGACTCAGAAAAAAACCCAGCATCACTAATGGAATTGCAGCTCCTTTTATTCAGTGCAAGCCTTCAAAGTTCCTGTACACTCACATCTTCAGAAAGAGTCTAAAATCTCTGAACATTGGAGCAGAACACTTTGTATGTGTGTGAAATAAAAATGATAAAAAAAAAAGAGGAAAAGAGGATTGACAAGATGAAAAGCAGACATAGAAAATAAAAACATAATCCACTAGACTTTCGGTGTTCGCCACATTCATGAACTTCAAGCCAGTGCAAAAAATGATGCAATATATAATTGTCTAGTCCAAGAGTTAAGAGTTGCCTTTTTTGTCTTCTCTTACATTAGTCATTTCAGTTAGTCTGTTTACACACATGACCTGTTAGGACAAACGTAGTTGCTGCAAATTGAAAATTTAGGTGCTGTGGAAATAAGGAAGATCAGATGCCCATCTCCTACTTGTTTCATTTGGAGATTTTAAATCTGATGAGGTGAGGGGTTTAGCTTTTTCTCATTAGCTATTTGGAGGCATTTTTTGTTAATTTGTTTGGGTTTTCTTAGGGTTTTTTTCCTCAGCTTCAGAGGCAAATTCCTTGCTCCATTCTGCTTGCTCACTGACTCTGTGACCACTGCATTTGTTTCACTACAGGGAGACACTCATACAGTCCTGGAGGCAGAAAGCACTTAAAACACCATGATCAAAAGTGTAAACTTTCCAAGCAGTCTCACTTCTGGCTTCTTTACGAAACAATACTAGAGGTGCAATGTTGCACTGTTCTCTCAGCCTTCTAATTGTTTGCATATCTTGGAGTCAGAAAATCAGAGATTCTCACACTTTATGTAAATAACACCTGTTATTTATCTATGTTGTACATTCCATTTCCATGATAGAGAAAGTTGATGGACTCTTGGTCCATCCAATGTGACGTAGAAGGTGTAACCTCACCTTCCAATCATCTGTAGTTATAAGAAATCTATAAATATTGTAAAGTAGCAATAAAGATACTTCTTCTTCTACTTCTACTTCTTACCCTTCTGACATCTCTCCTGTCCATGTGTCATTATTGTGGCCCATAGCGCCACATCAGCTGACCCCAACACAGTACAATTAATGTTACATTCTTTAAAAAGAAAAAAAAAAAACTAATAGGCTCAAAGCCTACTCAGGAAGAGAATAATTTCAATACACAAGCTACCAAGAGAACAAAGGGTTTAAAATCTCACTCTTTCCTTTTGCATTTAGGCAGTTTATAATTTAGTACAGAGCTTTTGGATTACCACACACTTGCACCCAAAGAACCATTCACCTTCCACTCCTGGAAATACTGCCAAAACCAAAACAGAAGTTTAGCCTAGTCAAGTAAGAATTGGCAGATTAGTTCATGTCAGGAGAAATGACGAACTCCAAAGATTTCAAGAACAGGTAACAGCTACTACATGACAGTAAAAGAAGAGATAATACCAATCTTTTACTTCACGTGTTCGTTATCTAATCTTTTTTGCTTGTAGAGTTGATAAAAGTTGAAAAATATTTTTTCAGGTTATGCTTGAACCTCTAGTTCAAGTTCTGCCCTGGCACATGGTTGAAGACAGTCCATACC
>WEIT01028564.1:0-16783 GCA_013389985.1 Dryoscopus gambensis | reverse complement strand
CTGTGAATCAGTAAGAAATAAATAGTTTTAAAAAAAGGTTTGCTGTGATGTATTATCTCAGAGATAAATAGTTCTCAAAATTTATCTATTAAACTCTCCAGAAGAGAGCCAGCAGAGCAAGTGACTGTGTCATGAGCACTTCCAGGAATAAAAGAGGATGGTTTTGCAAGCAAAATTTAAAGAAAAACAAATCCCCATTTTCTATTTAAATCCAAAATCACACTTGAAATACAGTCAGCTCAGTTAAGTGATGGACACATATTCATAAATAGAAGCTACCAAGTTAATAGTTTCCAATTACCAGAATGCTGTATAAAGCATGAGCTAGAAATATTGAAATTTAGTTCAAATGTTTCTTCATAATGTGCTCACTGCCGGAGAACTAAGCCCAGGAAATCAAATGGTGACTCCTCTGGCTCTAACCTTTGAGATCATCTGCAAGTAGGAATGAATGACGTAACTTGTTAGGAAAAATATTTGCCTGATTTTCCATATGGAAGAAATGTTGATTCACCTTGCCATAATGTTGCAGAGCAGCTGATGCCTTAATCAGAACTGTTCAGAGATTGTGTGACTTTGGGGTTGGATCCCCAAATATGTGATTCTTGAAGCCTACTGAATAAAGAAGCAATCAGGATAACATTACACTTAAATTTGTGTGCATTTCTTACTTCTGCAGTTCAAACTGATGATGCTGTGCAGTCCTACCAATATGTGTAGTATCTGTTGAACCTTATATATTAGTTTTCCTCTGCTACACAGAAGAAAGTTGTTTCCTGTTCACAAAGAAATCCATAGTGCCAAGTCTGACTGTATAATTAGTGAAATTTCTTGGGTCTGGAAAATATTGTACTGCAAGNGTATAACTTCATATTTCATCATATAAATCTCAATGAAGTGTCATAGAATTAGATGAAATTGAATAATGTGCTATGAGGAAAAAAATGAAAACAAGTGTTGTATTGTTAGAATGCTTAGTTACAGCTTATTGTTTCTAATCTTGCTGGGCTTTACACAATTCACTTTTTGTAATTTTATGTTTCTTGAACCAAGGTTTTCTTTCTCTTTTGGATTCAATAAGACTGAAAGGCTTTTAGAGCTTTGTAAAGTTTTAAACAGGTTGCAAACAAGGCATGATTGATTAAGTATAGGTTAGAAATGTTCTCATTCTCCATCCCAAGTATGAATCATGTCAGAGTATTTTCTCTGTCTAGTTAGAGTAAAAAAAAAATTATTCGTTATCTTGGGTAACAGCTTTGCTGCCAGTCCTCATCAGACTAGTAAAATTGCAACCAGTAATGAAAACAGGAAAAATTATTTTCTTAACCTTCAAAGGATGTTTCAATTTCTGTATTGTATAAAGACTTGAGTCAGTATTTTGTCCTATTCAGCTTAATGTTTGCACATAGACAATAGTATCAAGTAGCAGTACTATAGCAGTTTACTTGGTCAGTGTCCAGTGCTGTTAAACACAATATATCAGCTTCATGGCAGGTCCATGTAATCACAGATCCATTGATTCAAGAGAGTTTTGACTTGCTCATGCCAGTGAATAGGTTATTTTTTTATATGAGATCATATTACTAAAGGCTTGCCAAGAACTTAATACCATGTTGGGGTTAGATTTGTAGAAGCTTACTACATCATGTGACCTCAATTTACTTAAACTTGCATGTTTTGTACTCTGGTAAGACATAAATAAACCAGCCCTGGAACACTACACAAGCTGCAGAGAGCACAGTGCAACTCGGGACACTTCCATGGCCACCCCTTTTGGCAGGTTAAGCACTTTGTCCCTCCATAAGCCAAGATCCCTGGCAAAAGTCCAGCAGCTCGTTGTGTTGTGATGGAAAGAAACACTTGGAAACAACCAATTCACTGTCCAGGATGTTAAATATTTTTTCAATAAAACAAGACTGCATTTAAGTAAGGTGAAAGGACTAACTTCTAAGCATCACCAGGGAAAAGTGGTAAGACTTGCTGTGCTGGCTGACACAGAGTTTAGCAAAAGTGATTACTTAAACCAGGTCCAACCTGTCTCACTCTGTTGAACCATCATATCCTCTAGTTTCTGTATAATTAAAATTACCTGGCGCCTTTTTTTTTTGGTCATTTAGTAGCAGTAAGCCTAAATAGCATCTTCCTGGGCTTGGTTTTATTTCCATGCTGTTAGAATTTCATGTAACAGACCTGGGAAGGTCTGAGATGCCTGTTTTGCTTGCTGGGAAGGGGCTGCTTTGAGGCCTTAGAAGGAGCAGGATGAAGAATAACACACTCCTGCAATCAGCAGGTGGTGAATGGACCCTTAGTGATTTTTGCCAGACTGCCTTTAGGGCTCTTGGGGAAACCTTTGATATTACACTTAGACTCTTTTTCTGGCAGGGTGGATTTAACTAAAGTTTGGTGGCTGGAAGAGAAGGGCATCTGCTTTCAGTCACCTGTGCAGTATTATATTGTTGATACTTGGGCAAGATCAACTACTTTGCAGTTTTTATGGTTTACTGATGTGTAGTTTGTGGAATTTAAAGTTTAAAATGTTTAGTAAAAGCAGTTGTTTTGTCACTCTTGCCTTGGTAAGAGTAAGACTGCTGTCTCATCAATAAGGATAATATGAGAAGTGAAAAAGAAGCTGCTGTTTGTGTTGACTCTGATTCCTTGGTAACTTACACTAAGGTGGAAATTCACTCCAGTAGTGCACTAACTCAAAAACGAAAAGGACTTGGAAAATGAAAAGTCTAAAAAAGGTTCTACAATAGTAGTAAATTGCTTATTAAACTTCAAGCTAGACAGGACCTAAAAATGATGCTTTAAATGATATTCAAAAAAGGGAATTATTTCCTGCTTTAGGTGGAGGGACCATCCTCATTCTGATGGCAGCTTTGCTGCAAAGGGTGTCCTTTGATTGGACTTGCCAGACGGGGAAGACCTTCCCTGCTGCTGCACTCTTGAAGTACTTTTAAAATATCTTCATATTCTGTAGAATTCCAGCACTAATGCAATGTAAACCACGACACATGCCCTCAGAAAACGCACATCCCTAAGTGCTGTCTGTGCGCTTGCTCCCAGGCTTGCCTCGCACTCGTAGCAACATGACCAGAATGATTGCACCAGAAAGCACTTTGAAGCTAGCAAAGCAAAACCATGCTAAAAAATAACTTGTTAAGTAGTAATGAAGGTCTGTTTCTAGCTAAGTAATAGAAATAGCTGTTTCTAGCAGCAGGGTAATAAATGTAGAGAGAGAAAAAAAGAGATGGAAAGCTAGGAGTTTTCTCTCTTACTCTGTCATTGTGTTTTTGTTTTACTTCCTCAACTCCGGCAGCTGAAATAATTTTATTCTTTTATTCCTGTAGTTGTAGGAATATGTTTTGTTTGGCTTTAAAGTTAGAATGAAAAAAAAACAAAAAAACACCTTATGTGGGAATGGAAGCATTTTTTGTGAGTTAGTGTCAACTTTTTTGTCATTGTACAATAAGAAGCTAAAAGTGATCCCATGTTAGAAAAGCAAAAAGCATGTATGTCAAAAAAATTTCAGAAAAAAAGGCGGGTTTGCGTGCTTTTTTTGGAATTACTTTAGAATATTGCTGTCATTTTCAGTTTCAAGTATTCTCTTAGGAGGATAATCTTAGACAACCCTAATGTTTCAATACATCATATGAATCTGTGTAAAATTCCCATTGACATAAATACCTGTACTTTGAAAGACTAATTGGTTTTGTTTGGTTTGGGATTTATTTGTAAACTGGGTTTTCTGGTGGGTTTTTTTTGATTATTGGTTGGTTGGTTTTGGGTTTGCGGGGAGGTTTGGTTTCTTGTTTCAGCCTGCAGGTTGAAATCAATCTATATGTAGGTGTACATCCCTGGCTTTGTTCCTAGGATTCCCGTGTGATCAGAACATATGTACAGGGAAAAGAGACTGTAAAAATATTAGATCCCATTGTGCAGTCAAATCTATTCAAATTGTCATTTCAATCGGTGCAGGGTCTATAAATCCATCTGATTGGAGGCTTGAAACAATAATCAATTTTATTCACAACATGATAATCTAAAAGAGATGATTATTATTTTTTTTTTATTATCCCATTACATTCTTGAAAGCACAGGCTTTCAAATGAAAGCTTTTGGTTCATCAGTGGAGTTTTTTTCACTGTTTTTGCATTTGATCTGAATTGTTGCACATTAGCAGATGTTACAGTTCATTGATAAATGGAGAGGAAAAAGCTTTGAAATTCTTTTACAGAGTTTGAAGGCTTGATACACACAACTCTTGTTCATTCTTTTCTTTTTAATATTTTCATACATTGATACTAATTCATGAATCCTAAATGAAAAATTTTCAGAGCCTGACAGCCCAAAGCAAGGTAATCTTCAGTCTTTTTTCCAGAACAGACATGACCTTTATGTTTTAGGCTGTCATTCTTCTTTCAAGCTGCTGCAATCATAATTTGAATCCTTCTTCAGATTCTGTTTAAAAAGTTATTATACTAATACAGTTACTCTTCAGGTACATTGCTGCCTTTGCTAGGATAATGATCATTTTAAAAATGCCATTTTCTGAATGTCTTTGTGTATATAAATCACGTAATTGCTTTGCAACCTGTGAGAATAAAAAGCGTCCTACCAAGTAAGATCAGTGGTTTGTCTAATCCATTTTGTTGCTACTGATACTGTGCAATAAAAGAGATTAAGGGGGCAGGTGAGTGCTGCTCTCTGCAGTCTATTCCCTTCATACTCCGCCAGCACCCAGAGTTGTAGAAAGATGTTAAAAGGGACTGCCTTATCCCTTGTACTATCTGCTTATATATCTGTTGTCGATAAATGTTTCTAATTCATATTTGGAGTAGCTGGTACAGTTTGCCTCCACAGCTACAGCAGGAAACTCCTATGAAGAAACACTTTTTTTACCCATTTTACTGCTTAACAATGTCCTAGTGCTAATATTGCAGGATTTGATAAATAGCAGTTCCACATTCATCTCATTCACCATCTTCGTGATGATTTTAATCTCACTCGTATTGTAATACTCCTTTGCTCAGTGGACTTTCTACTCTAGGAGTCCTGCACACATTACTGCAACTTACCTTTGGAGTGAACTGGAGTTTACATTACACAAGTTTACATTTCATTTCGTTGAGATGAATAAATTAAAAGTAGTTTTGAGGGGACTTTAACTCTATTATTTACTGAAATTGTTGAACAGGATATGTTTGTAAACTTCATGAAACATGGACAGGTACTGAGGTTAATTTGCTCCAACTGTTTGGTTGCATTCTCTGCTGGTAATGGCACCAGATGGCTGAAAATTTTGTGATGGTAGAAATAGCAAGAGTCTAGTGTAAATTGAATGTTTCCACCATGAAATTTCTCTCTCATGTGATTTGAAGCATGTTACATCTTCTATTTAACCTGGAATGAAACTTTTCAGACTTGGATCCATTCTGTCATCTCTTTAAGTATTTTTCAAAAACATCTTTCCTTCTAGATTTACAAAAGAAGTGGTACCACTTAAGCTATTTCAGTAAATGTCAAAGTAGGAACTTTACTGTATTCATACACATACACATTCCTTTTTCAGTTTATCTTATAGTGCAACACATTCTGCAAATTCCTGATGCACACATCTTTCTTTTTTATGGGCATTCTGCAGAGAAGTAAACTGCCAGGCTATTCTGTAATCATCTTTGATGTTGCAATAAATGCTGTGTTCTTTAAAGCTTTTTAACCTTTAACCAGCCAAAGAACAAATCAAAGAAGCAGTTTTCTAGATAATTTTAAAAGACTATAGACACAGTAGATAAGTTGATGTCTGTGTTTGCTGTGTATCAAAAGACTTTTCCTCCAAGAGAAGATAGAAATTCATTGAGCAGCTAGCAAACTTAGCTCAATTTGGAGACCTCATCAATAAAATAAATGTGTATTCAAAAGGTGCAATCATTTCCACATACAAGCATGTATTACCAGGACTGATGTTTTCGATTGACCATGCTTCAGTATGCACGGAAGTTGCCCAGTGAATATATGCAACCCAAAGCCTCCATACGTACGCTGATCCAAGCAGCAGGTGCAAATCTGATCTCACAAAAGCCTGAGTCAGAGGTCAGTGATTCTTGGTTCACGTCCTTATAGCGTCCCTTGCTTTGTGTGTGCCTTCTCTTTGCTTCAGGGGGAACGGCCGATCTGTTTTTGAAAGCCACTAACAATTTACTGAGTCTTAGGAGGAGTTCAGCCTTACTCAATCCAGACCAAAGTTCTCATCTGTAACCTCAAAGAGACTTGCCATTGACACAGCAATTTATCTATCCCTCCACTGTCTTTCCCAGAAGCAGCTTGGATGTGAGTAACTCGTGCTGGGCACCACCTGTGCTTCAGAGAGAAAATCTTCCTGTACCTGAAATTCCTGGGCATCATATTGTACTAACATTAAGTGTCTTCTTTTGAGGGTATAAATGTAATCACCATTAGTTGAAAATTGTTCATACCTTTGGAAATAGATACATACTGTCAGTGAGAGTAAGAGCCAGCCTGAGCACCGGGGGCTGCGAGTGACCCAGCACAGGCCACGCTCACCAGCCAGTGCAGACCTGTCTGCAGGGTCCAGGTGTGACAAGCAGAGCTGTCTGTTGGCCAGGGTGTCCACTGACAGCCCCCAGCAGGTTGGGGGGATGAAACAGGGCCAGGGTTCACTTGAGAGCCAGGGCCAAAGTTACACAGCTACAGGCCTGGGCTGGCCCGAAAGGCAGCTCCCATGGGCAGTGTTAAGGGGTTGTCCCTCCCCAGGGAAGACTGGACAGGGCCACTGGGGCCTGGCAGTGCCCTCAGGGCCCTGAAGTCTATCATTAGGAATTTTGTAAGTGCAAGGAGGGTATAAATGCTACATTCGAGGCTGCATGAGAAGATGAGAGTGCTCAGCTTAGCCGAGGGTCCTTTAGTGAGATAGTCTGTCATGGTCCTCATCTCTTTGTATCAGTTCATGTGGTAGCACTCTATATTTTGGTCTCTTACCATTTTCTGAATAAATAGGAGAAGCTGTCCATATATTAGTTATTTTGAAGGAGACATATCTATTTGAATTTGTATTAGTCATGTTTAATGTTAACTTTTTTAGTCTTTATTCATTGTCATAAATTCATTCTCCCTTTTTATTGTGTGGTTTTCTCCTGCATGAGATCAAATCAGAGCATGAAACACTGCATCTGTGGGTGGAATAGCGATGTGTACAAGAGGCACAGGAGAGAGCATAAGAAGGTTAAGTTTCCCTCTCTGGCAGCTGCTCTATGGCGGAGCAGGTTATCTGGTTTCTGCTTAGCAACAGAGGCTGCACAGGGATTTGCTCAGAACATTTACCCAGGGTAGAAGCTCTGTCTGTGAGCTGCTCTTCAGACTGACCTCCATCTCCCCATGACAAAAGAATTTTGATGTTGTCATGTTTCCATAGCGAGATTTCAGGAAGAGCACTGAAAAACTTGAGACAATGATCTATTATCGCTATTTAATGAAACTTATGTTAACAGTTAACTCGGACAGCCTAGGAATAAGAAAGGTGATGCATGAGGAGACCAAGAGAGGATAGTTAGCTGTCTGGCTTTGCTCCAGTCATGAAGTTGGGAACTTTTAGTCTCTCTCTTCCCAAACAGCCTGATTCAGTGATAGCTTTGTGTTATCCTATCTCAGGGAAGGATACACTTCCCAAAGTGTGGATGAGCATCTCTTCTTCCGTTGCTGCAGTCAGTGTGCTGAAGCTCACTCAGTGGGAAATAAGCTGGGCATCTGTAGAAAGACAAGTATAACATGCACCGCTGAAGCTTAGTAAAGGGAGTTGGTTCCTGAGGCTTCATCAGTGGCTCCAGCAATCAGCAAAGGCTGCAAGTCACTCAGATTAGGGGGAAGATACCTTGCAAACACTTTTTCTAATGTTTCTTTTTCTATTCGCCTTGCTATTTCTCCCTGTACATCCTAATTCTATCCCTTACTGGCATATACCAAGTACCAGTGCAGAGAAGCTTTCAGTCTGTATTACTAAGTGCAGTATCAGTGGAAAGCTTGGTCTTTCATTTTATGACAATTAATAATAATATATATTTGAGATTAATATATTTTTTAATTTGTCCAGTATGAAGGACTGAGCTTGAGTTTGAGGAAATAAGCATCAGCATGTTAATGTGCCTGTCAGAGTACTACGAGTCAATACCTGTAAGAAAAGAGGGGTACTGAATAAAAATCTGGAATTAGGCATTTCTGAATGGAAACATCTCTTAACTTACATCAGAAAAGCATTACCCTTATTTTTGCTGTCATAATTATTTTGTTTTGGCTTAGCCAAGTTCCCCCAAAAAAATCTTTTTGGTAAAAACAGCAAAACAAACTCTGCTGAGTTTTTTTCATGTGAGCAGAGACACAGTTACTCAATGCTAATGTCTCATTTTAAAGAACTTAAAATCCTCAGGAAGGTTTTGTTAGTACAAATGCAACTATGTTTTCTATTCAGAACATCATGTTCAAGTAAACTCTAGACTTTTAGTTATTTCTGGCACCCAGGGCATAGTTTGTGAACTGATATGACAGTATCTCATATAAATTTTCCATCTGGATGATCACTGTGCAATAGAAGTTTCTTGCTGTGTTGTCAAGCTAGAACCAACTGTTGTCACTGGCTGACCTTCATTTTTAAGTACATGGGAACATTACTGAAACGCTTCACATAATACAGAAGAGCTGTTTCTTTGGTACTGAGTATCTTTATGTTGCCAAAGACTTCATTCATCTCCCTCTTTTGAAAGGAGCACAGGATTCCCTGTCCTCCCCCATCACAAACTTTCTAAAAGTGTAAGTCAATTCCTTACACTTCGTCTCACAAAGGGTCCTGTAGGAGTCAGTGGCCTGGTCTAATCTACAAAAGTTAGAAAATCAAGTCCTAAAACAAGGCCAGAGAATGTTTGATTGTGCCCTGACTTGTGTAAAATTGCTGAATACAAAATACTATGTTCTTCTAGGTGCATCAGTGAATAATGATGGGGTTTTTTTCCCTTACTGCAAAGTGATTGAATTGGTTGTAAGAGTAAGGAAGTATGAGTAATATGCAAAGGGGCACTCTGATGGAAACATTATTAAGAATGACTTGTACAGACTGTGAAATTATTAGAATAAGAAGCTCGTACTGCAAAATTGGTAAAAGCTCTCTCTTTATTGCTCATACTTCGTTTTCCTAGTTTCATTTGATTACTCTTTTTTCAGGAAAGAAAATAAATTATCTGTGGAGGAGGAACCAGTCTTTTCACCGTACCTCTTTTTCTACTTAGGCAGAAATAACAATTTAAAAACAGTGAAGAATATCTGGTAGCAAATGTCTCTGTAACACATAGAGCATCATAAATGGAATATCTAGGCAGTATGTAAAGAAGCCGGCCCTGCTGCAGCACAGTTTTTCTAACACTCATTCCCACATTACAGGAAAAGAAGTTTGAAAGCTTTTGGAGAATTCTGGTTTACTTCTGTATTAATAAATGCACTATTGTTCAAATCAAGCTCCTATTAGGCAAGTTAACTTACAGGACAGCGTATCAAATGTTTGAATAACTTTTTGTACCTGTTTGCTTTGCCTTCTTTCCCTCTACAGTGCCCAAAACTCTGTTCATGGGCAAGTAGAACTCTGAGCTGGAAAAAGGAGCAGGTTTTCCCAGTGCTAAATTCTGTAATGCAAGAAAACTCTTATCTCACAGTCTGGTGCAAGGCAAGAATTTGTTCTTGCATGGGGAGAGAGTAAATATCTGTACATTTATGCTTTCTTTTGTAACAAATTCTGAAATGTAAACTGAGAAACTTAAATATAAAATATGTTCATGTGTTTCTGCTGTAGTCTGCCCCTTTTGGTTCAGTATGCCTGGTCCTGATACATTTGACTAGAAGTCATTTCTCAACAGACAACTTTTGATAGCTTGTATACAAGTAACTCATTGGTAAAGTCATTGTAGGTTCCTCCAGGATCACAACTGGCAGCTGCATAAGTCTGAGAAGATGACTTCTGCCTTTCAGTCAGCTGATTGCATTCCTAGAAACAAAGAGCTGTGTTGCCAGTGTGTCATGACTGTGATATAAGAACCTGCCCACTCAGCTGATTACTTCTGGTTGGGGGTTTTTTTGCACTACTGGATAATTTCTGAGAAACTCATTGCTGGATGAGTATTTTGTCCTGTCATTTTCATTATCTTCCTTAACCGGTTCCTTTTCCTTCTGATATCACTGCTGCTGGACCAACCGGCTGCATTCCCCAGAGTGTTCCCTATTACTTTTGTAGCATCTGGTATGTTTCCCTGTGTGCTCAAAGACATAAACTAGATGCCCAAAGAGTGTAAGAAAACAGGAACTGCAAAGATAAGGAAGGTACCAGAACCAGCCTAGGGGCTGAGGAGGCACCTATGACATGTGCCATCTCTATCTAAGCTCCTTGGTAGAATATAAACAGGTTAAAAGTTGTTCTTAGAAGTTTTGAGGTGCCTTCAAAAACTTTAAAGTTAGTTCTATTTGGAAGACAGTGTTTATATTATTCCTATAAGAATCAGAACAAAGGAATATTAATAGCTGCCTGCACATTGTAACATTTTCTGCATAATGTCATTTTACAGGCTTGATATAATTTTCTGCCATGTGCATCAGGCCATTAAATGAGAGGTTTTTAAAATTATCTCACCAGAACAGTTCTTTTTTCCAAACAACACCAAAAGAAGATGAGATCAAAGAATTTCATAAAAGGCGCTTTTCACAGCTTATCTGTCATCAAATGAAGGTATTAGGGAAATGGCCTGAGAAGCTTTTCCTACTTGATACCCCTTTTGAAGTGACTAGAACTACAAAACACACCATTGCTGCCGAGGATTCCAGTTGCGTTTCTCCCTTATATGAGAGGAAGGGCACAAGAACTGTGTTGTACCAGCTGGAACCCTTCTGGGGTCCTTGCCCTTGGAGCTTGGCTTTCAGGGGCAGGCAGGAGCAGGGTTGCTAGCCAGGGAGCGCTCCTTCCCGGAGCCCGCCGTGGAGCTCGCGGCTACCGACCCTGCAGCTGGGGGCACACCGAAAGGCCTGCCCCAGCTCCCAGGAAAATCCACTGACAACACAGCGCATATCCCTCCAGGATCATTTGGGGTTGAAGATTTTCCCAAATTTAGAAGTCTTTTTGTGAAACAAAAAATGTCTAAGGTTGGAAGCTAGGGGACTGAGCTGATGAAATGCAAATGCACATAATTTGTTCAGCTTTTTCATTGCATGCCCTTGGCTAATAAATTCCACCTATTACAGCATTAAAAATTTGATCCTGATCTAAACTCCATTTGAGCTAAAGAGAATCCCCCCCCTAAGCCCTGTGTCAGAAAATTAGATATTATATTATATTATATTATATTATATTATATTATATTATATTATATTATATTATATGTGTCACATAGAAAACATTCACATGAGAAGGAGGTATAATATCCATCATTGACCAAGAAGAACAAAAACTAAAATTTTAATTCTTCTTAATTCAAAGCAGGAAGAAGGTAAAAAATTGGACATATTTGCACTCACATGATAATATTTTAGGGTCTTAATATGAAATTTTTGTCTATTCAGGCAACTCAGAGCTAGAATTTTATGTCATATTCTCAGTGAGTAAAATGAGAGCTCTATGGAGGAGAGCCCACTGACAACTCACCACCTGCTGTTTCTGTGCTACCTTGAATTACTCTAAATTTCATAATTTTTTTTAAAAACAGGATTAATTAAATTTTGGATGATATTTTCCTTTTACTAGACCTAGTGTGAGCCTGATACACCAGCTAATCCAATGCATAGTAAATTTGGTCCAGATAGTAATCTGACAAAATTCATTATCTGAGAAAACAGAAGGAAGACTGTATTCAAGATCAGGTGTTCATAAATTGCACAGGAAAAAGTTCTGTGTGGGGAAGGTAATGTTCATCTGTTATTCTGAGCTCTGTATGATTGCTGTTTGCAGAGTCTAGGGTATAGATTTTATTCATAACCATGCTTTCTCATGTTCCAGCATTTATGGTATGGTTGAAGACCTGTACATTTCAAAAGTGGTATCAATGTCAGTGAATTTTACTTGCCACAGTAATGTGGGATTAGTGTCTTTCAACAATTCAAACAACCAACTAAACTTTCCTAAAAGTATTAGTATTTTTTCACTCTCTCTGAATTTCAGACAGACTGGCTTCTCTTCACTTTGGACAGTTTTAGAGTGTTGCTGGACATGTCTTTGGAACTGCCATTAAATAAAACTTTCTTCTAGAGTCTTGGTCTAGGTAAAATTTAATGATCCCTTGAACTTTTTGCAAAGAATAGGCGGTGTCCGTGACATCTTGGATAACGTTTCCTGCTTTGAATCATTAACTTGTTACTTCCATGGTTCTGTGACCTACTTGCACATAGTAAGTCCCCCACCCAAGCCAGCCAATTTATCTCAAGATACGTAATACTAGCCACATTCTCCTTGCTGAATAGTACTATGGGATGTGTTATGGGCATGAAAAACATTTTAAGAACCCAAATTAGTTCCAGAGTCCATTGATATTCCCTAGGGAGGCAACATAAATCTCCCATGACAAAAGTGACATACCAGGACTCTTTTATGACATACAGAGATCTGAGACAAACATCTTGCTTAAAAACCCCTTTCGAGCAACTCACATTGCAGCTGAGTAAATGCTGCAAGGCAAGTCTTTACAGTAATACACTGTAAATGATTTGAGAATCTCCATACTGATTCTGAAAGCACTGTTTGGAAACTAATTGCATTTGATTTGTAGCTTTTTCTGTCCAATCACATGGTATGGTATGATGGGGTAGAGAGGGATTTTTGAGTGTCTCAAGAAAGGCCAGCTATTCTTGAAACCATTCTCAAGACTTTAGAAGTGGTTTTTATCCCACAGGCTCTCAACCAACATAATATCTGATGTCTCTACAAACAGAATAGAAATATTCTGTAATCAATGTTGTAAAATCAAGAAAAATCAGCAACTGGTTCTTTTTATAAGAAACAAAGGTGGAAAGCACAGAATTGTTTCTCTGAAGGTATTATATAACTTCCAGCACAGCTAGGATTTGGTACTTTGAGTAAGGTTAGAATAAGAAGTAATGCAAATGATTTGCAGCAGTGAAATGTTTCCCAGTGGTATCTTCTGTAAGTACTGAAACAGACTGCCAGAGGAGGTGAAGGAGTGCTTGTCAGTGGTGATTTTTATAAGAGCAGTTTATTTTCAGTAACTGATACAATTTTCTGACCTCCAAGGCAGAATACATTCAAGGAATACTATTCACTCCTGGCTGTTGCTGCTGGCAAGGGGACTGAGAAGGGAGCAGGGCATTTCTGGCAGAAATGAGGCTTCACTGCAGTGGAGCGCAGACAAACCCATTTGCCCTCTGGCAGACCAGAATACCAGAGACTCCTGCTTCTAGGTCTTTGTCAAATTGAGTCCACTCAGCAGGGCTGTTCAGGTTCACAGTTTCAGATCTCTGGCTTATAGTGTCCAGAGACTGCCTTGCAGCATTGAAAAGGTTAGTTCCCCTTGGGTTAGGTACAGCTGATCCTGCCTGTCAGCTGTGGGATAACCTAGATGACCTTGCAAGACTTCTTTATCCAGTTTTGTGTGGTTCTCTGATTCTCTCTGGTCTATGTTTTAACTTTGAGGCAATTCTTTCAAGGGCAAAGTAATGAATTTGAAATTGAATACTGTGCAAAGCTGAGTAAAACTGAGCAATAAGCCCTAACTGTAATAGTATTCACCAGCTTGAGAGAAATTTGGAGTGTCCACCTGACAAAAAAAATCCTCTAATACAAAATCTGAACATGTACATTTTGTGTTAAGTGAAAGAGGCAGATATCTCATGTGAAATTTAAGATAGCAATTCCTATGTACAGGTAATTTATTCCAAGAAATATGGGATTCGTAGAAATTGTTCCCTTCTTATTTGGAACTCCTTGAAAGCCCTGGTACAAAACAGGAAGAACAACACAATTAGCCCTGAGTATAAACACTGAAGTCAGAGACAGATAACATGTCATAGTGTCCTGTTGGAGATTGTTACTGTGAACTTCAAAAAGGAATCACAAGAACGGGAGAGAGCTTCTTGTTGTTTTCTTTAGTGTTGTACCTGGTTTTTCTCTTGGATTTATATTTTTCCCTCCTGATGCTGGGATTGTGGAAAATGAATCTGCCATCCTGGTTAGTCTTCGTCTCGGGGTGGTAAAGGTTTGCACATGGTTTTGTGTACAGTATGCCTGTGCAATTTCCATCAGAAGCAGGAAATGTTTATTTAAGTTCTGAGGGGTGGGACAGTTGCTGTAGTTTTAGGTAATTTTAAACAAACTGTTTGAGCATCCTGTTTAAATAGAGTTAAGTAATCACAGTTTTGTATTAGTTGAAGAAGAATTCCATACATGCATGACATGAATAAAATATCATCTTACAGAGCATACCAAGGTGATACATTTACCTGACTTCTTGAGCAAGAAAAGTTGTATCTTTGACTTTTGTTTTGCAACAAGTTTAGTGACTAAACATATTCCATTATGTAACGTACTCTACTAGAATGTGAACTAATTTACCTTTACCTGTATTTGATACACGTTAGTTTCCTTGATACTTTCAGGGGCCTCTGAAGTACTCTAATTCAAATGCAACTTTCTGAAATTGGGAGGAAAAATCTGTATTCATACAAAGAACTTAGTTTAGGGAACTAGTGAGAATCAGGAAGAATTTATTCACAGCTAATTATATGAAAACATAAATGAAGGGGAAAATGGTTGTTGGAGAAGGCTGCTAAGATTTATCAATTGTGAATTTTCCTTGAGTCCATGTTCACTGCCTTTCCTGAATGATTTTAAGTGTTGTAAAAGTTGAATTGGGGGACAAAAGCAGTAGTGAACAGATTTGTTCTCAGACTTGTGCCGTGGATGCACATCTCAGTTTTGAAATTGGGAGACAGATTGCATGATTTATTTTTGTTCTGTGATGTTTCAGTAATGAGGCTGTGTTGAACTGCATATTGGGTCCCCCAGCTGTTTCATTTGAAAGGAAAAAAGTTTGTATTGTTCAGATTGAAGTGATAATTGTGCATGGTTTTATGTCTATCAGTGGATCGTCTTTAGACTGCAATTTAATGTTAATGAGATTTTAATTGGAAAACAAGCGAAGGACAGACGGGTTAATGACTGATAACAATTTTTAAAAAGTCTTTTAAGATCTACACAATAATTAATGTAAACAATACATCAAAGTCTTTCCATGTCTAACCTTTCATAAAGGGTTTACGTAGAAGCTTGTTCCTTAACAATGGTATTATTCCACATCTAAACAACTAATAGACTGTATAGTGTCATCTGTTAAATCAGAACTGATTGGCAAGATTATCTGGCCTTACTAGTAGGAAGGTCTTGGTCATTAATCACACCTCCACAAAGAGGAGCTGGATTGAATCTGTTATGTCCTTAGATTTTATTGCTATTGATGTTTCTGGAAATCTCCCCTCCTTTTCCCAATTAAATTAATAAATTAATAATGTACATTATTCCAAAAGAAAAAAATGAACCTCTATCCAGTGAAATTTGTAACATTTAAACCCAAGAAAATATAAAGTGGCGGGGAGTTTACATAATACTTAGTCGGATATAAACAAAAAATATATATAAATAAAACAAAAAAATCAGAGAATGGCAATAATCACAATAAAGTGTGAAGTATCAGAAGGATTTACTGTAGAGCAAGGGGTGGCTTTTCGAATGTCAAGAAGGGTGAAAAATTAAACTGAGACAAAATTAGAGAAGTGGAATGAAAGAGGTGAAACAAGATTTCTAGTTTAACTAGTAAGCATACTCCTCCATATAGTGATAAGGACAAAGACTAAGGTTGCTTTTGGTGTCCAGTTTTGATGACACAAAACATGCAGGAGACTCTCTGTTAAAAAAGTTGAGAGGTGAGACTCGAATCATAGAGATACTAAGACAGGCATTATGCATTCCAATATAGGAGTGACATTTATGGTCAGAAAATGCTACGGAAATACAGAGTTGAACTTCTTTTGTTTTGATTTCTAGCCTGTTTATTTCATATCCAGTTTTCTTTTAAAATCTCTTACCCATGCACTCTGCTCTGCTTTTCTTTCCATTTGTTATTTAAAGTATTTTCATTCAACCATATCTTTTGAGAAATTCAAGGAAAAGCAGGTATGATTAAGGGCTAAAATAAACCCCGAAACAGAATCAAATTACTTCAGAAAACATATTAGTTTACTTTACTTCAGAAAACATATTAGCTTTCTTTGCGGTACTTTTTTTGCTTTACAGGTGCCAAGAGAGGATTAATCTGTAATGTCTTTGTTTGTGATTTTGCCTTTTATTTCAGTTTACATAATTAAAGAGTTCCCAGGACTGCTTTACATTTATTTTATTCATCAAAACATACTTCCCAAATGTTATGAAAACAAAGTTCAAAAATAATGCAGTCCAAACCAAACCCATTCAATTTTCTCTTGGAACACAATTGATGATAAAGTCATAGCTTGGATCTCATTTTTAACTAAGTAAATGCTGCATTGTCCCCTAATGTATAATTCTTAAGGGTGTTCACTTTATATTCTCATAATTCAATATTCGAATAACTCCTGGTGGTACATGTAGCAAGATACATATTATCAGGAATAATACAGTTAGTTCACTACCAGTTGGAGGGTTTCATCCTCTCCACATTGAACTCAGAGGTCTCATTGGGTCACTGTGTGTGTGCTCACA
>WEIT01028563.1:13145-35501 GCA_013389985.1 Dryoscopus gambensis | reverse complement strand
TGTGTACAAAGAGGAAAACATGAATGCTTGGAGTGATCTCCCTTTGGTGCTCTGTAGGGTGTGTGTGATGTGCACAGGCACCACATTAGAAGAGAATAAATTGTTCATTCCAGTCTCCCTCTTTATGAATCTTGTTTAAACCAAATATTTTCTCGTTCTTCTTCTGTTATATTATTTCATTTCATCTCTGTCTGGCTTGTCCACTTTCATCAGTTAAAGTCAAAAGTACATCTATGGGCTGTAGTAGTGACATTAATCAAGACTGGATGCTGAAAGGTCTGCTGCAGGTCCCATGCCTTTTTAGATAGTCACTTTGCTTTGAGCAGGACCCTGTGCCCCGTGGGAAGGGCAGAACTTTTTCCTTAATACCTACAGTTACTGTCTTTCTATTTGTGGGCTGGCTACCTCTCTGCCCATTATCCTGTGGGCAACAGGTACCTCTGTCCTCCTAGGAGGATCTGCAGAATTGTTTTGTCGACTGCTGTGTGCTTTGTCAACAGTTGTGTTAGGAACTGTACCTCACGTAGAGAAATTACTGGCTTTTGGATCCTCAGCTGTTTTATTTTCATGTGCTATGTGCATTCAGTGCCTCCTGTGCTCCCCCTCTCCTGTAGTTGTTTGAATGAGGCTAAACTGGGTTCCAGGAAAGGCTGAACCTTGCATGGATTTTGAGCCTCCATGCAGATACCATCCCGAGTTTAATGAATTTGCATTTCTAAGCTTTATTGGCTCATGTATCAGTTTTGTTTCCTTCTTACTGGTAAATATCTGTCCATTGATGCTTCTTCAGGAATGCAGAGATACCTGGTGTCAAATATCAGTGTTAAATTCAGTCCTCTTTTGGCTTCAGTGCAAAACCACTGTAACCTCCTTTAAACTGCTCATCTGGCAGCTGGAAAAGTAGTACTGGATGATACATCAGTTAGAGGGAACTTCCTTTGGGGCTCTTCAGCCCCTAATTAAATGGATGCTGTTGCAGAATGCAGAATGAATTTAAAAATAATCTCTTGACTTGTTGCAGCTTTGGATTCCATGTAAAATGCAGCATACTTGACTGAATGAAGACATTGAACCACTAGACCGACATGTTTAATTGGGAAGATTTAGTTCAGTCTGACTCTGTTAATGCCACTGAAGAAATGCTCTAATTAGGCATGACCAGAAGTGTAATTTAGTCAGTGAAACAGTTGCTCGTTGTTTTAGCCTGATTCAGATTAACCTATTTCTAACTGAGGGTTTTGAGGTTTAGTAATAAAGCATGGTATTTGAAAACAAGTTAGGATGGTTTTCAAAACAAATAAGAAGTCTTTATTGATTTTTTTTATCTGTTTAAATAAAGCAGCATAAAGCAGCTTTATATGTTTTACATCTGTTTTATATTTTAAGAGGATAATGTGCTAGATACAGTACTTAAATGTGATGGAAAATTACATTGTTAGGAAGCCTTTTATGTGGAGAGATAGATTTACATGCAGAGCTAGCAGATCTGTGGATGTTCTTACTTTCCCTTATGCTGCTCCAGACTTTGTGATTTCTTATTTTATTTCTTTTTATGCCTCTCTGTCCATTTTATGGACTTTCGCTTTCACTTCTACAGAAGTGCATAATTGTTTGTTCTGTCCATTAAAGTATCTTGTGTAGGAGAGAATTGGCAGAATTTAAAAATTGCAGCTTTCCTAAATAACTTTTCAAGTTATTTGTAGTAACTCAAGTTACTTGAAGTACTTAAGCCCAGCTGCTGCTTTACCTGAGTAAGCAAAGCTCCTTTTGTTCCCTCTTTAGGCTTCACCAAACTTTGCCTTCCCTATGACTGAATACTTTGCCTTAAGTGTCCATGTCTGTTGCCTCGTTTAATCCAGGGCCTTAAATTTATGCTGCTCGGTCACTGGCATTGTTTTGCTAGCTGGTTCTTGGTTGACAAGAAACTTTAATTATTTGGAGAAGACCTTCAGCACCTGATTATGGTATACTTTACTGTAAGTGAATATACTGCAGTGCTGAGGGTGACAAGCACTTCCCCATTTGAAGGTATTTGTTGGACAAATAACAGTAGGTATAAAAATGTCATCCACCAGCATGAGAAATTAAAAAAAAAAAATCAAATAAGGATGTGATGGCCTGTTTTGTTTACATGTTTGTTTCTCCATCATTTCAGTACTCCCTTATGTGCTTACTGGAGATTTTTTTAAAAAATTACGTTTCAGATTCAGCCTGGTGTGGCTGCTTTCAAGGAAAGATCAAGTGCAGAGCTATGCAGAGAAGGCTGTACGCGAGCAAAACACTTTCTGTGACATGCAGCATGTGGATGACAGGGTGTTAAATGTATCTACTTACCCTTTGCCATCCCCTTTGTCCCTGGGAAGGACAGTGCCAAAAACTCTGACAGTTGTTCCAGCGCTCTTCTTACCTGCCTGTTGTTTCTGCTGCTTGCCCAGGCTCTGAGCAGGTCAGGCTGCTTCCATGGGCTGAACTTGAGCAGACGCATGGCTGGTGACAAGTCCCAGGGCAGCTACTGAAGCCGTGCTGTGTCCTGGCACACGTGCTGCCTGTGGAGGGTTGGAACTCCCCACCTGCAGCAAATCCATCTGGAGGGACAATATTGCTGTTTGCTTTCTTTTAATGAGAAGGAATATATGAAGAGTTCTAACCCTCAACAGGGGTGCAAACTCTGAAATATGGTGTTTAACTGGCAACTGGGGAGGTGTCTTAACCCTCTTGCCAGTGCTTGTAGCTAATGCAGCCTCTGGTTCTTTGACTGTGCATGTCAGCACAAGAGGGGACTGCAGAGGACTTCTTGGTGACTGCCGCTGTGTGATATTATGCCATTTTCTTGTATATAAACCTCCCAGTTTCCTTCTCTAGAACTGATTAGGTTTGGTGTCTGCTTCTCCTTTTAAAAGGCTTCTACAGAACTGTCGTGGTGAGACACCTTTGAATTTTCATCCTCTATTTAGCTGCAGTTCTTCTCTCACTCACCTGCCTATTGAACAAACACAGGAAAAGGTTCTTTTTGCTAGAGTATGAGCAAGATGCTTTGTTCTTCTCCTATAGTATTGTGTTTACATCCTCCAGATGCTTTTGCCATTTTTCTTTGTGATTTTTTTTTTTACTTGGGTACAGAAGAAAAAGATTTCATATACTTTTCTGAAGGAATCTTGCCAACACAGTACAAAGGTATTTATGCTTTTACTTCTGGGGAGACATTTCTTTGGACATACTCTATGGATTATGTGCTCTTCCTACTTGGCTGTATCATTATAATTATAGTCAGTGTGATGACTAGAACTCAAATCCATTGTCGCATGCTTTTCTCCACTGAGGAAGACCTTGTATGTAGTCAAATTCATGGCAGCCTTCAGGGCTTTGACCTTACCATTTGTTCCATGTTTAATCCTCCACTGTTGCAGTATTTACTGCCATCAGTTCTTTCCACTGGATCTATGAGTTCAGGATCAATAATTCCCCTGGTTTGTCATTTCAAACCAACCAGATTTTATCAGCAGATCCTACTTACTCCCACTAGCTTCCTTATTGCGTTGTCCATGGCTGGCTCAGTTTCAGTTACTTGTTTATCCACCTGAAAGCTCCTTCCTCCTCCTCAGCTTATCCGGCCTTATTAACGTCACATGGCACTGCATCAAAAGGTTTTTTTTTGAAATGAAAATTCAGTTCATCATTTATGGTTAGAGAAAAAGAGTTCAATTGTGGAACAAAACTCAGAATGTTTGCAGGATTGGTTGTGCCTCTGTTAAGTGTTTTCCTGTTTTTCAGTAGCCTCCATTTTAATTCTTGCCTTCGTGTTTGCTCAGAACCCTTTCAAGCTGTTGAAGCCAGTGATGGTCCTACACTAATCTGGATGACATTTCCTTCCTCCACACACACATACACACTTTAACTGTGGGTACTGCACTGGCTCTTCTACAGTCTCAAGGCATCAGCCCTCATTTGATGGGTGTCACCTGCTGGTTCTCTTGGCATTTTCTCAGGGAGGAGGTTGGCTGGAGCAAGTTAGCTCTTTACTTTGCTTTCAGCAGATGATGACTCCTGCTTTCACACAGCCATCACCTGCTTTAGCCCTGCATCAATACTGCCACATACCAAAAGCCCTTTCTTTTATTTTGTGCTGTTATACTCACGTGACTTTTAATCTTGACCCTACAGAAGCTCTGCCTCTTGTTTTCTTTTCATTTGCATGTCTGAAAGGCTTGGTAAAAATAAATGATACTTTTACTCATTTATTTTAATGTATCTGTAACTCCTGGCAAATTTTACAATTCACGTCACAAATCTGGGACATGATGGAGATTTGTTTCCTGATCATACTTTCTACTCTCCCCACATCTACATTCCTGGCTGTTCTCTGTTGATTCATGGTTGCCTGTAAGAAATTGCTCAGCTAGTTCACAGATTTTCCGGCATCTTTTCCCCCACCTTTCTCCCAGATTCTTGATGCTGTTGTGGTCTCCAATCTTCAGTGAACACGCTGCTTTGTGGTATGTTAATATCTCAAATATCAGTTATTTATATTTAGTTTCTCACGTAAAATGATTGAAAACTCTGTTACTGCTAGTAACAGAGTTCCTTCTGCCAGTCAATGTTGCCATGTTTGTGTTTGTCATTCTCTGTCAGTCAGCACAGCTGAGCCATTGATGCCAAGCTCAGTCCAGTATGAAACCTTTGTCCATTTTAGTGTTGCTTTCTAACCACAGCTCTTCCAAGTGTTCAGATGCAAAGGTAGAGACATCCTCCCTTGTGTGCTCAGAAGGATCTGGTTGCATTTGCTTTTATGAAATCTCTCTTGACCAGCAGTTGGTTCATATCCCTCCAGAGGAAATGCAGGTTTCGGGCTGAGGGCTTTTGGAATCACGACTCAGTGGAGCCTGGTGTGCTGCTGCAGCAGTGGGGAAACGTGCCCTGCACTGGACTGTGGGTCTAGGCCCCTTCCTGCTCTGAAAGCCTGTCTGATCATGTCCATTCCATTATGGCTAACATCATACTGTTCAGTCTGTTTAAATGTAAAATAATAAACATTATTAATATGTAGTCTTTAAATCTGCCTGTCCCCAAAGTTGTAGGACTCAAAAGTACAAAGTTGGGATGTTTCCTTCTGTTCAAGTTGATACCTCAAAGAGGTATCAACTTTTTCTTGGTTATTTCTGCTCTTCTTGAGAGTCTTTGTCTATTACCTGTGAACAATCTGGGGTTGCACAGCTCACCCAAAGCACAGGCTAGGAAAAAAAAGAAAAGAAAAGAAAAAAGAACTTCCTTTTGGAGATGTGTTCTTTTATCTTGCATAGAGTTGGATCTTATTTCCTGACTCAAACTCCTTTACTTTGTTGACTCTCAGGTTGTGAGTCCCATTGCCGGAAATAACTTTTTCTCTGTGTGCAAGTTGCAGCCTCCTTGTTCTCTTGGCAGATGTAATTATCTGAAGTTGGATTTTTATCTGATTGCATCATGACTTGCTGAGTCCTGTGTGAAAGCAGCATTTCTTTCAGGGAGTGCAGGAGAACATATGACCTGTGAGCTGAAATAAAGAGGTCTCCAGTAGCCATTTCTTCCAGATACACTGCAAGTGTTCAACTACTTATTACTTCTAATTAGTCCACTGAAGATCTGCAGAGAAACAGAACATCACTCTATAAAGGCACTCCTAATATGAAGATAAGAACATGGTTTGATTTCATAAAATGAATCCCCACATTTGCAGTCTGTTGTGTTTTCCATCACACCCAGTCGACCTGCAGGTGATGCCCCTTGTTTCATGCCTGTTGGAAATGAAATATTTTCAAATAAATGGGTGAATCTGTAATGGGACCTCCCTGCTTAGGGGACTAAAGAGTCTCTGCATTTGGGCATGAGCAAAGCTCACAAGTGTTCATACAGAGGTTCATGTTAGTCTGTCATTTGTGCATTTCATACAAGGGCTTTTAATTTATAACATCTTCATTATGACCACATTCATGTTAAGTAGTAACAGGAGGTCCTCAATAACTCGTTGGAGTTTGAAAATCAAAGTTGGTCTTCTAGACTGCCTTTTGAATGAGGAGTTGCACTGAACAGGCTCTTCAGGTTCCAGTCCTAGCTGTTCAATGAAATTGCATAGTCTGTCTGTGTCTGTATGCCTTATCTTGATATCCTGGTCACTGGAGGTGCTTGAACGAGTTTCTGTATGCATTTGCCTGCATGCAGTGTGATCTGTTACCCTTTCCACAGAATAGAATACAAATACTTTTTCTGGTGTTCCTGGAAACTAATTCCATGTTGTTCTTTTCTCTTCCCCCACTTCAGGGCCAAGATGAGGCTGATCCTTCGAAACCACCCTGGCTCAAAGGAGGGTAAGTGGTATTTTGAGACCTTTTATCCCTGTATTTATAATTACAGTGTACTTCAGAGGTCTGTAGTTCAATTTAAGTAAAAATAGCATTTCTGATGTTTTTAACGAAGTAATCAAGTGGCCAAACCTCACTGAGGGCCAAGCTGCTGCTATATTTCAGTCTCTTCTTAAGCAGCTGTAGGTGGACAGCTCTTCCAGACCTGTGCTTAAGAACAAGGCTATAGTTGCAATGTATAAGCTGTAATGTGTTGGTGGCAAGTGCTTATGGCAGCAGTATTAAATAACTGCTACTGAATACCTCAGAGTGGTCTGGATGAAATCTTTTCTCCTGGATCAGTCATTGGTGGCAGCAGAGGGGGGAAAGAGTAGCTCTGAAAGAGTGCTGTGTCTTTTGCTCTTAAAAGAAGAAGATAGATTTGAGTAAGTCTTGTGTATTTGCAACAATTCCTTGTAGTAGCTAAAACTGCACTAAGTGTAGAAATGATTGCAATTTGTATTTTTAAAGCAGTGCTCATCATGTCTGTTCTGCACAGATGAGAGTGATTCTCATGAATGAGTCGTGCATTCTCTCCACAACACACTACTTGCAGCAAATAAAGCAGACAAATTCTGATCGTAATTTCGGCATGACACTCTGTGGTAGTAGGTGCCAGCACGGCAGCTTCCCTGAGATCCTCTGGCAGGAAAAAGACAGTGACACATTTTACAGGTTATGTGTCTGGTACATGATCAGGGTGATTTGGTTTGGTGGTGGGGCACCCATTAGGAGCTATCAATCAGCAGCAGCAAGATTTGCCCTGAAATCTTGGCCAGAGGTTTGCTTGCTACATGCTTAAGTTAATTCTCATACTATTGAAGAAAGCTTCCCTAATAAAACATGAAGTTAAATTGGAGGCTTCATTACATGGCTTTCTGCTTCTGGAGTCGTCGTTCTGTGGTGTTGATATTCCCCCAAAGTGTCACCTGTGGATGCCTGGAGCTGCCTAGCAACCCCCTGCTTTTCCCAAGGAACCTGGGACTTAGTGAGCGGGCTGCTGGAGAACTGGCAATTTGCAGGAGCAGGAGACAGTGATTTATTGTAACTATAAACAGCACCTTCTCCTGCTTTAACAAGGAGACAGTGTGCTTGGTTTATTGGTTCATGCACACAGAATGATTTCCTAGTCTGAAAGGTCGATACACCTACAGTCCTGAAATACTTAAATATGTGTTATGTCAATTTGAAGCATTGTTTGCTCTAGTCTGTAATTTTTTTCTTCTCTATGCAAGATACAACTAAACAGTCTGGCTAATATAGTTTTGACAAAAGTTTGTCATACTCACTTGTATCACTTGTGCAAGGGATTCCTAGAGAAGGTGGTTGTGGGTGGTAAACCTTTAATTCCACCCTTAGCCATATTTTGGCTTATTAGCCTCAAAATATATTAAATTTGGAGTTGTTCTTTCAATGTGAAGATTAGAGTTGTGTTCCTTTGATGGAAGGAGTCATCCTCTGTCATTGCAAACCACCTTAACGTTCTTAGATTGTCAAGATTTAATGGAAGCTTCTGTGTGATACAACTTGTATTGAAAGATGAATACGTGCTTCAAGCAATTTTCATTTATAGGATAATGCAACAGTAGCTCCCTGTCTGTAATCACAGGCTTTAGAGAGATCACTTAAAAAAAAAAAAGGTACAGTTGTTATTATGGATCAGTCTCTGGGTATAGTATCTCACATCTGTATCTTTTATTTATTAGTGCAAATAATCTTCTCATACAGAAATGCTATTCATTCCTCAATACAGTTCTCCATAATAATGCTATAAATATTGCATCCACTGCAGAGGAGAGTTACCTTATTACATATAAAGCTACACTGTGCATATTTGAGACACTGTCAATTCTTCTGTCTATGCAAACACTGTAATTTTATTAAGCAAGGTAGAAGTTGTGCTTGAATAAAGAGACTGAGATAACTGAAAACACAACACTTTTGAAAATTAGGAACTATTGTTGAATTTTTTTTTATTAATATTAACAAGCTAAAAGCAGGTCATCTGGGTGTATAACTGTGTAGATACTAGGACACCTCTCTTTGGTGACAAATACAAGCACCTTTCAAATATGTTTGTCATCCTGGCTTACCACTGTTTCTCTCATAAACCTCAATCTATCAAAAGTACTTTGCAACAAATCAAGTTGTAACTAGACATGTTTCTCAAGCACAGTAATTTATATAGGCTCATCTTGAATTTATAAAGCATGCAATTTTAATGTTCTTTTTCTTTCCTGGGAAATGTCAGAGTATCACAGTTTCCTTTCAATTAAATTAGAAAAAAAATTATTTTGAAATCATGTAGGAAAAGACTGTTAGCAGGAGCATTAACTCCGGAGTTTTACTTGTGATAATTTTGTTACATCTTTTCAGGTTATAGACTCTGCCTTTCTATTTTATATATGCCTTCATAAGTCAAGTGATTCACACACATCCTTGACCCAAAGCTCATCAATAAGCTGTGCTGTAGTTTAAGTAATGCTGGGATTCTTTGCATCATCTAAGTAGTCTGCCATGACACCTATTTTACCCCCAAACAGTATCACCTGTATCAGAAAGGTTTTATAACATAAGGGCAGCAGACAAACATGGGAACATAAGCATACTTCTTATTTCTTGAGGTGGGTGAGATTTTTGTATAATAAGAAGAGATTTTTGCAGTGTGACTTGGTCAAAAGGTTTTTCTGCAATTCTCTGCTAGAAATGATGATAGATAGCCTAGTGGTAAAAAACACAGCGTGGCCTCAGTGTGAGGATTTCCGGTGTTGGAAAACTGTGAAGCTGACATAGCTCTTGCGGTTACACGTGACTGCTCACCTTCCCACCAGACTTGTTCAGCCAGCAGCAGCTGCCAGCTCAGCCATGGCTTGGACACGTCACCCTCCTACACTCTATCAAAAAAGTCAATTTTACTATTACAATTCTGTCACATGTTTCTGTAATAACGGAATGCTTTCCCCTTTGGCACAGCCTTGTGCTAGGCTGTGTTGTGGCTTCCTTGTCCCTCCTCAAGCTAAAGTATAGGTTTGGTCGTGCTAGATGTTTTGTTGTTCAGTTATTTTTTACTTTTGGCTGTATTTAAGAGGTCTTGAGTAGGCCCTGTTTTCTGACGGCTGCAGGTTGCCTCTTGTCATTTATCAACTCACAATTTTCATGGTATGTGCAAATTTGTAGTCACAGTTGGATTTCCTAGGTTGTTTTGAAAGGTAGCTCCATGTGTGGTTTTTATGGCTATAAGAACAGTTTGTCCTGTACTCCTTTTTCCTGTAATTTTCCTGCAAAGCATTTTGACTGGATATGTTGTACCAAACCATCAAAATACCCAGGTTGAAATTGCCAGCCAGTTTATCACACAAATGCCAAAATATGTTAGGCAAAGTGGTAGGGAGTGAAGGCAAATTGGCTAAGGATGGAGAGGTAGAGGTTCCTTTGCAGTCTCTGTAATGAAGAAAAAGACCTCAGGAACCATATTCCTAATGTTAGCAAGGCCTGAGAGCAGAGTGGAGATGGGCAAGGTGAGAGAGACACTGAGGGCCCTGTGGATTTTGCCTGCTGGTCTGGGTGTTCATTGCAGGAAGGAAGCCACAGCAGAGAGGTGTGTGCTCAGTTTCCAGCTTTAGGAAAAAGCATTATCTGAAGTCCTTAGAGATGGATGCATTTACTGAGGGCCTTTAAGCTGGATTAATAGACGTTCTTCAAGTACAGAGTTACATCCATGTGGTGTTGCCAGTGAGTGGCAGGATCCAGGTACAATTATCCTGCCTGGTCTTGTCAAGAGGGAAGCAGGTTATAGTGTTCTATTTCACTGAGCTCTGACTGTTGCTGGGGTAATGGCCCTTGTGCTCCATTGTCACTTCTGCCAGCAAATGCCATCTCTTGTGTGTATAGGTCTGCATGGCTTGAAAGGCCGAGCACCACGAATGGTCTCTTTTATAGAATTAAAAATTTTTCCTCCAATGTCAGGTTTTTCCTAATAATTATATGGACCTCGAGGGCCAGTATTAAGTGTGTTCTAGACTAGAATCAGAAGATGAGCAGCAGCATCCTACCCCTAGAGTAGTCCTCTTTGACATGCTCCCTCCTAACCACCAACACCAGGCAGGAATGTCTGGATTGTTGTGTGTGAAGAAGATAAGCACTTAATCATTTTTAGCATTAACTTTACACTTTCTTAAGTATAATCTTCCGGCTGTTTTTCTTCCTCCAGTAACTCATCCCCCTCTTCACCCCTCTCAACCCTAAATTAATTTTTTTTTTCCTCCTGAATTTCCAGGCCTGCAGGTGGCCTCTATGGCATCGATAGCATGCCTGATCTACGCAAAAAAAAGCCAATTCCACTTGTCAGTGATCTGGTAAGAGATTTGTTTGTTTCTCTTCTGCCACACAGCATTTACACAACTGGCTTTATTTTCTGATATATGGGCACATTCATTGTCACTTGAAGAAGCTCAAGCGTTTTGTTAAATCAATTCTTATGCTAAAGGGTTAGGAGTAGTGCTTGAAAAATCTCAGTGAGAATGAGCTATGGTTTTGTAGACAGTTTCATTCATTTGACAGAAATAGGGTATTTTTCATGTTCTTTATCCTTTTTATCCTACACAAACTATTTGATTGGTTTTAGACCTGCATAATTTTTAAATGTTTTGCTAAAAATCACGTACCTTAGGGAAAGTTATAATGTCCGTGTGAGGTTTCGCAGCTTACCAGAAGGTTGGAATTTCAGAGGATAGATAAACGAGCATATGTGCTTAGATTTTAAAAGCTATTTGCAATATTGCCAGTAGACTTCTGCACTAAGGAAGCATGAGAACCAAGTGAGTAATGTGGACAACTTTCATATGCTTGTATGATATGGTGAAATAAGGCTTCTGCAGGACAAATGGTTTTCTGTTGGCTGTATTCAGTACACGTAGCAATTTCATACTTGAGAGAAATGCTGTAACAGCTGAAAGACCAAAGTTTCTATATCCTGTAATTCATGTGAAAAGATGCATACAATTTTGTCTGCCAGCTTATGCATGGGCAGCTTGGTATGTGTCTGGCTAACTGCTTGTATCTTAAATCTTTACAATAATGGCATTAACTTGTGTTACTTCCCTTGAATGCATTCATTCTCTCTCTTCACAGGCCATGGTAAGTGGAGGTGAAGACTATCCATCAAGTCTTCACCAGAAAAAAACCCCCTTAGTTTACCTTATTTCTCCCTCTACTTCTTTGCTTTTTGTTTTGAACCTGCAGTATTGCAGTGAATGCGTATCCAGTACTCTGTCCTGCTCCATCACTGTTGGAATGAACTTTTTCAGTCTCTCTTGAAACAGCATAAAGCAGAACATAAATGGTACAAAACAGATAGAGTTGGATGATTTCAAAGCAAATGCTGCTACCTTTAAATATCCTTCTCTGCCTTCATGTTATTGGAGTGGCTGCAGAAATCCCTTGTATGCCACTGTGAGGTGCTGCAAAGACACTGCCCTCTGCTGTCCACAGCTGCAAAGCAGTGTTGGCGTGATGTGAAAGGCAGTTCTTTGAGGGGAAAATGCAGTTCATTGTGTTCAGTGATGGCTGATGAATGTGATACACTGTCACATTCAAACCTCTGCTCCCTACTCACTCCCCTTTCTTTTATCCTTCTTACTTGCAACCTCTTTACTGTCACATTTTGGGGTATTGTATATGTTGTAAAGCCAATGAAATAATCTCCTTTTGGATATGAATGAAGTTAGATATAGAAAAGTGAATCTGTTGTAATGACCTTAGACAGTAGAAGGGTTACTGTTGCTACCGTAATGTAGAAGTGGAGAGGGGAACCCGGGTTTCATTGGCAGTTCTTTCAGAGAAACAAATAGAAATTTACTAGAGTGAGACTGGTTATGGACAGATGAAAACAAGTTGGAGACCTTTCAGAGTATATGTTTGACTCCTCTGAGATGTGAGCAGTCATTTAAGAAACCAATTTAAATGCAGTAGATTGCTGGTTTGGTGTCAGGCGTGACGCAGTCCCCTTGCTCACATCTCTGGGCATATAATGCCATTGCACTTGTAAATACTGGTGTGAGTAACAAACTTTCTTCCTCCCTAGTCACTGGTTCAGTCCCGAAAAGCTGGAATTACCTCAGCAATGGCCACTAGAACATCTCTCAAAGATGAAGAGCTGGTAAGTGGGAGGGTTGCTTGGCTTCTCTTAATTCTTAGTAAGCAAATTAAAGGGATTTGGCTCTCTGAGATGCAGAACCAGCTTCACAGATGTCTAGAAATATAGATGCAAAGCTTCCTGTATCATTTGTTTAAAGAAACTAAACATGTACAAATAATATTTAATATATCAATATAATCCTGAAAAATGTAGAAACACAGAATCACAGAATATGCTGAGTTGGAAAGGCACCCATCAGGATCACTGAGTTCAACTCCTGGTCCTACACAGGACACCCCGGGAGTCACATCATCTGCTTGATGGCATTGTCCAAACACTTCTTGATCTCAGTAATCTTACCATTTCCTTCTGTGCTATCTGCCATAAGGGACAGTGTGTGAAACTTCCTCTATTCAAGATATTTACCACCCACAAACATTAATTGTTGTCTTCCAATTTTTTAAATGACTGGGGAGACATTTTTGGAAGGCGAGGGGGCTGTGTCCTCTGACACAGCATGTAAATATCTGATAGATTGGTCCACCTCAAATGTGTAGCTTGATTGCACTGGTCATGCCTTTTCCTGTAAAACTCTGGCATCAACCAGCAAAAATAGGCTCAGTCACCCTCCTGGATGTTGGTTTATGTGTGCTCTTGCCTTTCAGAAATCTCATGTCTATAAGAAGACCTTGCAAGCCTTAATTTACCCCATCTCTTGTACAACCCCACACAACTTCGAAGTGTGGACAGCCACAACTCCTACCTACTGCTATGAATGTGAGGGGCTGCTGTGGGGCATCGCGCGGCAGGGAATGCGCTGCGGGGAGTGCGGGGTCAAGTGCCACGAGAAGTGCCAAGACTTGCTCAACGCCGACTGCCTGCAGAGTGAGTAGTGCCCAGTGGAGTGTGGCTGTTCCAGAAATTGTTGCCTGAGCCTTCCTAAATGTATTGCTGATACCTCAGGGATTAGTGAAGCTGCAGTGATTAAAGTGACTGTGTTTTCTGAAAAGGTGCCATTGGGCTAAACATACCCCTTGTGGGCACAGACAGCTCCACTGATGCAGAAGAACTTTGCAGCGTTGAGCTTGATGTCCTCTAAAAGAAGTTTTAATTCTTGACTCTTTCATGTCCGTTTGTTGGTTTTGGTTGATTTTTTGTTTGTTGGTTTGGTTTTTTGTTTTGTTTCCTTTCTTTGTAGTCAGCTCAGGTGACTGACCAACATATCCTGCATTGAAGCATGGGTTGGGTGCATGGAGTATGAGGCTGAATATTCCAACATTCGTTCTGTCCCCCCTGTCCTGGTATTGCAGTCAGGTTGCTTGTTCCAACCATCAGTCTGTGGCACTGTTTTAGGCTTTTTAAAGCAGCACTAGGTTCCTGCTTAGGGAATAAAGTCCCTGGATTTACCTTGGATTATCTGTACTGACAGCAGCTGGGGAAGGCATTTTGTCTTTTCAACAGTAGGCCTGCTTGGCTGAATCACTTTAGAGACCTAGGGCTGAGTTAGCAGAGATGGTGAGTCAGATGCAAAGGTGTTGTTTGAGTATATGGGCAGTATTTCATCTTCCTACTAGCATTTCTGTTTATTTTGTTGGGGTTTTTTTCTGCAGTGTAAAGAACTATGTCATCTTGTCAAGGAACTCTGTGACTTTGCAGAATAAAGGACACCTTACACAAACTATGGAGAAGTTTAAAAGGAATTTGATTAAAGGGAAAAAAAAAGAGCAAAAAGTATTCATTTAGGCATCTGCCTTGGTCCAGTTATTTTTATTTGCATGTACAGCCATTTCTTAATTTTGTCTCAAATTTATATTCCTGCTTGAGAGTAAAATAGCTCAGTCTAAATGGAATAGAAATTTCTTCCATGTGTGTTAAATCTTGAGTAGGAAGGTGGGGCTGTTTCTGTTCACTCTTACTTTTCTTGTCATTGTAGCTTGATGGACTAAGTCTAAAGAATCAGAAAAGTTTGTGAAATATGAACAGGCTTATTGCAGATTCATGTCAGCAATTATAGGAATATAAAAAGTCAAATCTTCTGTCTGCCTTAGGCTGCAGTTGTTCAGGGAAGCCAGGCTGAATGATTCAGCAAGGGTCACCAGGGAGTCATTTGTTTTTAATTATGGCTTTTCTTAACACCCCAAATGGATATTGTTTGTACTTGTATTTTTGATGTGTGCAGATCCTTCAATTTGTCATAGTTAGGTCTAGGGCTATTTGCAGTGGCCTATTTGTAAGACACATCTGTCTGATCCTGGCCAAACTCCTCTGTCCCTCAGTTGCTTAGCAGTTCCAGATTTGTCTTTGAGGGTTAGGAAGTGAGTTTATAGCGTTTCAACTGTTGTGTCATTGGCACCTTGGCTTTGTTGGGAATTTTTTGTGACTAAGCAGAGAGCTGTGGTGTTGCATTTGGTCCAGGAGAATGTAGTTCAGTCATAGCTCAGTTTTCTGTCACAGTCTGATACACAGGGTCAGTTCATGAGAATAGCCTTTTTATGTGTAGAGTTCACTAGAACTCTATGCTAACTGGTAATTTGCAGTATGTGAGGTGAACAGCTGTGAATCCAGGCTTATTTCAGATGCATACCCGTGATGCTGTAGTGTTGCAAGGGAGTTGTGATATCTCAGTGAGGGGAAAATCTGTGGAGAACAGCAGAAGATTAGGTTTGCACCAGCAGCAGACGGGAAACAGGAGCAAAGCTGTTGTACAGAGCAGTGGTCTGTACAGTTGAAAACAATAGGGAAAAACCTCTGTATTTAAGAAATAGCTAACGACTAAGAGAAAATATGTTCCTGCAGAGGGGGGGTTGTGGCTATCCGTGTTCAAGAAGGGAGACTTCAGATGGGAGTGGATACTGGAGAGAGTTCAATAGTAATGGGAAAAATACAAGAATGTCCCGAGAGAGGATGATATGAGATTGTTACCTTTCAAAAGAGAGGCTTGGCAGTCTGGGACAGGAGGGAAGGAATCATGCTGTTTCAAAAAAGTAAAAACAGCTATACTAGGTCTGTCCTAATAGAATAGTCCATTCTAAAGGGATGTTGTGGAGCCCAAGGCAGAGGTGTAAGGCACGTGCATGTAGTGCACCTGCTATGACTCTGGCCTACTCTTACAGCTTACAGATATCCATGGCTTAAAGCCTTTCTGGGCAGTAGATACTGTTTCATAGCTGGCAGTGGTGGCTCTGTGAATTGGTTTAATCCTTGTTTGAACCTGTTTATGCTTGCACCATGTTGGAGAAGAGGGAGGTGAGCAACAGGGAGAAAGATGATCTTTTTAAGCTTACTGCTTACAGAAGAGAAAATGGGCTGAATTTGCTGTGAGGAAATTAAAGGTGGAAGTAGAAGACAACTTCAGTGATTCAGACTCCCTGAGAACATGGAGTCTCTGGAGCTGAGACTGAGGAATAACCATGGGGGAAGGTTTTCTTATATACAGTTGTAATTACATAATCTTATGCAATGGGCTGTGGGATGTGATAATAGCAGTACTATGTGTTTTTCCATAGAAGAAACAACTGGAAATTACTTTTCATATATGGCAAAGCATTAAGTAAGAACTTGTTATTTTATTCAGGGGGTTGCAGATGTTTTCACATTTTCTTTCAAAATGTAAACTCAGGGTACTTTGTCATGCAGAGCTACAGAAACAGGGAGGAAACAACTGAGATTACACCAGGCTTAAAATGTGTGAAGCATGTAGAAAGGTAAAACCCAAGCAAACAAAATTTTACTTGCTGAGTTACTTGTAAGCTGTCCAGAATCAAGGAAGATAGACTGTGAGCGTGGTCTGCAGGGTTACCCACTGTGAATGTGGAAGGCATCATTAGCTCGCGTAGAGATGTAGAGGAAACTGGAGATGGTAATTGAAAAAACACAGAAGACAGAGGATAGCTGGGAGATAGAGAAGGGGGTGAATGTGCCTCTAGCATGGGAAAACAATTGTTATCAATACTAGAAATGCATTAAAAGGCAATTTCAGGCAACTGTGTTCTTTGCTTCAGTGTGTTCATGGTAAAATCCTTCTGACTGGAACCCAACGAGACAGAGGAAAATGGAAAAGTTAAATTTCTTTTTATACATATGTTTGAAGAACATAGTCTGTGCTTGAGGAATGAGAAACAGGGTGTCTGGGGGACAAACAGCAGTTTAGAGATCCCATAAATTCAAGACTGAACTTTCTTGTATACTGAACTCAGGAGGGATTTTTTCCTAACAGAAGCTTTATTGTTGCTGTCGGCAAAAAGCCCAAAACATTCTCAGGATGTATCTTCACTTAGGTCTTATTTAGGGCTTCCAGAAAATGTTACAATGGAGTAAAATGAATTTTCAGGCTGGTAACAAATACAATTTTATTGATTATACCTTGATGCCTCAGGATATATATTCACTTCAATCTGTGTAAGTCTTCCAGAAAATGTTGCATTGGAGTAAAATGAATTTTCAGGCTGGTCACAAGTACTTTTCCATTGTTTATGCCTTAAAATTTTGGTAGACACCTGGGGTTTTATTCCTTAGAATCAGAATGTGCTGTTTATCCATCTTCCATTCTTCATACCTTTTTGGGGAAAATAATTCTCTAAGTCTTTTAGAATTAAATTTGGTTATCTCTTCTGAGGGTATTTTTCTTTGTCTCTATGTTTTTAAGAAACTTACTATCTGATACACTCAACAAATTTATCATCAGTGTGGGACTGCACGGGTGAAATACTCAAGTTCAGCAATGTTTTGTTGCAATTTGAATCAAAGCCCACTTGCAGACTGCTTCAGCAGGGCTATTCCATGAATTGGTGGTGTCTGAAGTGCAGTAAACTGGAATCAGTTGTAGTATGTGCGCTGCAGCCTCCTGGTTTATAGTATTGTAGGTACTTAGAAGTTACTATTCTGATGATAGGGCACTTACCTTTTTATCATAAGTTCATAAATACTTGCTCAAGGGGCAGTGCTCTCTTTTGAGATGTCTGCTATTCTTGGAAGTAGTATAAATCTCTGCTGAATGGATACCTTTCCTTTCTTACTTGACTGAGAGTGGATAGAGGGATGTTCTTTAACATCCCCGTGGCACACAAAGCTTTTGGAAACTGAGCTTTTATCTCTTGCCTTGAGCACTGGTGTAGTACTAACTAAATTACAGTGGGTTGGGAAATTCTGGTATCAAAGAAAGAGTAAATCTGGGGATGCATGTGTTGGAGACCAAGGAAAAAATGCAGAGAAGTAATTACCAGGAGGGTGGAAGGGAAGGACATTATGTGAGCAAGAGCCTAGTAAGAGGCCTGTACAGTTGAGGGCTAGCATTTTTGCTCAAAGCATTTTGACTCAGGACTGTGAGGCAGCTGTGTTTGTTGCTTTTTTGGATGAGAAACTTGCATGTGTTGTACTCTGAGTTCAGAGGCTGCAGTCCTGAGACCGAGTCAGTGAGTGGGGGGTTAGTCAGATCAATTAAGTCATGTGCTAATCATCTTGGCTTCTGAGTTGAATGATGGTTAGACACCATGGTGATGAGCAGTTGTTTGCTCCCAGAGTCCTATGTAGGAAAATATTTGCACAGAAGGAAGAAGGATACCTTTATTTGAAACTTGAATATCTATTTTAAGTTTCAGGAATATGTAATTTCTAAGCATTATCCGCCTACTGAACAGCTGCCTTCTATCCTGACAGTGTTGCTTTCTTGAATTCTTCTTCTTAAAGCATAGAATAACAGCACTGGTGGTTTACTAATAGCTGTACCAATACAATTCCCAATACAGATATATTTGTTTTCTGTTTCCAGTCATAAATTGACTAATAATTCAGTCCTAGAAAGGAAGAAAGAAACCCCAGAACCTGTACACATTACTTGTATATACTCCAGTACCTTTCCATTGCCATTCACAGGACTTGAAAAGCTGATGCACTGACCAAAAGCCTCTTTGCAGCTTGAAGAAACACAATCCCAGTCCAAGAGCAGGAAAAGCACCCTCTGCCATTCAGTATAATAATACATTTCGTGTTTGAAACACCTACATCGTAGTTAATTAGTCCCCCAATGGTAGTTTTGGAAACCCTCTTGGTTTTGTACCAAGAAGCAGGTGTCAAAATTAAGAAAGAGTGTGCTGTTGAGACAGCAGAACAGACATTGTCTGTTCTTTGTTAGTCTCTATTGTTAAATAAGGTGTCTGTCTGATTCTGGCTTTTGCCCTGCAGTTCAGGTGCAGTCTCTGCAGGGAGAGAGAGACATTTTCCAGGGAAGGAATAATGGAGCTGCCTGGGTGAATTGTCTCGGCAGAGTGGGGAAGTGGATGGAGGTGGGGGGTTTCCTCTGGAGCCACAAGGCAGAGCCAAGCCTTGGAGGTGACTAGAGGGCTCTAGGGGTCTGTGTGTCATGGCTTGAACTTCCTGCAACCCAGGGTGCCCTGGACTGCTGCTAGGCTTCCAGAGGGATAAATCAAGGTCTCTGGAGGTTGTGGGAATGTTACACAAATTTTAAATTAGAATTCCTCCATTTGTCCAAATTTGCATTCCAAAGCCTCATTTGATCCTCCTGCAATCCTTGCAATAAGGCAAGTTTTAATTCGGTTCTTAATTTCCTTAAAGTCAGAAAGGTCAGGGCAGAGTTGGTTTCTTTGGATCATGATAGATTTCAGAATTCCAGCTAGGAAAGGCAAATTGTTCAGTTTGGCCTTTCCCAATTTCCCAGTGATTTTCTGGAGTTCTACATATATAGTATAGAGTCCATCTCCATTCCCAGGAGACCTAGTTCTGTTAAAGCATAATAGCACTTCTTATCTGAAGTTCAAAGCATAGCCCCTGGTATCATTTCAGTTTCATATTCCTTTAATAAATGTTAGGTGAATCACTGGTGAGTAGAAACAGCAGGGACTGTGTAATTAATTCCAGTATTTTTGACTTCATTTCATCTTAAGCCAAAACCAGGAAACTCTGGGGCATGTACTTTTTATTGTACTAAATGAAAAATACTGAATATCAAGCCTCTAGCAAGAAAAATGAAAAAGTACTCAGGTAATGCAAAATTATGGCTTGTTTTACACACAGGTCCTTAATAACATGCCTTAGTATGCAGTGTCCTTAATGAACTTCTGACATTTTAGGGATTACAGTCTATTGCAAACTGTTTTTATTCTATTTGGTTATGTACTGCTGGGCTCCTCTGTGTGTGTGTTCATAGAACTTTTTTCATATTTAGTCACTACTTGCTGAAACAGTTTTGTAGGCAAAACTGTAATTCCTTATAGCAAAGGTGCTTCAGATATCATATTTGCCCACTTCTGGAAGAAAACAGTTTCATTTATCCTTGTGATTGATGACTCCCTTTGCACACACCTTGCACCTGCTTTAATACATATTTGTAAGGTAATTTAATATTTGGTGAATACCTGAATGAGGACATTTTTTCTAGGACTAAGCTTACTTTAATTAAACTATCCTGGAGAAGAAAAACAAACAAAAGCATATTACATTAAACAGAAAGGTTATGATTGAATGTGTTCACAGGACTTTTGTACTGGTTTAACTTAATCTGACTTAAGATCATAATTTGAAATTGCTGCAGACAGTGTATAGAGAGACTGTGTGCAATCCTGAGTTCCTGCTTTTCATTTCACACCTGAGTTATCTGCCCTGTTAGCTCACATTGGTGCTTTCATTGATGCATGTCTCACATCTGACACAGTAGTCAGTTTCTAAATTTTGACAGTAAAAATGACTGTCAGAATTGAGTAGGAAGTATTTGGTCGTGGAGGAGTCTTATCTCATAATTATATGAACTTTGAAATTTTGTAAGAGGTATACAAGCCTAGAGGCTTCTGTTTTTTCAGATGCAGTTAACTACCTGTGCAGCTGTAGACTCTATGCCTGGCATTTGTGTTTCCAGCTGCTGGACGCTGTAGTAGCACTGCATGTTTATAATGGCCCAAGTTTTGAACTGCTGAGTTTGCTATCTTTTAGGTATTTGTTGTAGTTAATATACCTCTGCAGTTCTAGAAATTGATTATTTGAGTTGTCTCCATACAAACTGATAAAATGGAATGTCATCTGGAGAGGCACTCTGTGTGTCTGTGACTTGATGCCTGATCCAAACAGTGTTCCAGGCAGAATGAGGCATAGATTTGCAGTGACTCTGGGCTGAGCAGGGACCTTTGTGACACACTTGGGCAAAAAATGCTGGCAGTTTGGACCCATCTGAACTTCTGCTCTTCTGTGGTATTGAAGTGCAGCACTTAGATAGCTCATAGGTACTATTTGTAATGGAGATCCCATGTCCTCTTCTTAGCACTTGCACTTGCCCAAGCAAGGATTTATTTATTCATTGCAAGGATATGAGAGCAGAGAGCATGCTGATGCTGCTGTTAATTTAAGAACTTCGTTCCTGACTGTTCCTCAACAAATCAACCTGTTGTTAGGAGGGCAGTCTGATCTCAAATTATGGAGGAACTATCCCCTCCACCTCCAAATGGTCCAAGTTCTCTGTGTATGTTGAAATAGGGGGACTAAGTGTAAAAGTCAGTATCAGGAGCCACCATGTGAAGGGTAGCCTGTAGCTTTGATCCCCCTGTCCAAATTCAGTGAGACACGATTTTATGTGTGTGTGTTTCTGTGATGAGCATGGTGTATTTTCTGGTGCACAGGAGCAGCGGAGAAGAGCTCAAAGCATGGAGCTGAAGACCGGACCCAGAATTTCATCATGGCCATGAAGGATCGCATGAAAATCCGGGAGCGGAACAAGCCTGAGATCTTTGACTTGATCAGAGATGTGTTTTGTGAGAGCAAAATGACACATGCTCAGCAGATGAAGACAGTGAAACAGAGTGTGCTTGATGGTACCTCAAAATGGTCAGCAAAGATCACAATCACTGGTGAGTGGGAGAGTCATGGGTTCTCTTGGTCTCCCTTGGGAGCCTCAAGTAAGAGAGTTGGTGTGAAATTAGAACAGAGAGGAAGGGCTTCTCTGACCTCTGTGTCTTTCTGCTGAGTGTACATGCAGGTAGCAGGTGGAAATGCCCCTGTTGCAGGCACCGTAGTGCACTTTGAGCTGAGGCTCATCAGAAATGCTTGCATGAGTGATATTCCTGTTTCTCTGGCCATTATGAGCTGCTGCTTCACGTGGTGGTCAAACACACTGTCTTGTTGCAGGGTGGTGGTAACCCTTCTCTTTTCCTTTCAGTGGTGTGTGCTCAGGGTCTGCAGGCCAAAGACAAGACTGGGTCCAGTGATCCATACGTAACTGTTCAAGTGGGTAAAACAAAGAAGAGGACAAAAACGATCTTTGGGAACCTGAACCCTGTATGGGAAGAGAAGTTTTACTTGTAAGTCCTCTGACAAGGATTCTCAGCCCCATGTCACCTGTTTGTATGATCTGTGCTTTGACAGCTGTGTCTTCTCTCTCAGTATGCATTCCCACATCCCTTGTAATCTGGGGTGGTTCTATTTTTGCTCAGCATTGTGTGTGTGTGGAGGGTTGACATCTTTAACAATGTAAGTAGTGCACACCTATTTATCCCATCTGTCTTCCTTGTGTATACACAAATCGTCTGTTTTATGAGCACTCTTATACTGATGTTCCTAGAGAATGCCAAAGAGAAAGGAAAATATTTAAATCAGCAGCTTTTATTCCTGACTAAAAAAGTTCTTTGTAATATGAGAGTAAAATCTGTGTAAAAGACTAAGGAAACTTCTGTGACCTATTTCTGGGATCTGCTTCTAGTGTTTGGCAAACAAATTTAAGGTAATTAGTTGTCAGTTGTCTGTGACACAGGCAGCCTCTTCTTTCACTTTTGGAAAATCAAGGTAACAATAACTCAAAGGAGTTATTGTTTCGAGAGACAGCTTTCAAGATGACCAATGCATTGATGTCTG
>WEIT01028560.1:6214-21579 GCA_013389985.1 Dryoscopus gambensis | reverse complement strand
GAGACTTGAGTTTGAGCTTTATTCTTCAACTTTATTCTTGGGTTGAAGATCTTTCTGCTGTTTCTAGCTGGTCATTTGGAGTGGGGAAGGAGGCTGCCTTGTTGTGGTGAACCACATCACTTCCTTGATGGCACTATTGACACAGACTAGAGTGCTATAATCACAGTAGACTGATGTGCCACTGACATGCAGGCAGAGCTGTAAATACTCTGGAAATAGGAGACTGTGGGTGCATTTTGAAAAGACCAGAGGAAACGGTATGTACAAGGAGAACAGTGGAAAAAAAGTAATTTTTATGGTAATTTCTTTGCTCACAGGCAGCCACTACATGCACAATATGCTAATTTTCAGTCATTTAGCTCCAAGAAGCAAAATGGTACCATAAGTCACCATCTACTAACACTATGTTCAGATTATAGATTCCAGGAAACATTGTTAAATGTAGTGGGAGTGGATTTCCATTTTTCCTTCAGGAAGAAGGGAGAATGCTCAGACTGGCAGGATATTCTGGCTAGAGGAATGGACACATGAGCAGTAAAATTTACTGTTGTGAATGGAGCAAAGATAGAAGTACAATCTGATTTTACAGCATAAATAAAGTTTTAGAAGTCATAAAATGTTCATGCAGTAAATTCAGAGAGCCATGACTAGGATATTATTCAATGTGACATTTATTTTCTTCTAGCCTCTTTAGTTTTTTAGCTTGTTATATTTTTCAGGTGGAACAAGAATTAATCTACTATGTTCATGATGACAGTGAAGAACTGATGGACAATTTTACTGTGATAGTAAACAACACGGAGTTGTGGAAACAAAGTTTGCCCCAAACTGTGTTTGTAACTGTTACTGCAGTAAATGACGAAGCTCCTGTTGTAAAAGTAAACAGAATTCTCCAGGTTTGTTTGTCAACATTTTGAAGAGTTTAAATTCGTTCCATTAATTCTGATGCCATTTAATGTCCCTTCATTAACAGACTACTGGGTTTGGATCTAGTAGGATATATAGTCAATATAATACCTAGTAGTCCTTGGATTTAGAGAAATGAGTGCTAATGAAAGGAGGCACTACATAGGTTGTTTGTACTTAAGGAGATTTTAGACATCATGGAGAACACTTTTTGGTGTTGTAAAGTTTATCTAGAAGGCCGAACAAGCATTCTTTTAATCTTAAAGTTATGTGAAGTCTTTTGGACTGATGTAGGGCTTGTGAGGGTGGATGGTTTGCACCTGGATGTTGTTATGTTTTAGTGTTCTTTGCTGCAGTGTTTTGAGGGCTATTATGTAACACATAATGAACATGTAACTTAGAAAAGTGTGGGGGCCAGTGGGCCCATAACACAAGGGACAAAGGGAGTCCATTGGTAGGGCCATCCCTAGGGATAGAAATCCTCTCCAGGTTACGGAGAACTAAAAAGACCTTTCCCAGGATGCTGTTTTATTATGCAAATGTATCCCAGTTCTGCTTCCCCAGTTGGCCTCCCACCCCCTTATATCTTATCTGTTCCTTCCCTATAAAATTCTGCCTTCCCCACCCTCCCACTGGACTTTGTTCCTCGCCACTCCCTCAGATCTTCCCATTAGTTCCCATACCCTAGTCTCGCCTACGTACCGCCCCTGTGCCCTCAGACCATAGGTCCCTGATGCTTTCCCCGCCCTGATATATAACCTTGGATCCTCCATTCCTCGATGTCTTTTGTCTGCAATTGCCTTCACACGCAGGGCTGAAATAAACCTCTGCCGTGGAATTCCACACAAGGACCCTTTCCTGCCTCTTTGCTGTCAATCTGTTGAAGAAGCTATCCCGTGCGTGTGTGCATGTGTGTGTGTGCAGTGGCTGCTGAGTGACTTTCTGCTAGAGTTGGTTTCGGAAGGTCATAGCGCCGCACCAGAACACCCCCTGAAACTGACGGAAAAGTACCAAGAATAGCGATGACAAGAATGCCAACTTTTCACTATTATATTTGCACAGCCTTCCAACCCTATGCCTCTTGCCCTGAAGTGTACTAAAGGGTTGGACCTGCTAAGGTGCCTTCTGCTGCCTGCTCCTGTCCAGACGTGCCAGTGGGATGGGACAAGAGTGAATTGATTAGGTGTTGGGTATTAATTACACAAAACAGGAGTGTTTCCTTCTTTAAAACTGCAAATAATACAATGCAAACTGTGAAAATTTAGAATCATCAAAATATTAGTGCAATCACTGAAGCTATGACTGTGTGATACTGTGAGCTAAGAAAAAGATACCTTAACTTTTTTCTAACTGCCTTCCCCCAAAAAAATGCTGAAGAAAATTTTAAAGTTGTTGACTGATGCTACCTTTAGCTCTTAATAACCATAGCTGACTTTTTAATCTATTGATCTTTGAAAAGTTATCTACCACTACAGAAGTGACTGCTGTCACTTCAGTTTAAGTGCATTTTCAGATTAATTAATTAATTAGTTTATTTTTCGTATTTAACCCAGGACATATTTGTATAGTATTTGTTTGTGTTATGGTAGCACTAAGTAACCAAAACCAATTTCGTAAAAACACTGTGCCCAAAAATCCCCCAAGTGTAAAGACTTCCAATCTGAGATCTGATGAGTAAAAAGAAATTAAGTGACTCGAAAAAGCAGAATGAAATCAACATGGGTCAGCTAATGAACCTGTGGTCACAGTAAACCAGCTGGAAGACATCAAGGCAGAGAAGATATTTAGGAATTGGTGTGAAAGAACCTAAGCAGGATATTTTGAGGCTGCCATCATTCCTAGTGCTCTATGACGCAGTTTATAAATTGGTGGTACCAAAACATGCATTTAATTTTACATAGTTAGTTGTGTGTTGGAGAGTGTATTACTGTAAAGATCATCATAATCTTGTGTTGTGTATTTAGCCATTTTGCATGAGAAAACATAATTTTTAAACCAGCCATAATGGTAGTATTGTGCAACTTCACGGTGACAGCAGATAATCTGCATATGCCCACAACGGAAGTCATCCTGCCCTGTGCAGAGACTGCTGACAGAAGGGCAGACTGTCCTCACAAACATTTGGGTGGCACAGAGAAAAACCTTCCCTGGTTGAAGTAATTACAGTGGTACTCTACAGACATCAGCACAGGACGCAGTAATCTTTGTCTAGTCACAGAGAAGAGGGCATTATGTTCAGTCAGATTTTTCTGGGTCTCTGTTCTGGTGCACTGCTGGCATTAAACTGTTGGCATTGAACTGCTGGAATTGCAGTCTGTTAACAGAACTAAGGCTGTGCAGTGCACTGCAATGCAGCTTACAGATTTTCCTAAAAATATCAGTGAATCTAGCCTTCCCAAGAGCAAGGATAACAAAGCTTCACCTACCCAGAGTTGGTCCTCTCCACTGGGGAGGCAGTCTGCATACTAGAACCAGGATGCTGCCTTTGTGCCTGTGGTTTTGCTAGTCATGCACAAGCTACTGTTGAGAAATCAACTTTGTATTTGTTGTGAGTGGGTACGAATTCATACACGTACGGTGGTTTCATGTGCAGTCTAAAACAAATCTGGCAGTAAAGTTATCTGCTAGGGAGAATACACTGAGATGATTCTTCCTCAAATCAAACTTGCACATCCTCAGTGAGGTGAGAGAAAATGGGTTTTTCTTAGTCGTGCTAAATATTGAGATGAGACAGGCATTTCTGTGTAGGGTGATGGTGGCTGATGCCATGTTCTAGCCAAACAGTCTGTGCTCCTCAAGGGCATTATTAGTTTTAGATGCTGAATAATAGACTATGTTGCTTTTAAAAACTCAGTAGCTCTTCTACGTATTTTGTAAGGTTGGAAATATGCAAAAGTATAAAATGACAGACCAGTACTGTGAAAACTGAAGTCCAGTAGAACTGTTTGAGTTGACTGAAATTTAGGGCCTCAGAAAATTCACAGGTCACAATATAGTTAGAAAGAACTGCTGAATGATTAAAAATAGGCTAGGATATGGTATCTGTAGAGAAGTAGCTGATGTGAGGAGGTGCATTATGTGGCCAGTGATGTTGGTGTGGGCATACGGAAGTTAATTTTGGCCTTTGTCATGGGCTTCTGTCCAAATGCAAGAAGCTATTGGGTGTTGCAACCCGTTTGCAACCTTCCTGAAAAAAGAGTTGTGCTAGTGAAAAGAACAGGGAAGGGTCTTTGCATAGGTGTTTCAGAGATGTTTATTTCTGTCCCCGCACGGGTCAGCGTCCGAGGAGCAAAGACAAGCCTCATGGGAAAAACTCAAACATAAAGGATTTCAGGGGTGGAGGGAACACCCGGAACGGCCCACAGGGGAACAGGACCTGGGCACATACAGAGCATGCTCCCTCCCCCAGGTCCCATCCTCCCCGGGGGAGGGGGGGCAGCCCCACAGGAGGGGGGAGCCCCGACAATTGGGCATGTGCGTACGAGCTGAATGAGTATAACTCTAGCTTCCTCACTTCAGAGACATCCGTAATATTCGTTCTTCAAACAGCCTTGTCTGTTGTTATCAAGGTCATGAGCACCATGGAGGGAGTTCCAAGGTGACAGACATCCAACCATTTTGGGATTTTTTTCTCTGGTTTGTCTGTAGGAAGTGGAAGTAAATGAGGGTTTAAAGTGTTTTGGGATTATTTTTTGTTTGGTTTGGTTTGGTTTTGTTGGTTTGTTTTGTTTTGTTTTTGGGGTTTTTTTGGTGTGGTTTTTTTGGTGTTTTTTTGTGTGTTTTTTGTTCTTGTTGTTGTTGGGTTTTTTGTTGTTGTTTTTGTTGGTTTTTTTTTTTTGTCCCCAACTCAGGATTTGTGACATAACATATAAAATACAGAAAGTTCTACTGTCCTGAGAACTTCTGTAATGCATTTAATTTAAATCCTTTCCATTGCAACAAATTTGTGAGATACATTTTTATTTAGAAACTTAAATTATCAGCATTTTAGATATAATTTCTTAAAATTTCCACAGGTTTTATGGACTTGCGTTTTTTTCTGGAGTGGGAATGGGTAAAGGAAATAGGATGTTTTGAAGAAAATCACTATCCTAGCATTATATGCTGCATTTATGTGGATTTAAATATATGGGTAGCAATGCTGTAAAATGACTGTATCCTCCTGTTGCCACCAGAGGGCTATATTTTCCTAGAATTAGGTTTTTTTAAAAAACTACAAATTTAAACTGATTATTTTTGTTGTTTTCTCTAAGTTGCTCACTAGAGTGTTAAAATGTGAGTACAGAGTGTCTAGTAGGATACGTGGTGTGCAAGGAGATACCGATGAGCTGAATCCTGTAATTAGAGCAGAATAAATTATTTCACATCAGCAGGGTCATGAACCTTTTTTTTGGACTATGCCTGTGGAATATGTTAGGCACATGAAAAATCAGTGTCATGCTACATCCTAGAAGCTCAGATACAGTTTTTACCGTGCTCTTCATGGAGATTTTAATCCCAGAAAAGAAATATAAAATGCTTGTAAAGTTGTTGCTGTGTTCTCAGTGTTTGCTTCCCTAAGGTTCTTTTCAGCTCTTAGATCTCCTTTCATTCCTCAAGGATCATGTTGCAGTCCATGTATAGTACTTAAAAAGCACTAAGTGGTAGTGTGCTGGGACAACAGAATTAAATGCTGACATTATAGAAAAACCACTTTTTTTCTATAATTAGAAATTTTAGTTCTTTTTTCCATTAGTAAAGAAAATAATTTGAAACTTAGTGAGTCATTTGTAATAATGTGTCCATTGTAATTTCTTACATTTTTGCATGTTCTCTATGTGACCTTTTATTTTCTTCATAGGATAATCTACACAAGTGCTACTGAGAAAAATTAAAAGGTCTCAGTACAAAACATGTGACACTGATGTGCTTATTTGGTGCCACTCACTAAGTCACCCTGTGCCTTTAGTTGTCGTTCTGTGTCATAAGTGTCATCCTTTATCAAAATTTGATATTAATAATTACAGTACAGCAAAATATATATTTCCAGGGAGAAAATAACTATTTGCTACTTGCAAGTATTTTCTGTTATAAATTTACTTTTCAAGTTTTTCTATTAGGAAAAAATCTAACTTCATTTTAGTATGTCTTTCTCCATGGCACATATTTTGTGACACAATGTAGAATGAAGCCTTCCTCTGTTGAAGTGTGGTGGCACAAATTTCAGTGGTTTAAAAGTTTTAAAGGGTTTTCTTTCGCGGTTCACGTTAAAAAGTAGAATTAATACTTAGTGAATTGTGATTTTTGGCTTTGGCAGAGGTAAAATGCTCTTTGTTACGGATCATTTTTCCTCTTCAACCATTTGGTGTGATGTTACTAGCAGAGATTCATTAAGTGTACTAAGACCCTAGGAAGACAGGAAGGAGTGATGGCAGTGTGTGTTTGGAAGCTCAAGGTGAGGTATTTAAAGGCTTAGGCTTTTAAGATTTTATGCTATGATATAAATTATGCATGGAAAGAATTGATATTGATGTAGTGAATATTTTAAGAATTTAATTTCATGTTGAGATAAATATGTATTGTTCTTTGTTAGCACTTTCATCCATAATTCCAAATATATACAGCAGAGATGAAGAACAAAATGGGCCATTGCTTATCCTTCCCAAAGAAGAAATTATTCAGTAAGATAAGGATGAAATTCAGAGAGCAGTCCTTTCTGCTTGAAAGAAGGCACTTTAAAGATCATCTAGTCCCAATTCCCCCTGCCCTGGGCAGGGACACCTCCTGAAGACCAGGCTGCTCAAAGCCTTATCCAGCCTGGCTTTGAACACTGCCAGGATTGGGGAAGCCACAGCCTTCCTAGGCAACCTGTTCCAGTGTCTCACCACCCTCACAGTAAAGAATTTCTTCCTAATATCTAGCTAAATTTCCCCTCTTGCACTGTGTACCCATTCCTCCTTGCCCTGTCACTCCAGTTCCTGTCAGAGTCCCTCTCCAGCTTTCCTGTAGGCCCCTTCAGATACTGGAAGGTGTCTATGAGGTCCCCACAGAACCTTCTCTTCTCCAGGCTGAACAGCCTCAACTTTTTCAGCCTGACTTCACAGAAGAGTCACTCCGGTCCTCTTATCAACCTCATGGCCCTCCTCTGGAATTAGACTAAGAATGTGCGCCAAATTTAGATTTACTAGAAGTAATGTTTTTTATGCCATCTTTCTAAAAATTAGTTAACTGTTTTGTCTGAGATCATGACCTTGCAAAATGGAAGGCAGCTGTTGGAGGCATCGGTTGTTTCATCTCTCACTGTACTGAGCACCTCTGGATTTTTTAGTGCACTAAAAACGGGCCTTAAGTGAATTTTGTTAGAAGAAAGTAATGCACCTACAAGAAGTGTTCCATTTGTATTAGAGTTTGTGCTGTCCCCAGGCTGTTTTTCTTTTATTTTTTCTACTGGTGAAAGTAGAGCATATTGAATGTCTTGCCTGCTGTGAAATACATGACACTAATATTCGTGTGTATGTGTTGGAAAGCATCTCCTTGACTCAGTTATCATAATACAATTTTTGTTATGTTTCTAAGAGTTTGTATAATTCTTGACAAATAGAGCACTTGTGCTCCAGCTGTCTGAAACTCTTAACTGGTGTAGGGTGTATTTACTTGTATTGTTTCAAGGTCTTGTATTTTGAAAACAATTTGCCAGGATGAACTATGTCAATCTGTGATCAGAGATTTGGATAGACAGTAAGGAAACCTGTCATAGCTGGTAGTGTTGCACAGCACAAATCTTTATTCTTTCTTTTTCTTGGAGTCATGTGTCATCCATCCCCATCCCCCATCTCCTGTTGTCCCAGTTTTCTTTTGTATGCATTTTCTTTCTTTATTTTTTAAATTTTTTTTTTTTGCTTTTCTAGGTCTGGGTAGGTTCAGTCACAGAAATAACTATTGATGACCTCTGTGCAGAAGACAAGGACTCCTCACCGTCAGAACTTGTGTATTCCATTACTCCACCTAGTAATGGGCACTTGGCTCTGAAGTCTTCTCCAAACAAAAGCATCCTTACTTTTACCCAGGCTCATATAATTAAAGGGCAGCTGGTATTTGTACACAATGGTATGTGATTTTAAAAATACCATGTCAGCTACCAAAATACTGCTCCTATTCAGTATATTTTTGTTTGTAATCCATTAAAGATTCCATTGTAATGTCACAAAGATCTCAGAGGACGGGTTATGTGATGCATTATCTCAAAAACTAAACACGAAAGGGTCTGACGTCTACTTAAATGTGTGCTCACTGGGAAACCTTGATGTTCTTGTGGTTCATTAGATAGCAGCCTTCTTTCTGAAAGCAGTTTTGCAGTAAGGGAACATTTTCATGCACCTTTCAGAGATATGAAATCCATTTTTTTGACTACTGTGATTGAAATTTTTCTGAAGCCTTTCTGTCTTGCTACAGTGCAGAGCTGTTCATGGACCAACAGTCTCATGGATACCTGCCACAATGCAGTGATGGATGATGAAGTTATGGTTCATCTGTGTGATGTCAGTGTTCCTTTCAGGCTGTGAAAGGATTAAGCTTTAAACATTGACTCTTTGTCCCAGTGTCCAGAACTAGAGATTGGGTTTTTTGTGCATTTGAGAGAATGTGTGGGGAATAAAAGAAGTCAGGGCAGCCTCATGCATTCTTGAGTGGCAGTGCTGGGAAGCCACAGAAATGAACTTCCCAGTGGGGTTCCAGCCAGAAGAGGTAGGGCTTTCACAGGGGTTTCCTGCTCCAGCTCTATTACTTTTATTTCCTCAGTTGAAAGAAGAAAGCAGTTGCTACAGAAGGAATAAATCATTGTTTTGGGATGGAGATAGAAGAGGTACGTTGCTTTCCTGCCAGCCCTGAGGCAGGCTGGAATTCCAGTGCTCCCTTGGGTGCAGCAGTCACTCCAGATTTGTGCTCTGTCTTCATGAGGTTTTAAAGTACTCTGCCTTACAATGCACTGAGTGCGTATGTGTTGCTGAAACTGCTTTACAAGCAGCTGCTGGTGAGCTGTAAGTATCCTGCTCAAATAATTTGGTCAGGAAATGAAAGGTCACAAGCATGACAAAAGTGAGCCAAGCTGTTTAGATTGTTCCAGTGGAGACTTTGACATGTAAAAACCCCTGTGATGGTAGGACAATGGTAAGTCTCAGTGTGAGGAAATGAATCCACTCTGTGTTCTAGAAAGGGCAGATGCACATCTGTAGTCCTAAAGAGTGATCTTGATTAATAAAAGTGAAAAGAATAGAAAATTTTATTTTTCCAAGGGTGAGAGTGTACAGTAAATTTGCGATGTAAAATTGCCCGGGTTGTGTATCAGGTCTTGCACTGCTCAACCTTATGGTCTCCAGTGCTTCACAAAGTACTCTGGTCATTTAGCTTCTTTTCATTTCTTGGTCAGTGATTGTCCTCCCTCCTTCATCTTGACCTGTTGCTTGAAATGTAATTGTTACTCCCATCTTATTGCCCTCAGCCTTATCATGGGGCCTTTCCTTATGTTTTTCCTGTCATTCAGCTTTTTATCCCTTTTTTCTACATTTCCTCTGTTCCTTGTCATCAGCCTTACAGTGTGTGCTGGCTTCTTTGTCTCCTCTTGGAAGTACCCCTGTCTACGCTTCCTACTCACTCGAGCCCTTTCCAAAGGGAAGGGGAGCATCTTCTTGGCTGAGGCAGCTCTTCCATCCTCTGGCTACTCCTCATGGTGCTGCACATTTTTTATACCTGTATGTGGCAGTGACTCTCCATCCTCAGTGTCTTTTGTACTGCCAATGAAGTACTACCATACTTTGTTTTTATGACTCTAAATTAGACCTCAGAATTTTCCCTTCACATTGCTCAGCCTTATGAGTTACATTATGCTGCTTATTCTGTGCTGTGAGTTGCAAATCTTCCTCTCTGCTTTCAGGTTTTTGAGCTCTCCTTGAATTTTTTGTTTGTTTCCTCCATAATCACTGATTGTTCCATCATCGGTGTAAATGCAGAACTAGAACACCTTTTCTTTTCTGTATGCCTCTTTCAGTGTGAGAATTCCGTCCCTTTTTCACTCTTGCTTCAGTCCAGAGTGCTTTTGCTTAAACCCTGACGGTGTTTTTCTTAGGTCAGTAATGAACTGAACTTTTGTGTGTTTTGAAATCTTAGTATCTTATCAGTGCAGCTTTTACAAAGCCTCTTTTAATCACCTCTGATCAGATACAGCTTAAAAAATTAATTGTGATAAAATGATAAATGCTCCACCCAGGCAGAACTTGGAGATGTAGTTCTGTTCCTGACTGCTGATGACAAAATGTCTGTGTCAATCAAACAGTTGACCCGCCTTAGCCAAAAAGGCAAGTGAGGCTGCATAAGCAAGTTTACTTCAGGTGTTTTTCAACTTAGTACAAATAGTAGAATCCCAGATGCTTTTTTGAATAAGCAACTGGTTCATTTTTATCGGAAGAATACATCAGAAAATAAAAAAATTTAAAATAAAAACAATATGACCAGATCTTATAGAACTGCTTCAGCTGTCTGGCTGAATATAAGAGCATTTCTTAGAGTTGTTAACTATAATTTCAGAACCCACATTTGATTCTTCTGATATGTTAATTTATAGTTAGGCAAGGTATGCTGATCTTTACATGAAAGTACATGGCACCCTCTGGCTTTCAGTGTCTATATTCTTGTAGCAATATCTTGTGGCTAAATTGGGCAAAGCAAATAGAAGAGCATGGTAATTCTTTGCAACAATTAATGTTTCACTTTTTTGTTCTTTTTACCTAATTGAACAACATGGGGAGCCTCTGCTGAAAAGCAGCCTGTCAGTTCTGAGAGATGTATTTTTACAGGAATCCACTCAGACTCCTGGAGGTATTTTGCTATTGCTTGTGCCAAAGTACATACAGGTCCTCAGATTAAAGGGAAAAATGTGCATTTATTATGAGTACCCATAACCTCTGAAATAGTTTAAGCTGTGACAACATACCTTCTTCAGCAAAGCTGAAGTGCAGTGAAGAGGCTAAGGAAACAACCACAGTGTTGATTCAGACCTTTGAGTATAAAACAAAATGAAAGAACAGTCTAGTTACGTTTTTCCCTAAATTCCTTCTTTGCCAAAATGTGACTGTTTAAGTGCTTTGGACCCTTATAAGACATAAATGGAGTTGGAAATCTGGGAGTCATTGTCTCCCCAAGTTTAATTTGGTTTCAGCTCCACTGAGTCAGTGAAGAAAGAGAAGGGGGCAGTCTTGCTGATTTATATCTAGGGGATGTCTGGCCTTCACTGAAAACAGCCAGCAGTTCTTCCTGGGGAAGGTGTTAATTGCATTATCAATTTATTTAATTCTAGTTAAGATACAAGGGTTCTGATCAAAAGTTGCTTTCAGGATGATTTTGGATATATTGCTAAGGCAACTTTCCTGTCTGCCCATCCAGGACTCACTCTGGCAGTCACACTGATACCACCCAAGACTTTCATTGTTGAGACTGAGCCCCCTTCACATCTAATGGCTCCAGTGAGCCCTGCTTGACTCTCTACACACCCCACACTCACACAGTCAGACAAGGTTTCATTGCCGACTTGACCTCAGGTTTCCCTTAGCAGAATCTCAGGTGCCTGTATCCTTAAAATAATTTAATCATAGTGCAACAGCAGAATAACGCCTGTGGCTGGGATCCCCTGAGGTGGGACCCTGACCCAGTCTAAGCCAGGAAAGTCTGCAGCTTTAGGCTCCTGCCATGTCTCTGAGTGTCGGTCCCCTGGCTGCAGGTCCCTGTGCTCTTTGTTAAGCAAAGGGTCAGCAGTTCAGGGCCTCTTGCCTCAGGTTCCTGCCACCCAGAGCTCAACCTGCAGCTCCACTGCAGCTGCACCCAGAGCTACCTGCACTGAATGTATTCCTCAACAATATTTCATGGTAGCCAAGAGTGAAAAGTGTCCAGTGTATGTTTGTGTTTTGTATGACAGAGTAATACAAGAATAAATTTATGATTTTGATTTCTATAGGAGCAATGTCTGGAGGCTTCAACTTTCAGGTGACAGATGGTTTGAACTTTGCACCCCGACAGATTTTTAGCATCACAGCTCAGATGCTGGTCATTAGCCTTGAAGTGAACAAAGGGCTTGGAGTCTTTCCAGGTATGTTTTTTTGGGATTATCATGATTTTGTCCACTGAAAATGTTGCCTCATATAGAGTTATTTGTCAGATACTTAACTGACTAAACTATAGAAAACTGTAGCTGGGAACATTTATGTGTGTTTTTTAAAAAAAGGTTAATGTTTTCTCAAACAGCATACTGCTTTTTTGCTTTGTAGTCTTTAATTTTTTGATGTGCACATGCTTGGAGTCATGGAAATTGGCAGTGAAATGTTCAAGTACAATGTGATAATAACACTGTATGCCTAAGCTCTGGAGATTTTCCTTTCAGGTTTGTTTAAAATCTCTGTAGTCTATTCAAATATTTAGAGATGTCTTAGGTGGTTGTGATATTGCCTGGTAAAAGCAATAGAAGAGTGAAGCTTGTGTCCATGAGATTCTGAATAGCACGTAAGTTTTCCAGATTGCTAGTTCACTTTCCTTTTGATTAAAATGAGTTATGGAGAGCAGCACAGACTAACTAATGAATCAGAAAGACTGAAAACTTTGATTCATGTTTGTGCATTTATACCTAGTTGGTTCAGCAGCTGAGTGTTTTTTTAATGAAATTACACCATTGAAGGCATTGTGCTAAGAGGTCTCACCAGAGCCATTTACTTCTTTGCACTGGCAAGAGTACTCCCTCATTGAGTAAGGAATCTAACATTTATTGCAGGATTAAGGAAGAAATAAAGATTTGTTTTCTCTCAGCAATATCTTGCATCGCACTTTTGTTTGTGCTGCCTTCTTTTTTTTTTCTCTGAAAAGGATCTGTAGAATCAGAGAGATACTAAGAATTAGCAGCATTGTAGAGGTAATAATCTGTACCTTGATTTATTAATTGGATATGGAACAGGAGCACTTTATCTTCTTAAACGTCTGAATATAAGTTGCATAAACAAAGGTTTGCAACAAAAGCCACTTAAAGACAGGCAACAAAAAATGAGATTGTAGCAGCATGATCTTCTAATTCAGTCAATATAAATGGGATTCACGTAAATCCACTTACAAAGCTTATTAACCTGCAATTTTGGTGTGTAAGGTTGCCTTGGGCACAGGGATTTACTGGAATTCTGTCTTAAACCAATGATAATTGTAAGAAAAGTATGCCTAATACTCCCACAGAAGGCAAAATCTCTAGGCTGTCAATCAGTTCTTCAGTTTACAAAATAAAGTATTTCTTTCAGCACTGCAAACTGTATTCATCCAAGACTGCAGGTTTTTTTCCTGGATTCTCACTTACTTTGGGGTAGCAAAATTCCTTTTAGAGGTTAAAAAGCATTACTGGCTTTTTTACATGTACTCTTTATGGTATTTTTTAGAGACATTCTGGAGCTGTATGGCTTTCAGCTGTACTTTGCCTTCATGAAATGACTATTACAACAATGATGGTGCTAAATGGTTAATATATATAAAAACAACAGCCAGTGTCCTGTTATATTTTATAGCACTACCAAAAAAAAGTTAATTTGAGCCAGCTTTAGAAATTTTCTCACTGGGGCAGTAAAAATTGAATTTATCCCGAAGAATTTACCATGTCTTCATGGCTGGGTGTAAGCTATTCTCTAAAGCATATTGTTCTGCAATTTTATAAGCGCGTGTACTGCTGTCCTCTTTTATGTTGGGTATACCAGATCTGTTTATATAATTTACAGAATTTTTTTTCTGTTTAACAGAACTTGTTTTATTCATCATTCTCAGAAAACTGACTGCTAGATATATCAGCTTTTTCTAGTATGTGCTAGATATGTGCAATTGGAGGATTTGCTTCTTCAGGAAGGCAGCTGCTCAAACAAATTTCTGTGAGGAGGAGAGGAAGCCTGACTTGTAGTTAATTGGAAGCAGAGCTGTCTAATCAGTCTGTAGATGAGATGATTTATAACTGTTTAGCAGTGATAGGGAGAATGCTCATGCCAAAGCATTTTCCAAATCTTAAATGTTGGCAGTAAAAATGTGTAACAAAATTATTAGGCACCAACATTATGCTGCTGTACTCTTGTACTTGAATCGATTAGCTTGGCCCCGCTCAGCATCACCAGTTCTTGTTGTGTCTCTTCCTCCTCTCTCTGTCCCTGTCCCCTGTGTTGGGCTGGGGTTGTTTTTGTGACCTCTCTTTCTGTGACTGGGAACACACAAGCAGTGTTCTCACTTCATGTTCCTTCACCCAGTCTGCTGGCTGGCAAACAACCTTCGTCTCCCTGTTGAGGTGTCCAGAGGAGAACTACTATGGGTGCTGGAGAAGGTTCTCAATTCTTAGGTCAGAACGTGGGTGAAGGAGAAGGTTATGTTTGGGGGAGGATGCCATTTTACAGTAGAGCATGACAGACTGTGTTGTCTGTGCCTCTAGATTGTATGTCAACCTGTGGTGTGCAGTGAGTGAAGTCAGGTCTATTAGGAATCGAGGGGGGTTTGTGGGTCCTTGCTCCCCATGGTCCTCCTCTGTCATGGTGGTGGTGTGATACCCTGGTATGACTATGAAGAATTGGAGCAGTAACTTCTGTCACTACAGTGTGACCGTGTTTTAGAGTTACTCTGTCCTACTCTGTTAAAGCAATAAGGCCTGATTTGCGTAAGTACCAGGTTATTGATAAATAACTGCATTTGCAGATTTACGTGGTCTGATTAACAGTTGTGCGCAGTTGTACGTTCTTGACCACATCTGCTGTACACACAAAGTCATGCTTCCCTCCCTGCCTGTCATACAAAAAAGGGGAAAGAAGGGAGAGAAAGAGGAGGGAGACTTCTTGAATTAGATATTATGTGGGAGAATTTTTCTCAACCTGAGAGATTCCTTCACTTTTCAAAACAGTAGGTACACAGAGACACATGGGAAGGTAAAATGGGAAAACAGGGAGAGGCAGAAGATCGTACTGTAACAACTCTGTTTCAAAGTAGTTGTCATTTGAACCAGAGCACAAGCAGATGTGAACAAGCAGACTCCTGGTACTAATAATGGCTTGTAAAGCATCCCTATTCTTCAGTGTCCTTACCGTATTTTTTTCTTCTGAATATTATAGCATATATATGTGTTGTTTTGTGTTGTTCTTGTATGAACATTATGCTTTATTGAAGTTGCATTGATAATTCAGACTTCAAGGATATGCGCTACTATATAGTCTTTGAAATTATGTATTTGTATTGGTTTGGCACAGCCTGGTTTTGGGTAGAAGGGGGGCTGCAAAGATGGCTCCTGTGAGAAGCTGCTGGCAGGTTCCCACCATGTCTTGCAGAGCCAGTGGCTGATGGCTCTGAAGATGGACATGCTGCTGGCCAGAACTGGGCCAGTGAGAGATGCTGGTAACACTTCTGTGATGACACATTTAAGAAGAAAATCAAAACAAAGTCAC
>WEIT01028559.1:0-12761 GCA_013389985.1 Dryoscopus gambensis | reverse complement strand
GTAAAATAGTGTACATAGTTAAAGCTAGCAAATCATTTACAATTCAGCTTTGGGAAGCAAGGAACACAATCCATGTCCTGTATTAAAGTAGGAATGGTGGCTTAATGTTTTGTTAGCATGTCAGCCAAGAGCTGTCACTCTGCGCAATTCAAATCTTATTCATGTATCTTGTGACCCTGTCTCCTTTTGCTCATTTATGACAAACTAGCCTAAAATTTACACTGTATGCTGCCCCACATAATACATACCATATCACAGCAGAAGTTAGCAAGCCAGTAAGTTTTGTAACCCAGGCCTGTGATGTGTTGCAAGCGTTTTGTCCCAGATACTCTATCTTTCACAATGGCACTTCCAATGGATGCAGTAAGGATAGAGAAACCCAGCATGATACACAGTGCTACCCCACACTGACGAACATTCTCCATTCTGGGGTAAAAAGCAAAATAGTGTCATGAAAACACAATGGCGAAAAACCCCTCAAATGCTAGCATTTTTTAGGCCAAGTTCTTACAAAAACACTAGACATTAGGACCTTAATCCTGATTGCAAACACCATAGAATCACAGAATGGTTTGGGTTGGAAGGAACCTTAAAGATCGTCTAGTTCAAAGACCCTGCAATGAGCAGGGACACAATGTCTCCACACTGACAACATCTAATTAAAGAATGGGAACAAGAGGCGTTAAGTTACAAAAGTAGAGGTGAGCTACAGAGCACAGCATGTGTCTGAGTGTTAAAGTGAAGCTTATGCAAGTACTTCCCCTTTACAGAAAACAAAAATTTAAACCATTGACAATTATTTGAAGCAGTTACCCTGCTTGAAACTTTTATGACATAATCAGCATAAATTCAGTATTTTACTTTACAAAATACTGCAACCATTTCTGGCATAAACAGTGGACTTGACAGACAGTCTCCACACTAAAAAATGCTTCACTCAGTAGAACTGAATTGTGTCTATCAATTCACAGCATCTATTTCAGGAAACATATACTCTTATTTAATTGATAGTTTCAATTGTCTGCTGATTGCTGCTGTTAAACATTTTAAGAGTTTGCTCACATTTTGTCCTCATCCAGCAAGGCTCCACCATATGGTTGGCTGTAGAGTGTTATCCCTGTGAAAAGAAAAATAAATCATGAAATATTATATCTATTAAGGACTTCAAGTTCTAGAGTACACTGTTAACACTTGTTACACATACGAATAAAAAGGCTAAATACATAGTAATCAACAGAAGGAGGTCAACCACCAAGCTGCAAAACCAAACACTGTCTCCCATTGAGTGATTTCCAGAGTTTGGAACCACTAAAAACTAATACATAAACGTAAGTAGTAGTTGTTTTTCTGCATTCTGAAGTTCAGAAATTGGTTCAACAATGCTGTCTATTGCTGTGGAATCTACGTCACAGAAGAGACAAAATACAAAACCTAAACTAGAGTTTGTTTATATACCTAATCTTCTGGGGTAAGGTAGATGGTTACTGAAATTTATACACTTGGTTTAGCTTTTAGATTAGATCTTTCAGCAATTTTTAGATTACTGACATTTTGCTGAGAAAAACAGTTTAGCTAAATTCACAAAAGAAAAAAAAAGTCACACCGTTGACTGAAACTCTAGAGCTTTAAATTAAAAACATGCCCAGTTTGGGAGACCAAGAAATATCCTGAGCAGGCAATGCATTCTTAGGCTTATTTTGGTTCTTGATGCAACCAACATTTAGCAATCTAGCAAAATTAACTTTGGAATTGGAAGGCAGTTTATGAACAAAAACTGTGTCTTTTTGCTTTTTTCAAGTAAAAGAAGAAAAACTGGGGGAGTGAAGGTGCAAATCACTGTCACTGCAAAAGTTGCTGTTCCACTGGACTTGATGCTGTTCATGACCTATCTCTGCAGGTGTGCCTGACAGATGTGCCAGCTGTGCTGGTTTTGTGGTGAATGGAATTCATTTTCTTCACAGTAGCTGGTATGGGGGTAGGTTTTGGATTTGTGCTGGAAACAATGTTGATAACACAGGGATGTTTTAGCTATTACTGGTCTGCACTTAGAGCCAAGATGTTTACTGCTCCTCACCCACTCCACCAGTGAGGAGAATGGAGGGGGCACTGGAAGCTGGGAGGGGTCACAGTGGGACAGCTGACCCTGACTGACCAAAGGGACATTCCAGACCATACGGCACCATGCTCAGCATGTAAAATGGGAGAAGAATGAGGAATGGGAAGGATATTTGGAGTGATGACATTTGCCTTCCTCATTCAGTGTTATGTGTGATGGGGCCCTGCTCTCCTGGGAATGGCTGAACCTCTGCCTGCCCACGGGAAAGGGTGAATGAATTCCTTGCTTTGCTTTGCTTGTGTGTGTGGCTTTTGTTTTTACCTATTAAACTGTCTTTATCTCAACCCATGAATTTTATCACTTCTATAATTGTCTCTCACATGCCACTGGGGGAGAGTAAGCAAGTAGCTGAGTGAGTGGGCCTTAAGTTAAACCATTACTTCAGCACTATTTGATTAGTGTCTAAATAACTCTATGCTGTTCCAAATTAAAACAAACAAAGAAACAAACTTCACCCTAACAGCAATTATAATTTTTCCAGTATCTTTGGTAAAGATATAAATTGTTGGTAGCCTTAGATTGACTCTGTGGGGCACCACTTAACTGAACACACTTTGTCATATTTTGTTAGAGTCCAGCTGTATAAAGACAAAAAATATCTTCAATCTAGTAACAGGTGCAATTTGACTAAGCACACATTCATTTTGCCCCTTTAATTTTTCATTATTCATCTTCAAGCCAAAGTAATCTAAACATCACTAAGTCACTGCATGATAAAAAGCCGAAAAACAGGATGATTAACTCACAGACAAAACTAGTACGAGGTAAAGATTTTTCAAATAACAGCTAAACGCAGTGCACTGAAGCCCAATGGTAGTTAGAAAAACTAAAGAAGATTCAACCCAATAAGGTTTTGATGTATCACTAGCAGATACTTCTGCTATTTGTAGAAGTCTTTCATGTCAGGTGCCTTCAGGGACTGTTTAAATTTTCCTTTGTTTTTCTTTTAAAGCATTAATTTTTTAAACAATTGCAGCTATTTGTTCTGAAGCAAAACTGGCATATCAAAGAAAATGATTTTTTCCCACTGGAACCACTGAATTTCCATTTATGTAAAGGAGTAGTAGCATGACAGAAAAAAGTTTAGTTTAGTTCCCAGAAAGTTTTTCTAGGCTTTTCTAATGCTTGAATAAAAGTCGGCATATTAGAAGAAGTAATCGTACAATAGGCAGGATTGGAATGGACCCACCCAGGACCATCAGATCCAACTCCTGACCCTACACAGGACACCCTGAGAGTCACACCATGTGCCTGAGAGCATTGTCCAAACACTTCTTGAACTCTTGTCAGGCTCGGCGTTGTGACCACTTCCCTGGGGAGCCTCTTCCAGTGCCCAACCACCCTCTGGATGAAAAACCTTTTCATTTAGCATATCCATCCTAAACCTCCCCTGGATCAACTTCAGGCAATTTCCTCAAGTCCTGTCATGGGTCACATGAGTGAAGGGATTGGTAACTGCCCCTCCACTTCCCCTTGTGAGGATGCTGAAGACTGCAATAAGGTCTCCCTTCAATTTCCTCTTCTCCAGGCAGAGCAAACCAAATTACCTCATCTGTTTCTCATAAGGCTTCCCCTCCAAACCTTTCACCATCCTCGTGGCCCTCCTTTGGACTCTCTCTAATAGTTTAATGGTTTTTTTATATTGTAGCACCCAAGACTGCATACTACATTTAAGGTGAGGCCACTCCAGTGCAGAGCAGAGTAGGACAATTCCCTTCCTTGCCAGAGGCAGTATCTCAGAGGGAAACGAACAAAACTTTCAGATTACTGCATTGGTATTAAACAAACATCTACAGCAATTGACTTGGGTTCCATACACAGAAGGGCACTGCTGTAACTCTGTAGTACAGAATAAACAGAAGCTGTAAAAGAGAGATAATTGCAGGGGAAAATACAAACCCATGACATTAAATAGCATAACGCTCCTCGCAGTATTGTATCATACAATACCAATCAAAAAGCAAATTACAGTGAATTAATTTCCTTCTATGGAAGAGTCATAAAAACTAATCACAGTTCTTAAAAGTAGCAAATACTTTTGACAGTCAATTTCCATTCAAACCATGTAGATGAAACAAAGGATTAAATTTTTTTTTAAATTTACACTCGCAACTGAAATTAAATTTCACAAGGTTGTGGATTACAAGTAAGAAAAGTATGACTGTGCTAAACTAAGTTCAGTTGTGTTTAGAATTCAAAATTCTATCACTGCATTGAATATAATACTTCCCTTTCATTCATTATTTTAAGTTTCTTCAATTAGTCTGGATCACAACAATCTCTGAATTTGCTACTTTTTTAGTATAATGATTTCTTTTCTTCGCCTCATTGTCAAAAAATAGATGAATAATTTATATAAAGCCAATAAACTTGCTTGTAATCCACAGAGGAAAAAAGTTCCCTTGAACTCAAGAAATAAGTTATAAACTATCTTCCAATACCAAAAAAACCCAACAGAATTAATAATATTTTTTATAAAATATAATTTTTTATTTAAAAAACCCTTCCATGTACTTCAATAATCTATCCCTTCCTACATTTCTTCTAACCACCTGGACCATCTTTTCTTACACATCTCTGTCCCAATACAGCTGTTAACATTATGTAAAATTATTGATACTTTCTTGCCTTTATATGCCTTTTTACTTTGTAAAGCTGCTATAATGAGGCTCATTAAGTTAAAAACTGTCTGCCATCTTTGAGGACTTAAAAACTATAAATGACAAATAAACTAAGAACTTCTAAATTATAAAGATCCTATTAAACAGATGCTTCTGGTGTTTATGCAAGGATTTTTTTAAGGACTGTATTTGCAAGCCTTGTGTGAACAGCCCTCAGGGCAAATTTTTCCATATCAGTATTCACAAGGGAAAAGCAAGACAGGCAATAACACCAAATATGATATGATTCAGCACTAACTCTGTCTGCTGTTTTTCATAAATTTCTCCATATGAAAATTATTTCTTCCACATCTACAGACTGCCATTATATTCTCCTGATTTATTCACAACAAAAAATTCCTATATTGTCCTAAAACATCCTTCGTCTATGTTCCCAGCATGCACTTGGTCACACTATTTTTACAGTGATCACTTAGGCTTCTCTATGGACACAGGTGAAAAATTTTAATAGACACCCATTCCAAACTGTCCAAAATCATGCAAAACCAATTCAAGAACTGGAAGAACTGTGACCATGGAGAATCTCATACTTCAATGCTCTATTCAGAGAGAATGAGAACAGCACGATTTGAAAGACTTTCTCAGACCTTTTAACCTTCTGCAACATAAAAATTAAGAGTTTCCAAAATGAGAGGTACTGCTTCCCTTGTCTGAGCAGAGTGAAGAGGAGGGCATCTCAAAGAAAGGACCATCTCTTTATACATCCTAGTTGATATATGGATGCATATATAGTTCTGAAAAGGAATGAATCCAGATGTCAATCCCAACAGAGAGCAGAAGCAGCCATATTTTGGTAATATATTTTCTTAATTTTTTTTCAGCTATAGAACTTCTCCTTCTTTCTTTTCTCACGTGTTTTGCCCACAGTTAACTACATTTTTGGTGTCTTTTTTTTTCCTCATTTTTGTCTTTCATTAATTTACACTGCTCAGTTGTCGTCCCTTGTATTGCTCAGTGAAAGACTTTGCTTTATACACCTGAGAACAAGGACATTTTTGCCAGTCCTGTAAGCCATAAAAATGGAAAAAGGAGGGGGGAAGTAGTCAGAGCTTTACAGTTTAACTGTAAACTTGAGGAATAACGCAGCTGAGGTCTGGGAAGGGGAGTGTATTTACACCGGACACGACACTAGGAGCCCCGTGCTACATGCTTAATAGTAGAAGAGGCAGTAAACAATTCATTGTACCCTCTTCAGCTTCTCTATGATTTCTCCTTGGTATTCTCCCTGCCAGGTGGAACAATCCTACTCCTTTCCTTACATTGCTCTTGATTAAACTAACTTTAGATTCTAATTTGTTAAAAAGGCATTCCTAAGCTAGTGAAATAAATTCTTCATAAAATATTAGAAGGATTGCAACATTTCCTATAATAATACTATACTTTTCCATTCTGGATAGGAAAACTCACAGGAAAAAGGAAAATGCATCCACGTTAGATACGTTTAATGTGAACATTCTGCATCCTTCCCTGTTGCCACTGAGGAGCTGCACAACCCAGGACACCTTTCCCCACACCAGTATCTTATTAACAATCTGCAATCTGTACCTTCAAGGAAAGTGCTCTAGATCTTCTATCCTACATTTAAACCAGTTGACCATCTGTCAGAAAATAAAGGCACACACAATTTGTCATAACTTTTAGAGAGTTGGATGTTTCCATCCTGTACACGATAAAGAAAAGAAGACAGTGGCAGTCCAGTCCATCCTACCTGGGTGCAACTTTCTACATAAAAAATTTCAAGATCTGTGTTTTTTCAGTAAAAATGAGGAAAGTGATATGAACCCAGCAGTACTTTTTTAGTATCAGTTTGAGAAATCCAGAGGAAAAAATCTTAAATGTCTTCAAATTTGTATGCCGCCACCGTAGGTTAGTCAGAGATGTCCTTACGTATATATTGTGGTTCTGCACCGTATTTTGGGTGTCTGAACCTGTGTCTTGACACTTCTTTGTAAACTGTCTATGTCAAGCTGAGTCGTGAGTACATAGATCAATTTAAATCTGTGCTACTGATTCTAAATATCATGATTGTTGCAGACTTGAATGGAAGACGAATCTAGGTTCCTTTATTCCAGACATCTTCAGATTAAATAAAATAGTGTGTATAAGAAAAATGGAGTAAGAGTGTATATATATATATATGAATGAGACAATATTTCTATTTATATAAATTAAGACATTACTATTACCTTAAAATTACCATTTATATTTTATGGAGAATTTCCCAGGCAGCAACATCATTAATGGTTTCTATTTTACTTTCCCCAACTAATTAGACATGGTAAGAAGGTACCACCTAAAGGCCATTTCACAGTTTCCTTTGTAAAAAGATTTAAAGTTATAATTTGCAAAGCATTCAGGAAACTACAGAGCCACTTTCCACCAAAATTCAGCTGAAAATTACTCCCTTGATCCTTTCCGCTCTTTTGAAGAATTGAATCTGAAATAAATGAGGATGCTACATGAAAGCTTACACTGAGTTGTAGTATGAAGGATTTTTTAAAAACATTATTAACTTCAGTAGGAATCCTAAGATGGGGTAGCTGCATCGCAAAAAGCTTTTCTCTATTTAGACATTTCTGTTCTTTGAACAATGGTAAGAACGTTTTTCAATCGCTCTACTTTACAGACATCATTATAAATTGTCGTGGTGGTGGGGGTGGTAACGTGCCACGACCTTCCCAAAAGTGTCTCCTCGTGAAGCCGCTCGGTGAGGCCACTACACACAACATACTCACACACGCACACGGATAGCTCCAAGAATAAGCCAATGAGGAAGAGTGCAGGAAGGGTCTTCATTTGGGGCTCCACAGGAGAAGTTTGTCACAGGCACGCAAAGGGGTCCAGGATGAAGACAGAAAGTATGAGGGTCCAAGTTTATATATGGAGTGGGTAGGGGCAGAGAGAGCATCAGGGACCAATAATCTGAGGGCACAGGGGCGGTACACAGGTGGGGCTAGGGTACGGGAGCAAATAGGGAGACACTGAGGGAGTGGCAAGGGAACAAGGGCCAGTGGGAGAGCAGGGAAGGAAGAACTTTCTGGATCAGGGACATATGGGGTAGAAAGGGATAGGGAAGCCAACAGGCCGACCAGGGAACTGGGGTACATTAACATAATGAAACAAAGCAGCCTGGGGAAGGCCTTTTCGGTCTCCCTAACATGGGGAGTATCTCTCCTCGGGACTGTCCCGCCAATGGACTCTCTCAGTCCCTTGATTGGTAGGCCCACCAGCCTCCCCAATAGATGGCAACCACTCCTTTTTTCTTTATACAGCCTTACCTTAGGAGGTTATAATCCTTCCCCTATATTCCAGCATGACAAACACATTCTGACTCAGTGTTACACAATTAGGTGTGGAAAATAAGTTTTACTTATCAAAATTTTTACTTTTAAGCTTGTGCAAAAAATATTGCCTTTTAGTTTTTTATTCCTCTTACTTCATTATTCCATTTTTATTTGCTCACAATTACATTACTTAATGGTAGGAATGCAGCATTTCAGAAAGAGATTAGAAAATGTCATTCATACAAGCCTGAATACCAGTCAGAGGTGAAGGGTTTTGACAAAAAGCCAGTACATCTTGCTGCTTCTTCTGGAGAGTCTTACTCACTTTTTTTTTCTTTATTAACATGTTTGTTTTCATTATCTGCCACTGAATTCATAAACCACTAGAAAACAATGCATTTGGTTTCCTCCACAGTAAGACAGGACTTTTTCCCACAATGGAATCACAGATTTACATGATGATAAAGGTAGGAGTGGGTATCCACATGACAGAGAAGATGAGATATTTTTATAGAAGTATTACTGAATTGCTGTTCCAAAAGAGACATCTGATCCATTAGCTGCAATAAGCTGATATAAATTGATCAGGCCAATTTCTGTTGCTGCAGCTAGTTACATGTACCTCCAGCTGGGCACACACATTTTCCTCAACAACCATACCATTCTTTACACGAAAATTACAAGAAAAAAACATTGCAACTTTCCAAGCATCCTCACAAGAGAAATTTACCAATAATCCCATATTGTTAAGAGAGAGGGGTGAGGAGAAATTTCTCCACTTGCAGAGAAAGGATTTGAAGATCAGATTACACAACAGCAAAAAAGAAGGAATTTTTTATTACTAAATAAATATAATTTCCTGCTCCTACATGCTGAAAAGTCAGTAACTTGGACTGACAGAACAAAAAGAAATAATTTTTTTCAAAGTTTTTTTAACAGATAAAAATCCCTACGAATATAAACCAGTGCAAATCAGCATATGTCCTCTAAAGCTCTTGGGTAAAATTTCTTCCTTCAAACTTTCATACTAAATCATAAGTCTATATTCCCTATATCCTCTTGATGCAGAAAAGACTTTAGACAAAAGCAATTAGCCTCCTGCTCAGCTCCTTATTATCAAAACCTATCACAAACTTGGACCAGGGCTACTGATCTCCTATGAAAGTTACTGGATATGTCCCTGTGAGCAAAACAGGTAGAACTTGGCATGTGGTCTCTAATGACTCTTCCCTCCTTCAAAGATCTTGGGAGAACTCCAACTGGGTTCATGTTCAAGAAATACACACAGGATATAACTGCAACGTGAAAGGGTTTCTTAGCTTTTATATGAGCACTGAAGTTGTTGAACTTGTTGACCTCATTCAAGGTACTTTCAATATCATAGTTGCTGCTATTGTGTTTACATCCATGACAATGCTCTACTCTATCATAGTAAGTTTCTTGCTGAATGCTCTNTTTGTTTATCAAAATTTTTTTTTTTTTTTTTTTTTTTTTTTTTTTTTTTTTTTTTTTTGTGAAGGAAGAAAAGACTTTGTCCTTACAGTCGCTTTTAAAGGACTAAATTAATTTATGTTACTTAAAAGTAATACAGAAGCGCTGGTTTTGTTGACAGGAAAAAGGTTGTTCTGTGAAATAACATGGCATTAATGCAAGGCAGAACTACAAAGCCATGTTTCTGCAACATCTTAACAAGCTTCCTCACAGCAATTTCCAACAATATTCTAGAATGGACTTTGCATATGAACAGAGTTTGGAAGAAGAAAAAAAAATCAAAAATAATAGATTTCAGCATTGGAACACAGTCCATGGTCTTCTGACTGCTGATTTACAGGACTGCATATAACAATTTGAATAACAAAAACATATGAATAGTTCTTCTCTGTTAGAACAGTACCCTTAAATAAGAAAAAGTTAAAAGTCAGAACAGCCCATATAGCACCAGAAAACTGTTGAGTTTTTTAGAAATAAAATATACACATGTATTGGTCTGTACACAAAAAATACACAGATATGCATGTGTACACACACACACATATAAAAATGTGTGTGCACAAATACATACATACAGATAGATAGGTAGGTAACTTGACCTCTCTTCCCAAGATTTCTGTGACAGTTCCATCTGTGTTGTGCCTCAAGAGCATGACCAGTCCATCTTGATTGCACTCCTCCAGTACATGAACACATAAATAAATTACTTTCTAGTTCTTAAGCTCTATTTCTGCGGCTAACATATTCTGCCACAAGCTTATATAATGAGCCCATACTTGTACAGATGTCAGTACAAGACTTCAAATATTTCTCAAGCACTGTTTTGCTTGCCGTGTTTCTGTGTCATGAAACATCAAAAAGTAAAACATTTCTGCAATCCTTGGGACAACTATCATTTCCTCTTACTCTAAGCAGGACAGAAAACCCTGATTCTCCATGACAGATATAAAAATAAGGGTACACAAACAGTGAAGTTCCAGAATGGGATGTCTAATGATACAGAAAAAAAAGCTAGTATCAGTATGACTCATGAAGTGCAGGGAAAGTTCATTAAAAATTAATATCTATTAAAAATTCTCATTAAAATACCTGATTTAATTTCATTCAAAGTTTCTGCATAAACACCTTACATTTGATCTATTCTCATTCATTTAGAAAAATAAAAGCCCAGCCATCTTGAAAGCAAGCCATTACTCTTTTTTCTTTGACATTCCATAAAGTTTTTTAATGAATTTCTATTTTTAGATGCTCAGGATTCCTTCCCCATTTTCACTGATTTAGCCTTCTTTCTTCATTATAAAAACACTGAAAGACTGAAAGCATTTTACCGTTACAGACAACTATCCTAACTTTACAAAAACACTCAAAAATTGGTCATAAACTCTTTTTAAATTTCTCTAAACCAAATTCCTCTTTAACAGAATCTTAAGAATGAAGGAAACTGGAATGAATAGAAGTTAACCTGAACTATCAAGGCCAAATTTCAAACTAGTTTTCCACATCCTAAAAGTTCACCTGTGTTAACACCTTTGGCTGCAGTCATTTTTTTAGAGGTGAGTTCATAAAATTTTTACTTTAACAAGTTTTTATAAAGTTCAGGGATATCTGAACCAGAGAATTCAGAGAATTCACATGTCAAATATATTAATTACTCTTTTTTTATGTTCGATAATAAGATATGGTAGCCTTTCCTCTTTCTTGAGCAACAGGATGCTATGAAACATCACAACGCAGTGTGAATTTACAGGTTAATCTGGATTTACCCAGAATATTTATGTAAGGATTTATAAGAAAGTGCCACAGAAGTTATAAATCCGTACTCTGTTGTACCTTAGTCATTCAATTTAAGTAAGCCCTAGCAGTAGTTCCACAGGGACTAACATCCCAAACCAATGTACACTTATTCTACAGGAATGTCTTTGTAAGGAACTCAGACGGCATGGTGAGCTTTAAATTCAAATTTTACCTTACTATGTATTATTCTTCACACAAACTTTCTGTGTAATTAAAATTTTCACTTTTCAGTCCTCCCAAGAAATGGGACTCTGAAATCCTACTGTAATCTATGAAAATTTTTCATACTTGAAATTATTTTAGTTTATTTAAAAACTATTTTCCAAAATATATGAAAGTATACAAAGAAAGACTATTACCATACTGTCTCCAATCCACATTAGGAGGTAAATTCAGCCACAAAATGAAGTTATTGAGTTCATTTAAGTAGGATGGCAGCGAATGGAAACCTTTTTGGTTATACCACACCTGGAAGAAAGAATGGAAATTGTCAATCAAAAATGAGTTCAATCTGAATGCTGACCTGAAAGCTTACCCATCTTTAAGAATTGCATGAAGGATACCTAATTCTTCTGTTATGACACCTATTTATAGAACAAAGTCAACCAGGCAGAACAGAATCAGTTGACTTGCATAGGTCTTTCAACAGCATGCAGCAGTTTACTATTGTTGGAGCTTTACAGCAATGTTTATTGCTAAATTGAGATTCTCTGATTTAATGGAACACTGTGTTCCCCCTCCTTTACACACATGTGGTTGAACAAATAGAGGAAGAACAATGTGCAAATAACACCTGCCAGTTTAATCAAAAATACAAAAAGATGAGCAAAACTAGTGTTAAAATTGGAAGAATCATTGAAACTACAAAGAGACTTCTCTAAATAATATCTGCATATGACCCACAGCATAAAATATCTAGGAACAGAATATCCTAGAAAGAGGGGAAAAGAAAGAATCAAGGAGGCACTGTTTCCAAGGTATGAAACTATTCCATAGAAAAAGCTGTCTGCACCTTCAACAAGCATCAATGGCTTGTTAAGCATGGAGGAAATTGATACAGACAATTGATACATTACTGTTAATCATAGTGCCTTTGAACCTATGTTATCCAAACTGAAAACTAGGTCAAATTATTATGTGTGTTTATTTTCAGTTTCAGTGACATTCAAAACCATCTGATTACTATCCACTTCTGACATCATAACACCCTTTCTTCTCCCCTTTATTTTAAACATTTGAAAAACTCCTGACCTTTCCCTCTTTGGTATCAGCTCTTTGTACTCTGCATTTTATCTGTCCTAGGGATGGCAGTTCTCACTGTCTGTCTGGATTCTGAATCATACTTCAAAGTGAACAGGATTTAATATATGTCTTTATTGCCTTAACACTCCTCTT
>WEIT01028553.1:1243-11547 GCA_013389985.1 Dryoscopus gambensis | reverse complement strand
TACAAGGGCAAAAGTAGAGATACAATCAACATTACTTTTAGAAGTCATGCAATCAAATTAATAACATTTATTTCTAACTTTTTTGTCCACTGACAGAAAAAATTAGTGACTAGGCAATGAATTTCTACTTTTGGCAAAGACTTCTGGGGCTATTGTCTGCATTCACTACGAGCTGTGGCTTCTGTTCTCTTCCCAGTGCCTCTCCTACTAAAGGAACATTGTGACTGAGGAATCTGCCTAGGAGCCGTGAGTGTTTAGAGGTAAGTCTTCTACTGTGTACTTTATAAGGAAAGCTGGAAATTTGGTCCCTTAACCAAAGCTCCATCCTCTTCTAAAGCAATTTCTTAGGCACACAGACTGCGTGTGAAGCTGGCTCCAGTTTCAGTGAATTCTTTTTCTTGCTTAAACTTAAACAAACTTCAGGATCACGTTACTGATCTTAAAACAACTATTCATTTTCATTTTGAAAATGCTCTACTTTATTTTGTTAAATTTTATACTTGAAATGTTTGTGCAACTGATCTCTAAAATAAAATAATAAATCACAGCCTCTGTGATCACAGAAAGTGTGGAGGATTCAGAACAAAAATACTGTATGAAATGGGAGGAGTACCTTGACTCTGAGAGCCATTTCACCAACACCATAGTGCTCAAAAAGACAAACTTATCAGCGGAAAAGTAGACGTGCTATGAGCCATGAACCTTCACATTTAGCACAAAAACAAAGTGTGTCACTCTTTCATGCTGTGTGAACAGTACAGAAAAAGGTAGTAATTACTATCATAATGTTTATAGCAGAAAACCTTTGCAACTTTGTGATCAGAAACACACGTAACAATGATAATTCAGTTAGCTCTTTAGCTGTGAACTTTAAACCAAGGCTTGTGTGATCAGAGTTAGGATTTGAATTATGCCTCTGAGAGGGTGCAGAAAAGACACAATCTATATCTGGTCCTCTTGGGCATTTCGGATTAGGTTACATTTTTGTGATTTCTGTAGGACGAAGCTTTCACACCTGCCTAGATTTGATGGTCTTCCAGGCAGACCATAAATCCCTCAAAAGAAAGAGACAGCCTTGTGGGTATGACAAAGTTGTACTGTCCTAGGGGAGTTCTGCAGATCCAGAGATCAGAGATAAGTACATGTTCAGCCAGGGATATACAGGGATATAGTTCACAAATGGGATTAAACTACCTATTGCTTTAGTGCCAAGTTTATTGAAAATTTTGGAAGTTTTATAATTGGAGAAATAGCATTCCTCTGGTGTGAACCCTCCTTCCTTGAGTCCTTTTTTGTTTTGGAAGTTCATTTGCTTCCCATTTTGGTCACAGTGCCAGAAAATGTGTGGCTTTCTACTATCTTCACGCTACCTGCAAGGGTAGTGACTAGGGCATGTCCTCCCTTTTTCTTATGCCCAGTTCAGCTTTTATTGCCATTAGTTAGGAAAACTGCAAAGAAGCCTTAAAATAATGATCAAACATAAGAAGAAATATTTATTCCTGCAAATAAATGGTGGGGTGAAAAATTATCTCTCTCCACTTTGCCCACTTTTCCCTTTGGAATCTTCAGAGATTTGTTCAGAGACCTGTGGTTTTTGCAAACACAAACCTTTCTGGGTCAACTTGGATTGACGAAATGCTATTAAAAAAACCCCAGATAATTATAAAAATGTGACTGTGCTGGAGCACTTAGCATTTCTAAATGAATGTTCACTAGTTCTGACAGTGTTTTCATCTCTAAATGCTGGGTGTGCTTTCAGGGCAAAGTAGAGTAAGTAAGGCTATAGCCTGCAGGGGCTGCTGTCATGCAAGAATAATTATACTAGGATGGAACAAACAATCAAACTCTAAGGACAGATGTTGTTTGGTTTTGTTTTATGTTAAGGGCTAAGTTTATGTTCCACATTAACAGAAACAGTATCTTTTTGTGGAAGTCTTGGGATGCTTTCCAGAACTGATTAAGAACTAAGGCATATACTTTTCAACATGTTGGGATCTCCTATCTGAGAGGATGTCCTGTTTACATTTTGGGCTTTAGCTAAGTAAGTATGCTGCATAAGTGCTCCAGAAATGAGGTGAAATATAAGAGGGAAAGATGGCTCAAAATGGATTTTCACACAAGTTTGAAAAATGACACTTGCATGACCTCTGTCATCAAACCATTTGGGATTAGTCCTACAAAGGTATATTTTTAATGAGAATAGGCACTCAGAAGGCATAGACCTTGGCATCCATGGAATGTATTTCAGGTGGTTTAAAACTTTTTTCGTCTTCTTTTCAGAAAGAAAATAAGGAGCAACTGATAATGTGGCTCATAGCCAGTCTCATTTCATGAAATGACCTATGTAGGTAACCAAACACTGATAAATCTAAAACTACCATAATGCAGCATCTAGGAATAACAAAACTAATAAAGCAAAAACAATTGATTCTCATTTTTATCAGCTCTTTATCACTTAAAGTCTTTCTACATGAGAATGGCAGTATACTACACAGTACTTACATTATATTAGATGAAAGGCAACAGAAAATCAAATTCACTGTTTTAAGGTTGGCATTAATTTTTTTTGCATGGGGGTGGCATTTTGTTTTGGTGGGAGGTAGAAATAACTTGTGATAAAATGGGAAGACAAAGTGGCAAATTACAAAACCAAAATAATTTCAATTTTAAACATAGGCACAACATAGCGGACTAATGGGAAACTACCTAAAAGAATGTAATAGTAAATATCATATGTAGTGCTTCTGCACACCCACAGCTTAACTGCTGTCAAGTTTTGGTAGAATTCCAGGAAAAGGAAAAAAATTTAAGGCACAGTTTGATAAAGTGTTAATTTTTAAATGTGTATAGGGAGCTTTTCAACCCTGTCCAAAGGATACTGATGGGCACACTTCTGTTCTCACTGTGACCTCCTGAAGCTAACTAAAATTAACAAATCTTCATTTCACCATCCGGGACTAACCCTCTCTGTGTGTATATAGACACATGTATAGATGCAAATCTTTTAAGAATTTTTATATTAGGAATGGTATCCAGGGCCAAAGGCTGGAATTGTTATTCATCTGGGTTGCCACTTGACCCAATGCTTCTTACATTCACTTTAGTAGTGTAGTATCTTAAAAGTCCTTGTGTACAATTGCATGCAAAATGAAGTCCACTGACACAAAACAGTTTGAGGTCTAAATAATGTAAAAAACTCCTTTTTCTGGGAATTAGCCCAAAAGAATAGGTGATGGAACTGCTCCAAATAATAACTTCAATGTATCTATTATACACGAAGAACCTTCCTGATATGAGATTTGCATTTATTTCTAATTAAAAATTATAGAAATCTAGATCTCTCTGAGCCTTTATGTGGAACTTATCATCCCTGCTTCTGAGAAAATGAATACAGTTCATTGTATATGCTATGAGGTCTGCCAGTGTTATCTCTGAAATATGGGAACTAGTGGTATAATAAAATGTACTGCAGAACCCTGAAAGCCCTTGATTCTATATTTACATCTCTGAACAAGCTCACTTTGACTCATAGCTCCTTAATTAGAGGCATAGCCGTTTTTCTTTTCTGTAGGGCATTTTTTTACCCTCACAATACAAGCATACATTTGGTAACTAATACCAGCAATTAGCCTCATCTGCTATGTAAATGAGTGTAATTGCAATTAAATACTTTAGTGGGCCCGAAGGGAAAACATGCAATCATTACAAAGTAAGTAGAAGTACATAGTAAAGGGACTTTTAGGAGCGCTAGAAGTGTTTTTTTCCTTTTGGTGTCTATGGTCCTTTCCATTGTTAGTTATTTCTTCAGGAGTTTAGAACCTGGTTCAAAGGGTGATTTTTCTCTCTCATTGAGAGCTGTGAAAACCATAGAACAAAGAATGATATGTTCTATGAAGAAAAGAGAAATTATCTTCAGGGTTTTCACAGGATTTTGTGGTGAACATCTGAGCATCACAAAACAGGATACCAAAAACAACACTGGGAAGTTCCTGGACTGGGTTTATTGTCAAATATTTGTTGAAATCAACGGCTATGACAGTTTTGCACTAACTAAATAACTGTGTCACTGCATATGTCCACATTATTCTCTGTCTTCCACAAGAGCTGTCACTGGCATACTGTAGGCAGCCTGTCTGGATGGTATTTGATGGTATGCTAAACACAGTGTAGATATACCAGCCTCATACTGCTGAGCTTGGACTTGATGTTTGAACAAACTGCAAATCTAATTTTGAGTGTGTCCTTCTAAAAACTAATAGAGATGCATTGTGAGATATAACTTAATAGTATAAGTATGATTCATAATTCTCATTTGCGTAACCTTTATATGTAATTTTGCTTCTGTGTCAGTACGTTTCCATTGTAAAACTGCATTTTGAAATTTAATTACGCATCTCTATTTTCTTCCATTAGTTCATGGAAGGCAATGTAACTATCTGTTACACCTGAGTTGCCTGAAATTTCTTAAAGACTTGCAGTGAAGCATCTGTATTTATTGTGTGCAAATATCTGAAGAGTGGCGGAAGCCGGGCCAGAACACTATCAGAATGATTCATCTCCTAAGCACTGCCCTTTCTTATAGACCAGCACTGAGTTACTCATTCTGGCATTAAATGTTCGTAGGGTACCCAGAGAGATTTCCATGAGCTTTAGTTTTACCACTGCATTTAAAAAAGAAAATTAAAATTTCCCTGGTAAGACATTTTGAGCTGCTATCTCATTAATAAATTATGCGACACTGACCGCTAGCTGCCCAGGGCTGTGCAGCGTCTTTACTGCGAGAGGTGTCCTGAAATAGGACCTAGCTGCAGTGTGGCAGAGCGTGCTGGCTCCCTGCAAGGAGCAGACAGCGAGTCAAATGACAAAGGAGTGAAGGCAGAGACGAAGGATGGAGGGACTCTCTGTGTGCTTTCCAATCCTTTAATGAAGGGGGAGGCTGAGGGACAGAAGAGCAAAAACGACACCTGACAGGGCTTCCCATATGGGGGCAGTACAGGGCAGGGTAAAGGGATACAGCCAATGGGGTTAGGGCAACTGGGAGGTAACAAAGGAAATCCAGCCAATGGAATAAACTCAGGGGAGGGTTCAACATACAGGAACCAATGGGGGAACCAAATGGCATAGAACATTCTAGCAAACATGAATATTCAACGAGGAACATACATAAACATGATGATATGACTAAATCTGGGTGGGGAAATACCGAACCAATGACTAAACAGTATGCAAACTAAGTTCCCTGGAGGATGTTGGGAACTCACTGTGACTGCGATGTTACACATTGGTGTGTTGTGTGTTAGACCGCCAGCTCTCTGGTTGGGTGGACTCTGTGGCTACGGCCACGTGCCGTGAAACAATCATGTGTTAAATTTTCACCAAACTTAAGCATTGCGGAGGCTTATCCTTCTTACTGCATCTTGAAAAGATGGCTGGGAAGGAATTAGAACTGATTTTTATCTTAAAATATCATACACAAACAATATATTAATGGCCTGAATTAGTGTTTTTGTTGGTGGTGGTGGTGGTTTTAGCCATTATTCCTTGATTTAAGCATAGGTCTCTATTTCTGATTAAAGACATCTGTTAGGAAGCACCAAGGGCAGATGCTGCTCCCTAGGGGAGGGTGGCCAACAGCCCAGGATGACAGCAAGGCCAGCAGAAGCAGTGGCTTCAGTGACAAGGGTCTGTCCAGCAGCACCAGAATGAGAGAAACAGGGCAGGCCCAGTGACAGTAAATTGGCTCAGACAGGGATCCAGATCTCCAGGCAAGTTAACTGTAATGAGGCATGCCTGAGGTCAGGATCAGAATCCATATCCGCAAGGTCCAGATTGATAGCTACAAGGCAGTCCTGTCATGGACCAAGTATGACAATGCACGCTTGAATCCATCTCCCAACCAAATGACGCAGGAACTCCTGCTGCAGCTTCGTCCAGCTTGCTCTCAAAGATCTTCAAGACCAACTGGGGCTTTTGAGACAGATCTCCTTTCAGAAAGCTGACCTGGAGAGTACTAACTGCGCTCTTAGGAATGTTTTGGCTCTGACAATCTGCTGGACTGAATTGTTACTTTACCTAGAAGAATGTTCAAGACAATTTTGTTTATGAAAAATAGCAATAGAATAGTGAGAACAGACCAAGTGAAATTCAGGCTAGGCAAGACAGAAACAAGCTATCGAGAACAGAAGTACCTTTCAATAGAAAGGTGATGCCTGAGTTTATCAATTTTTGAAAGAAATTGTGCACAGGAATCAAAATCCTGGTGGATTATTTATCCACTAGTTCACTGAATTTTTTTCTCTGTGATATATAAAGTAATTCGTTTTTCTGTCAGACAAGGTAGTTGTTTGGGCCTATCCGTCTCTCAGGGTGACTTCAGAACACCAAACGCAAGTCACATTAGTTATGCTTATCAGGAAAAAGAAATTAAAGGAAAGTATTGTTTCTAAATTAGTGTTCCCGTGTTCCCACAAACTGCTTAATGGGATTCAGGAATGTAGTGGGAAATAAGCTACTTAATATGGGTATCCCTTGAATAATATTTTTCTCATGTAATTGAAAGCACTTATAATTGGTGACAAAAGTACTGCTATTGCAGTTTAAATTTGCATAGTTGGTAGGCAAATGTCTCTCCAGTAAAATACAATTTCCTAAAGTCAAAGGTACTTTATTTGGTAAACTTTGAAGATGATAACCTATTTGCATAACCAATTTTACACCAACCTTCACAAGAAGTTGTGGTTTTTGTTCATTAACTAGAACTAAAGAAAAAGAAGTTAAGGGGCATTTGGTGATATGGGCTTTCCAGAATCACTACTATAAGAATTACAGTTGTGTCGTGTATTTTATCTCTTCCACTTAGAAATCCATTTTAGAACTTCTGACCATGCTAAAGTGATCACTGAGATTTCTTCCACTGTTGTTGTATGTAAGTCAGTTTATGTTGATCTCTTCTTAAGTGAGTGTAACTCTCCTGTCAAATAATGTAATTATTGCATTTTACCAAATTATCTGGATTTCGATCATTGAGGTGGCCATCACTGTAGAAGCTGAGTTCAAACTCATTTATTGATATCTCCGTCAAGACGTATTCTTTGTTGAGAACTAGTCTCCCAAAGTATCCTATATTCCACATAAGAGATTTGGTGGGCTTCATAGCTTTTAATGTGAACATGTTGATTAAAGACGGACTTTCACAATTCAGTATGCAGCACATTCTAGATAGTAGGAGCAGAATGTGCTTAGCAGAGCAGTATACTCATTTTTGAGAAGAAAAGATTTCCTTAGAATCATAACAGTGGTTTCAAGACACTAAAATGAAATTCAAAAAAATAGCAGGTTTTTTTTTAGGGCTCAGAATTTAGAAGTGATTAAGGATAGGTTAAGGTTCACCATTTTGTTTTGATGACTATTGTTAGCAATTGTTTTCTATTCCAGGGACCTTTGAATTTAAGATTTTCCTCTATGTAATGTTATGCTAATTGCAGGCCCAACACATCTTTATAATTTAACAATTTCTATAAAATTTTAGTTTTAGTAGTGGTGAAGAAGTTAAAGTTAAAGTCAGTGTTACTGGTTTCGATCTGTGGAACGTAGGTTAAAGGAACTGGAATTCAGGCCAGTTCTAACAGCTGAGGTTGTAATTTTTAGGAAAGGATTTGCAGAGAAGTGTCAGCTATAAGCCCAGTGCTTAACATGTGTCTGGTCTATGTGAACTTGCATTCACCTTGGACCTGTGGAGCACAAACTTTTTCTTCCAGCTGCAATAGTCAGCCTGTTTGTAACGTCCTTGTAAGTGGAATTGTTTCAGCCTTTCCCCTGCCGACAGCAAAACATAAACATGAGACACATTAGAATGGAAACAGGATCCTGGCCCTTTCTGTTTCTCAGTTTTATTTAGCAGTGACCTTTAACCCTCATTAAGATACTTTGGAAAGTTTGGGACTCCTTTTTTTTGTATAGCTCATTGTGGGAATATTTAGGTTTGTTATTTTTTTTTTTTCTTCAAAAATATTTAAATACCTTTGGGCAATTGTATAAAACATAAAACCCCACATTTACTTATTCTAAAAAAAGATATCTGTACACAATACTTCACAGCATATGCACTGGTCATTAGAGCCATCCTATAGTTACAAGGCAAACACTGACACTCAAATTTTACTCAAGAGGAGTATCAATGCACACCAAAGTTTTATCCAGGGCAAAACATACATTTGTATACACGCTAATGGATGCTAACCCTAAATTATATATTAATGTACAGAAAATATCAGATACAGTTGTTTTATCTATGAAAATATAACTTAACTTCATGAATACAAAACTTGTGTATTGGAATTTGTTTATCAGTTTGCACTGTGTGTCAGTAATCAGCTATGTCCTCTGATTTGTTTGCCTTAGAAGATTCTTGACCTCTAGACAAGTGTGTACATGCCTTAGAAACATGCAAAGAAGTGATAAACATAAGATTGAATTTTAAAATTTTTGTCCAAGGAGGTTTTGAGTATCCCATGTCGGCAATTTCTAACCTTTCAATGGAGACCTCTTTCACTTCAGTTAAAATTTAATCATGCTTCCTCAGATTTAAATATGTGGAAGAGGAGCTATATTGAAATATATATGACTTTTTCTCCCAGAAAAAATGAAAAATGCAACTGAGATGTCCAAAGAATGAGATTTTTAGTTGTTGAGGGTACTCTTTGCCTTGTTGTTCTATTTTTGAATGCAAGATGTAGCAAAATAATAGGTGTTACTTTTGTGTTTTCAGAAACTGCATTTAGGTATCCACTTATGAATTGAAATAAGCTCATCAGAAAGGAAAGTATTAAAATTTGACTTTCATAAAACACCTTCCCAAAGGATTATTTCTTCATCATGTTTCTTCTAGTAAAAAAACTAGCTAGCAAATTTGTTTCTCTTTGTCATTCACTGGAATTCTGAATTATCACTCTGTTTTTAAATTCTGCTAAAAATCTAATTTTAAAAAATGTGGTATTTTACACTACAGTAAAGCAGTTGTATTAAAAATATTTTCCTGCAGTCTTTAATTTGATTTATTTTATTTATCAGTTATTTTTTCTTTTTTCTTTATTATTTTCCTTTCTATTGCTAAAATGAACAAAAGAAGTAATATAAAAAGAGAGAACAGTGAAAAAAAAATAGTGCAAAAAGTTCAAAATATCTTTGATTTTCCTTTTATATATCAGATGAAGAGATTATTCCATATTCAATTTCAAAACAAGCTTTTACAAGGAGCCTTTCAAATCAGTGTAAAATGCTTTCTTTTCCTAATTTCTGAGACTGTAAGGTACTTCCTCCAGATGCTGTGCTTTTTTCAGATGAATTTGGTAATATTTTTTTAAGTGTTGAAAATTCTCCTCATCTTTGATGATATGCTTGAACAGCTAAATGCTATATTGTTTAAAATGCTCCCATTTCTATCATGAGATCTTTGGTTTCAGTACCTACTCATTAGCTCTTATATTTATCTTATTTAATGTGATGAAATGAAGGCAAAACATATTATGTCATATCTTTATTCTGATATTCCAATTTTTTTGAGATTTTAATCTGATTAGTTTCCCCTGCTTCTTTTAAGAAGGTAAAACAACAGTCTGCACTCAACAATGATTACAGTGAAATCAGGGGTGAATTTGACCCTGCCTCTCTAAATTTGCAAAATTAAACAGTTCATGTTAAATAGCTGCTGAAAACTGATGTACTTTGGCCAGGCCACAGTTACATTTTTTTTTACTAGTGAGGTGCAGCCTTCCAGATTTAATACAGGCCATCATAATCCATAAATTTTATGTCCATTAATGGTAACATTTTCAGTTTTGTCTTTACTAATATTTGGTGGCAGAGATATAATTCTTCATCAATGATTTTACAGGTAATAGCTGGTTCAGAAAAGAAAAATCAAAAATCCTGTGCCATTGTACCTTTTAAAAAGTGACCTTGTCAAAGTGAGGCATTCTGATTTCAATTAAATTCAGAGTTAGTTGGTCCCACAGGTAATGCTGGAATATATAATGTCAGCAATTATAAGAGTACTTTCCAAAAGTAGTTTCAAAAACCCTAAAAATAAAACCCTTTATGCTGTGCTGGTTTGTAGAAAAAAAGGAAGGCTTTACCTTTATATTAGTAGCCATTTATGAGGCCATTTTTGGAGTGTACTATTACATAAAACATGAGGTCAGCAAGTAAAGGTAATTAAATTTTAGTGGGAGCAAGAGTCACCAAAAGGTTTTTTCTTTCATCCTACCCGGTCTAAAATAGCCATACAATACACCATTAATATCCTT
>WEIT01028549.1:0-15253 GCA_013389985.1 Dryoscopus gambensis | reverse complement strand
TCTAAATGCCCTCATTGTTAAGGACGGTGCTGTTTATCTTCATGTAGGTGTTAAGAATTGTTAGCATTTGGAGTGATTATAACAGAGAGCAAAGCCATAATTTCAAGTCTTTTTCTGCATGCAGAAATGTTTTGCCAGATGTCAACTTTAGCTGTCCCACTTTGCTTGCTGCTACAGACACGTGTGGGCAGAAACAGTTACGTGGTTTGTTATTCCCTCAGCTCACAGCCTGCATGCCCTGAACAGCACTGCTTGGACCCCTCAGGCATACAGTTATAAATGCCTGTTTACCTTTCCTCTTACTCCACGCAGGGCAGACTTAGTGGCAGAGACTTAACTACCCTGCAGTGATGTTGCACAGACTTGCTCCCAGCTCCCCTGTCCCCAGTGATTCTTCTGCGGCAGTGATTTGTTCGTTCTGAAAAGTGATCAAGTTCGTCAAACGCAGACATTTCTCCTCTGGATGTTAAGTGTGAATGTATTTGGCTTCTCTTTGCATGCTGTATCCTGTACATGGTGCCTAAATCAGATGTCTTGGGTTGTTGTTTTTTTCTAGAACCGTACTTTGTTCAGGCAGTTGACTATGGCAATTACATATACTTCTTCTTCCGGGAAATAGCAGTGGAGTACAACAGCATGGGAAAGGTAAGGGCAAAAACGTTGCTTTGAATGACTTTGTCAGGTTCAGGGGGAGGAAAACTTATGCTATTTTTGGACCAATGCTGTTACAAGTGACCTTGAAATGAGAACCATAAATCATGATGACAAGGTCAGCATTTTGAGAAGATTCCTATTGCTCCAGCCAAAAGATTGGCTGGAGTGAAACATTGCACTGTCTTGAAAGGAAACTGTGTGGTTTCTTACAGTGATGGTGTATGCTGGAGTCTCTTTTCTGAAATTATAAAAAGCACAAGGCTAATGTAGTTAGTTCAACATAATAGATAATTGTTAAAAAGTGGATTCCAAAGCAGGAAGAAATTTTTCTGTAAGAAATATGAATTAGAGTGCTGAGTAAACAGGGGTAGGAATTTTGTGCACTGCCATTCTGCAAAGAATAATTAAACACTTTCTGCATTTTTACTAATTTCACAGTAGCTTTCTGACAAAGCAGTCAGAAAAGCTGACCGAGGTCACGAAGGTGAAGAAGAGGAATAAAAGCCCAGCGAGATTTGCATAGGTTTTAAGTCCTGAAAATACAAGAATCAGAGCAGCAGTGTGGGTTGCAGGGATTGTGAATATGAAATGTGCTTTTGTTTGGGGAAATAGAAAGCTAAGCAGTGTGTATGGAAATTAGTTTTATATGGGTTGAGAACAGATCTCCTGAAGGATTTATGGCTGTATAGTAAATGCCACAGTCTTATCTTTCACAGCACAGTGTTCCAAAGCCTAATTTTTCCCTGTTTCTTATTTGTCACAGATTATAGAAAAGTGGTGTTAAATTAAGCACCTTGCTGTGTTATTCCAAGTGTTTTAAAAGCAGTATTCCAACAAAGTCTTTGGTTCAAGCAAACACTTCATTTTCTCCGTTATTTTTGCTCTATTCCTTCCAGGTAGTTTTCCCGAGAGTGGCCCAGGTTTGCAAAAATGACATGGGAGGATCTCAGCGAGTGCTGGAAAAACAGTGGACTTCCTTTCTCAAGGCTCGGTTGAACTGCTCAGTTCCTGGCGACTCACACTTCTACTTTAACATACTGCAGTCAGTTACAGATGTGATCCATTTCAATGGCCGGGATGTTGTTTTAGCAACATTCTCCACTCCATATAATAGGTAATAATCACAATAACTTTTTACCTTCTATTTCCTTTATGTTTTGCTTTTCACTGCACTTTCTTTTTACTTTATGCAAGCACAAGAAGTGATTACTCATATAATGTAATTTTTATGTACCCTGTGCTTACCGATAGTTTGTGTTTAATTTCAAGGTACCCTGGTATTGCTTACTGCATTTCATACCTGATGACTTCGAGCGGCTTTCACCCATTTACTGTCTGGACACATTCCTCAGATATACTTTTCTTTGTGGGAATAGTCCACACCAGCCACTAAAAGTGTTGCAGTGTGTAACTTGCAGAGTATTATTCCAAAGAAAAAAGACAGTACTTTTTTCCTCACAAAGAAAGAACTGAGTCTGTCCCGTTTATATCTAAACCTCCAAGAACCATGTTGTCTCCTTCTCTTTGTTTCATGCATTGCTGGTGACTCTTGCATTGATCCTTGACCCTGCATTGACCCTGCTGCCCCCTGAATCTCCTGGGAGAACCAAGGTCTTGCTGGCTGGGAAGGATGGTGCCCAGAACATCTATTTTATTGTTTGCACAGTTATCCAAAAGTATCCCTTTGTCTGTAGAGATTTTATTACATTTACACATTATAGCATGTTTCTCTGGAAGTTATTAGAAGAGTAACTGTATCTAATTTTTGAGACCTCCCAGAGAAGGTCTATTATTTTAAAAAAATAGTAGCATTCTAGTCACAAAATATATCACAGTTTCACAGAGTAACATTTGAGCTGGAAGAGGAATTTTATTGATGAAATTCATTTAGTTTTGCTGTACCCTTGCCACCTCCGGTCAAAGCCTGACCTCAGTGAGGTCATTCACAAAACTGACTTCAGATGAGAGTAAGCCTGGGCCTGCAATGCATAATCACTGCTTTTGACATCAAAACAATAGGAAATGAAATGGAATAATTATGCCACCAGTAGAGAATACAGGTTTAAATTAAGATGATCTCTTTTCATGCAATCTGGCTTAATAAAAACAGGTGAACAAATAGAGATTCAGCATCAGAAAATCGATTGTATCTTGCAATTATCTCAAAACTGAGACTGTCCTCCCACTCTGCTAGTATTTCCTGTGGTGTGTCATGAATAATTCTTTTCCTTAAGTCTCGCCTTTTAAAATATAAGTACTTGTTGTAAAAAGGAAAATACTGTTTTATAGGCTCAAGGTTTTGCCAGACACTGAAGATGATAGGAAGCCATATATTCTTGGAGACAGCTTATTAGCAGACGTGGCAGCCAGGAGGGCCACCCGTGTCCTGGGGTGCATCAGGCACAGCATCGCCAGCCAGGCAAGGGAGGGGATTGTCCCCCTCTGCTCTGCACTGGGGTGGCCTCATCTCCAGTGCTGGGGGCAGTTCTGGGTGCCACAATATTAGAAGGATTTAAAGGTATTAGAGAGCATCCAATGGAGAGCTGCAAAGATGGTGAAGAGCTTGACAGGAAGTCATAGAAGGAGTGAATGAGGCCACTTGGCTTGTTCAGCCTGGAGGAGACTGAGGGAAGACCTTACAGCAGTTCAGAGCTTCCTCATTAGATGAAGAGGAGAGGCAGGCACCAGGTTCTCTGGTGACCTGTAAAAGGACTCAAGGAAGCTGAGTCATACAGGTTTAGGTTGGATCTTAGAAAAAGGTTATCACCCAGATGCTGGTTGGGCACTAGAACAGAACCCCAGGGAAATGGTCACAGGACCAAGCCTGACAGAGATCAAGGACCATCTGGACAATGTTCTCAGGCACATGGTATGATTCTTGGGGTGTCCTGTGCAGGGCCAGGAGTTGGACTTCAATGATCCTTGTGAGTTACTTCCAATTCAGGATGTTTTGTGATTCTGTTGTTCTGTGAAACCTACTTCTGTCATGGACCCATCTCTCTCATTCCTCTTCCACTAAAGAAAAGTCGCAACAAATATATTTGGTCTCTGGAATAAAGTTTCCTTCTCAAGTGAAGTGAAAGAATTTTCTCAGTCTAATCAGAGGTCACTTGGCCAGAAGGTAGTGATGGATTGTAGTCCAGTAGTTCAAACATGGCTTGGACCTCTTTGGCTGTGACCCACAGTGCTCCATCCTCACCACTTCATCATACTACAGACCCACCCTCCAGAGTAAAAGCTGTTGCAGTCCTTTCACCGTGGCAATGCCTCCATCAGTGTGGAGTTGTGTGTTGAGCGTGGGTCTCAGCACTTTCAGCTGTGTGTCACACACCTCAAGATTTTACAGTTGTTTTTTTTTTTCTTTAGGACTTAATTCAGCAACATGCAAAATATTCTGACTGGAGTGGGTATTTAGGGTGAAGTCCTCTGTGTAGCCAAATACACCCTTGACAGTCTCTTACATCAACACATGTATGGCTGTCTTAATTTAAGACTCCTGCTGTGTAGTATCACATTAATATAGAGCTTTGAAGTTTCCTTCCATATAAAAAGACAAATCTGTGGAGATCAAAGTAAGACTACTGTACTGCCTCTCTACTTGTTTTCCTTCAGTAAAAAGAATTTTGAATTTTTTTACTATTCAAATGATTGTTTTTCTATCGATTTATATACCTTTAGGAGTTTAATTTAATCCTCAGTAACAGTATTATGGTTCCTACTTTTTTTCTTTGATGTATAATCACCTACTAGCTAAGAGCAGGATTGGAAGCCTCAGCCAGCTGGGTTCATGCTATTTACCCAATAAAATCAAGTGGTGGAATCCAGACACAAATACAGTAGTTCATGTACAAAAAAAAAGGAAAGGGTGATAAATGAATATTTCATGCTTCCGAGTGACTGACCGTGGTAAACCCATAAGCCTTTCAGAAAGTATGTAGGTAAGAATATAGCTGTGTTCGGACAATGCTGTCATGCAGTTGCATGCAAGTATTCAAAAAGTTGAAGTTTGCAATGCTGTGATCTTAAAATAACATCGAATTTGCTTCTGTAAGCTGTCTATATTTCACTAAGTAGAGCAAATTCCTGAGCATAGTTAACTCCTTTTCACTGGGAATTCTTCGTGGATATCAGGCTGTGGGAGCATGAACGCATTACATGTGAAAGCCAGGTCAGTGGCACATTGCAGCATGCTTCCAGTTTGATTAGAGCCAACTTCTGAACTGTCTGCAGTGTGTCTTTGAGGCATGGCAGGGGCTACAAGAGTTGGTACTGACAGATGCTGTGACTTAGAAGACCTTAAGTTTCCAAAGAATGGGTTCTGAATGAGACTGGCCATTACTCCTCATGCATTGCCAGTGATAGCCAGAGTTTCACAGATTCTTTCCCTTCTTCAAGATTATTGCGATTACTTCTTTCTCTAGGGGTTTTGAAATAAATTCTCAGCAGAAGCTGCCCACTGATTGGTCTTCAGGCTTTTCCATGGGGCTGGCTTTTCCAGTCAATACCAGATTCAGAGATCAGGATTGAGTAACCTGTGACAGGAAGACTGCTACAGAGCGTATTTTTTGCTTAAGGTTTTATGCATAACTTCAGAATGAGTAACAGTTTCTGGGAAATGTCACTTTGCAGCATCCCTGGCTCTGCAGTCTGTGCCTATGACATGCTTGACATTGCCAATGTATTTACTGGGAGATTCAAAGAGCAAAAGTCTCCAGACTCCACATGGACACCAGTTCCTGATGAACGAGTGCCCAAGCCCAGGTATGTTTCACGTGCAGTGATATCATTCCGTTCCTTTATGCAGGCTACAGAGGTTTTTTGATAATTTGAACAGCCTTGTAAGGTGCAGATACAATTATACATGTTGCAGCAGTAAACTAAAAGTTGAGTTGAATTTGGATCTAAACTATGCAACTGAGATTTTTTTCCACTTAAATGACATTTGTGTAGCATAAATCAGGCCAGCATCAGATCCACTTGGTCAGAATAACCACTTAGGAGGTGGTATGAGTTACGCACTCGTTGCAAATTGATTCAGTAATGGATATCTCTCATTACAAACCCTGCACCAGTTCTGCAGTGTGCTGTTCTATGATTAACATGGAGTTTAAATGCCACAGTGGATGCATTATGGAGAGAAAAAAGAGCATTCCACCAAACTGGAGATTCAGTTTACCTCATTCCTCCCATGAGTTGTTTTCCCTGCTTCCACGTGTTTGCATGCATCTCCTTTACTACACTCTTCATATTTCTTACAAGTACCATTTCATACAAGTTGCTGTTGACAGACACTTGTTAACTCTTACAGCAATGGCATTTTGCTCTGATATATTGTTATGCATATAGCTAAATCAAATTCATTTATCTTAGTTAAGCTGTACCATTTTAATGCATGTTTTACACTGCTTGTGGTAATTTCAATAATTTCAAAAGAAAAAAACATCTGAAGTACTCTGTGCAGTGTTTAGCACCACAATATAAGAAGGATCTAAAGGTATTAGGGAGCCCCCAAAGGAGGGCTACAAAGATGATGAAGAGCTTAGAGGGAAAACCATGAGAGGTGTGGCTGTGAGGCCATTTAGGTTGCCTAGGGAAGAGGAGACTGAGGGGAGACCTCACCACAATCTACAGCTTCCTCGTGAAGCAAAGAGGAGGGGCAGGCACTGATCTCATCTCTGGTGGCCAGTAACAGGGCCCAAGGGAATGGTCGGAAGTTGTGTCAGGGGAGGTTTGGGTTGGATAGTAGAAAAAGGTTCTTCACCCGGAGGGTGGTTGGGCACTGGAACAGCTCCCCAGGGAAATGGTCACAGCACCAAGCCTGACAGAAATCGAGAAGCTTTTGGACAACACTCTCATGGCACATGCTGTGATTCTTGTGTTGGGGCCAGGAGCTGGACTCAGTGATCCTTGTGGGTCGGTTCCAGCTCAGGATATTCCATGATTCTGTGAAAAGCCATGGTGGACACTGAGTTTCTGCCTAATCCAAATTTGGTCCATCATGTTTTGGATTTTCCAAGTGTAGTATCCCTGTGCTGTCTTCATTCTGAAGTTGTCACTCAAGAGAAGAGCCTGGAGGTGACTGGAAAATCTGGTAAATTCTGTCTGTTTTCAGTCTGAGCCTAAGTAATGCAGCTTCTAGCAGTGTTTCAGGATTTTCTTCTCCATTTTGTGTTTCAAACAAGTTCTTGACACAATGGTCTGCCTTGGGAGTGCAAGGCTGCATGAGAGCTCCAAGGTCATTTGTTTGGACCTTACTGAGATATATTGGCTGGGAAGGGGAAAAGAAGAAGGAGAAATCACTTTCAGTGGGAAAGAAGAAGACAAAGTTGCTTTATGAGTTTGGGATGAGCCAATAGCAGGCTAACTGTTATGAGGAAGATGGGAGAATATTGCTCCTCCTGAGCCTGAAGGAGATAATGTGAAATGAATAGTGAACAGTGTTTCATGTAACATTTGGCCATCAATCTGCTTAATAGAAATAATCATTTCTTCTAACTAACACTGAGGTACATGACAGGGACCTTTGAAATAAGGTCGTTTTTATTTGGGTATATCATTATGGTGCAGAAACATTACTGCCCCTATTGATCGTAACATTTCTCAGAATCCTAGCAGAGCCCTTCAGGGGTGTTACTTCCCTGTTTGGCCAGACAGCAGGGTTTGCTTGGATTTATGTTGACTCGACTAAGCCAGTTTTGAGATTAAAACAGGATTAATCCAATCATGCTATTAGGATTTAGGAGTAAACAGGCCTCCAGATTAGATATACAGAAACTGTAGACACCACAGTGCCAGAAGGTGCAGGCTGCTCCCTCAGGTTCTCTGGGAATGTTGCCTCATGGGTCAATGCCCTTGCAAGGACCTAGGAAACCAGTGATGTCCTTGGTTTCTCCTTCTCTCCATCTGTTGCTAGTTCTACATGCAATTACAAGACTACTAAAGTATTTTGGATTTGAAGAGGTGAGAGCACACATTGTCTGCATGTAACATTCCTTGCACAGCTCTTGTGGGACCAGACTTGTTGACACAGCTAGTTCCTTCAAGTCCTATGCTACTCTCCCACACAAGATTTATTTACCTATTTAATGTTTGAATATTGATCTAAATCTGAGCAGCACAGTTGATAGGACCAGTCCTGTATTTTGTTCAAGTTGACATTGCTCTTGATGTCAATGCCTTTACCCACATCAGAGTAGATGAAAATTGGATGAAGCAGTGTGTTTATGAGTGAATGGTCCATCTTTCATCTTCCCATCTCACACTGGCTCAAAGGTTTGAAGAATCATAGTGCTCTGGAAAATGGGATTGAATGGACCTTTTATTGGAGAAAATTACCTACACAATATTAATAAGCAAAACATTTTGCTCATTTTGCTGCTTCATTTGAGAGATGGCCTGTGCAGGCAAGAAAATTGCACTACTTTTTAGGAGCAGGGTAGATTTTAGAAATAGCGTGAGCAGATTTGCATTTAAGTTGTCAAAGAATGACAGATAACTTTTCAGTGAAAGTCCTCAATGTGCTACCATTCTTATATCATCTCATCCAAGTTGAACAAAGGGTAAAACCAGTGTTTACATGGATGCTATCAGGTTTGTCTTCTCCAGTAGTCTGTTTTCTATCAGACATGACTGAAAGTGGCATTCTTTCACACCTGTTAAAAGAATGAACTTCCTTCTGTATTATAGGGACTGCTTTTATTCCAGGAAAGAGCAGTCAACTAGGCAAGTTACAGATCAGAAAACACCTGTGCCTGTGGGAAGCATCGAGCCAAATGCACACATGCAGTGATTACATTCCATATGAGTGGATAAATTACAAGCTCTGTGTGTAACATTCCTGATGAAAAAATGACTGTGTTCTTAAGTGACACATGAAGTCCATTTGAATAGAGGATAGGGCAGGATTTTAGCTTCCTTTGAGGAGCTGAACAAGTCCACCACACTTCTAGATCCTCCTCCGTGTTAAACTCCTGTAAAACATGTCAGATTTCAACAAAAGCTTCATCACAAAGGGAAGCTTGCCCTCGATGTCAAATAAGTTTTCTGGCTTTACTTTCTTGTTTTGCATAGGCCTGGTTGCTGTGCTGGCTCTACATCATTAGAAAAATATGTAACATCTAATGAGTTCCCAGATGATACTCTGAACTTCATCAAAACACATCCATTGATGGATGAGGCTGTGCCTTCCATTGTCAATCGACCCTGGTTCCTGAGAACAATGGTCAGGTACGTACCACTGAGCGAACTCGTGCCCTCATTGTAGCTGTCAAGTTGTGCTACTAGCCTTGCTTCGAATACCCTCCAACTCTGTAAATGTCCTTGGTGTCCTGGGCATGAATCCAGCTAGGAATGGTGGCAGAGCTGAGCAGATGCTGCGGTACTCCCTGAGCAGCTTTCAAGATAGGAAAGACCTATCCTTTCCAACTACGCTGTGCTGAAATGGGATGTTGTAGGAAATGCTGTGCAGGGAAGGTTTACCCGCCTGTTGGCTTACGGGTCAGTGTTTGAGACAGCTCTGTAAAAACTTTGGGCAAGGACCAGCAGACAGTTGAGAAATAAGTACACAGGATACAAACATGTCTGCCAGGATATGTTCGCAGGATATGTAGATGTCTGTCAGGTTATGTACTGGTAAACTTTAATGTTTGCAGAAGTGTACAGGCAGAAGTAATCTCATAATCTGCATCCTTTCTATGGCAACAAGAAAAAAATAATAACAGATTTGAACAAAGACTCATAAATCAGCAAGTGTTAAATACACCCTCCCCTTCCTATCAAAATACATTGCCATTCTGCTCTACTACTTATCTACCCTCCAGCTGTGAACGGAATAATGTGACTAATTTTTGCCATATTTTCATCTCTTCCTCTGAACAAAGGTAGAGTATTATGTTGAGCAGTTAGCTCTGGAAGGGTCTGACTTGGTTTTAGTAATGTATCTTCTGTCAGGTTTTTATGTCAGGTTCTGTAGCTCCAACCAAAGACAAGAGAACAAGTTCCACAGAGTGCTTCCCTTTTGTAGGCAGTACCATCTAACTGGTACCAAATCACCAGCGTACTTGTTTTCAATAAACTGTGCCATCCCAAGGTTTGATATCACCTCTGCGCTGAACTTGCTTGGTGGTAGTTTTGTGATTATTTTTAGTGAGGTAAAATGGTGCTTAGCATCTCACTATTGCACTAATACAGCTTTTCCTGACAAAAAATGTTGAATCTAGTTCAGCTGCTTTTAATGTGACAGAGCTTGAAATTTTAAAACTGTTGACTGTGCTGATTCTCTATCCCTGTCTGAAGAAGCTGTCCCTGTCACCAGGCTTTGGATGGATAATTCCTAAATGCCCTCAGACTCTTAGCACCCTTTCAGCTTTCTGAACTTACAGACACTTCTGCTAGCTATTGGACATGTGGGCATGCAAACACATGAAAATTCCTGAACATCTGGAGATCCAAATTGGTACAGTCTGTGTTGATTTATAGTCAGGTAGGAAAAGTACTTAAATGTGTTTTATGGTTGCTAGAAGTCTACCATATACTTATCTGATGTGAAGAAAGGGATTAAATAAATGACAATTCTGTGATTATCTCTGTGACTTATCTCTGAAAATGCTCTATTATTTTAGATATCGCCTGACCAAAATTGCTGTTGACTCTGCTGCTGGGCCATATCAGAACTACACTGTGGTTTTCTTGGGGTCAGAGAAGGGAATCATCCTGAAGTTCTTGGCACGGACGGGAAACACTGGTTTCCTAAATGACAGCCTTTTCCTGGAGGAGATCAGTGTTTACAATCCTGAAAAGTGTGTATCTGATTCTTTGTACTCATGTATGGGTGACTTTGAACTTCTGATTTCCCAGAGAAAAACTTGTCTCACGGAAAGGGAAGTGGTTAGAAAAGCCAAGTTTTTAGAGTAATTTTAAATTGTTTAGGAAGGGGATGTCTGCTTATCAGTCTCTACATTGCAATAAGATTTTTTTATTCAATATGTGTAGAAAATAGCCCGTCCTATGCAGCAGCTGATGGATAATTAAAAGTGAAGTTCTGGAAAGGAAGATTAATTTTCTAATCCTATAAAAAACCCTGATTCCTCTCCAAATAACTCAACAAGCAGCAAGCTGCTCTCCAAGGGAAATTTTCCACATTTCAGTCTTCCTCAAATATGCCTAAGGGGGCTTTGAAGTGAGCCATAATCATGCAGAAATTTCAGCTACTTTGAGTGCTGGAGAAGAATAAACACAAAAATGAAGGGCCGTCAGAAGCTTGTCTGGTGTGCTGTCTCTCTCCAATTCTTAACTATCCCATGCATTTTTAGTACTTGCTTATATGTCTATCAGTGTTCTTAGTGGCTACTGTGTGTTCTTTTCCCTTGACTTGTTCAATTCTACCTTTCTTGCGGATTTTTTGGTGGAAGTTATTTGTGACTTTTTTTGCAGCCTGGGGAATCATTAAGGTTTCCCCTGGTTTCCCAGCAGAGCCCACTTGTAACCGCATCTCACATTTATCCAAACCAGGTGCAGCTACGATGGCATGGAGGACAAGAGGATCATGGGCATGCAGCTTGACAAGCCCAGCAGCGCCTTGTACGTCGCCTTCTCCACCTGTGTCATCAAGGTTCCGCTGGGACGTTGCGAGCGCCACAGCAAATGCAAAAAGTACGTGTTTTGTGGTGGCTGCCAGAGGCCTGTGCAGGGGGGGAAGCTGGAGCACTCATGAATGCCACCTTGTGCTCTTCTTTCCCAAGGGCCTGCATAGCATCCAGAGACCCGTACTGCGGATGGGTGAAGGAGAGCGGGGTGTGCACACAGCTGGTGCTTGGCTCCAAGTGAGTAAGGGCTCTGGCTGGACGGGCTGCGGAGCTCTGGCAGTGGTGCCAGGCAGTCTTGGGCAAAGCTATTTGAAACATGGGGCTTTTAGAGAGGGAAAAATGTGGGAAGTGTTTGTTTCTACCTTATTTGCATTCGTCTCCGAAATGTCTCACAAATTTTCTTGATGCGAACGGTCAGCTGATTGGTAACTGCTGAAAGAGGAGGAAGAAGAAAATGAAAGAGCTGTATTAAGGTCTGCATATTATTGAAAGGAGCGAATTGGATGGATATGTCTGGGCCAGCCTACACTGGAGCCATCACAGCTGATTAAAGAGGCAATAGAATCCAAATTAAATTACTGAAGTAATTTGTCCACTGAAAACAAAACCAGTCCTTCTAATTTACTGTGCATTACTAAGAGGAATCACAGAGCACAGTAAGGGCTTAAAACAGATTTAGAGAAGTGCTGGATCTCCCCTTGCTTAACAGTAGAATTTAATTATTTTATGATAATGAAAGTCTGTGAAGGTTACAGGGAGCAAACCCACTTCAGAGCTCACATTTCTTGGCCACTTCTGACGCACCACATGACTGCCCACTCTGAGGTATACAGCTATATTCCCTCATGGTAGTCGTGGGAGTGTAGCGCAGACATCACAGAGCCTTGACAGTCCCACATCTGATGCCACTTAACCCTGCTTCTGTACAGGTCCTCAGTATACAGTGGACAAGTTACAATCCCTGTGCTTCTTTCTCGTTCTTAACTTGCTATTTCAATTCAGATTATTTTGTCTGGGGATGCTGTAGCTGTGTGTGTATATGCTTGACTACAAAGTGTGGGCTGTTCCTGATTTGACATTTGGTAGGATAATATTAAAATGCACCTGTGTCCAGTAAAGTTTTTCTTTACTTCAAAAGTGTTTGAGACTTCTTCAACTTCCATGGCAAGTTGTAGGGGACTGCTGTACCTCACTTTTAAAAGCAGCTCCCACTTTCATCAATAGATCCATTGAGATGGAGGCTGTGCAGCTTGCAGTGATGGAGTCAAAAAGCAAGCAAGGCAGTTCATGTTCTGTCCAGTCCTTGGCAAGGGGATCCAGATCAGCTGTGATGGTATCTGGTGAGGTTCTAAGCAAGCCAGCAGGAGGCAGAGATGTTAGGTGCCCTCCTGGAGTAGATGACAGTTGAGCAGGTGGTTTAAGAACACAGAGTTAGAAAGAGTTGTCTGCAAGGGTAATTACGCCTCAAGGGCAGGATCTTAATATAGACAAGGACTTGTATTTGGAAGTTTTCCAAGGTTCTTGTCATTCACCTTTGACCACACAGGAAGCTGGAAGAACCGCTTCAATAGTTATCCAAAATCACAGAGAGGTTAGGAGCATAAGCTGAGCACATCACCTAGAAAAGCATGTGAGTGTTTGTCAGTAGAGCCCCCTGAGTTAAAGGGACCACCTTTTGAGGGATGGACCTTACACCTTGCAGCCTCGTCCAGTGTCGTACCTAAGTGATTGCTGAAATTAACGTTGTCTTCCTCGAGCACACTACCTGCCCCATGGGTTGGCTTCCTTCTCCCACCAAAGTACCAGTGCACGTGGTCTACCCTGTGCACAGGTTCAGGTAGGGTTACAGTTGCTCCCGATAACATCATATATTTAACAGTTTAAAAAGTACAAGTCTTTTCTTCCTGTGGTAATGAGGCATGCAGTGGATTCTTAAAAAGTAATAATATAAAGTATCATCAGAAGCCAAGAAATCATTAAGCAATGATGAATACCTCAAATGTGTATGTTGTGGTTTTTCAGCCTTTGTGTGGAATTTTCAAAGAAATAGCCAGTTTCACAGCAGGGACTTATTTCAGTTGAACATGTGATAGTTTCTTTCTGGTTATGCCTATGACTGCTGTCATTCATACTGTTTTGTTTCTTTCTATTATTTAGACTGGCATTTGAGCAGGACATAGAACGTGGCAATACAGATGGCCTGGGTGACTGCCAAAGTAAGCAAAGCTTTTACCTCTATTTACCATGTGTCACAGTATCCTTCTGAATGCCTCAAATCACCAGTACCTGTCAGACATTCTTTTGTAGCAACATAAGCCACAACAGGGACAGCAGTGTAGCTAATGATGCAGGTTCAGAAGAACAGCTGTTTAAATGTGTTTGAGGAAAATAGCCCAGTCCATGTGATTTATACAAACACCGGACTTCAGAGTGGTTACATAATGAGAAAAGCTCAGCGCTAGAGGATATTGATTACGGCAATGGCATAATGAATTGGGGTCATTGTCTTTATTAGCCGTGGTGGTTGGGTTGTTTACATAGATGTACAGAAGCGGCTTGGTTTCTTGGTGTAATCTGTGACTTGCACTACATTCCCATGCAGCACTGTGAGACAGTGAAATATATCTTCAATTTTGGATCTGGATCAAGAAATGACAACTGCTTAGTTTGTGACTCTTAGGGAATTTTACATACAGTCTGGACAACCTTGTGGTATTAAGGGTCAGGTACTATTGGCACTGCCTAAGAAATTTTAATGGTAAATGTTAAGTACTGACAGCGTGAGCTGGAAGCTTAAACACAGTCTTTAAACATTTACAGTTTTGCACTGAAATGCTTAAAAGTTCATAGCTTGGACTGCATGCAAGGACACCTTGCATGCTGATTTCTAAGCCTTCAAGCATACCAACATCTTTTCAGGACAGCTCTTGTTCCAAATGTTCTCACCGAGGTTGGTTTAATTATGAGCTCCAAATATTACTTATAAACCTCATGAAATCAAGACTCTCATTCTTTTCAGTGTAATTCACACTGATGTAATAAAACGGATGAAGCTGAGGAATCAATGTACAGTGAGAGGGTCATTACTTCTGCAATACAGAGCAAAATAACAGAGGGCTAGACTGTGCTGTGAGATACAGTGTGGGCCAGCTGCTCTGGAGAAAGCTAGAGCATTCTTATGCCTTGTGCATCCTAATTCAAGAGCCATTAATTACTGTGATCACTGTGCTTGAAGGAGTACGAGGATTTCAGCCTCTGTCCTAAGATAGGACAATATAGATTGTCCCTAAGATTTTTGAAGGAGGTGTATACATAGGCGTCCCCTCTGTCCCACTGTAAAATGGGTTAGCACCAAAATCAGGTCAGTTCCCAGCTGGTGTATCTTTGACCTTTTCAGCCAGTTCTGCTCTCCTTGGGCAAATAGGTTAGGGAGGAGTGGAGTGGAGCTGATATCAGTTACATATAAAAGAAGGGTAGGAAATTATTCAGGAACAGCACATTGTGCTCATGGAGAGATATCTGCCTCTGTGCAGAGAGCAACAAAGCCCATACCCTGCTTAAATGTCTCTTTAGCCCTGAATGATTCATTGACCCTTGACACTGCACAGGGGTAGATTTCCTTCCCTGCTAACCCAGCTGATCTTATTACTTCATGTGGTCTTGGGGAACCTGAGTTTTGTCCTCATTGACTCACATTGCTGGCTGCATCCCCTGCAATGCCTTGCCTTAGACTAGNTTAGACTAGGACTTGCAAGAAGCAGGGAGGACATTGGCCCTCCCACTCCCATACCTCCTGCACAGAGCTCGTCATAAACACTTTCAAAGCCAGACACTGTTTTTGGGTATGTATGAATATTAGTTTTGCCTAGGTCCTTAGTGTACAAATCACATACTTATAAATATCAGCTGAAACATTAATGGTTGCTAGCAGCAAAAACACAAGATAGAAATAATGATTTTTCCCCTGTTATTTGTCTTTCAGATTCCTTCGTAGCCCTGAATGGTAAGGAAGTTCT
>WEIT01028548.1:1585-17069 GCA_013389985.1 Dryoscopus gambensis | reverse complement strand
CTACCTTTCAAATAAAAAAATATTTCTTGTAGAAGGGACTCACATTTTTTGCTATATTCCTGGTCTTCCCACCTCATAGCTTCCCTGTCACCCTGGAATCCACAGCTCAGTATTTCCTATAGCTTCTTTTTCAAAATGAACATATATAGGAGTGTGAATTCTTTCAGACTTCTTGACTATTTTTCATGTCTTTGCATCCTCTGTTTATTTTTAGAGTTTCAGCATGCATCCCTAACTTTATATGCTGTGCACTTTGAATTGCCCTAAACTCAGAGGATTTTCTGAGATCAAACAGCATCACTATTAATTACTAATAGAGTTTCGCTTTTAAAATAAACTTGGATTTAGAATACTGAGACAGCCTGTTAGCAATTAATGCATTACATTTACTTTTACACATGATCCATATATTTTAAACATGGGAACAAGAAGTGCTTAGATTCAAGTTCTGTATTGAAAGAGGTTCAACATCAGCAGTTAAATTGGTTTGTAGATTTGAGGTTTGGACTGAAATTACATAAAGTGTAAATCCCACAGAGGCAGCTGTCATGAAGCCTTTACTCCATGAGTTAAGGGGAGTCTTAGTCACTTCTACATGTTACATTCACCTAGAATGTTAAAAAAAGGATATCCAGAGAGAAAAAAAATTTAAAAGAGGTTAATATTCAAACCTAAACCAAAATAGGTTCCTTTGTGTACTCAGTTTTCTTTCACAAATTTGACTCCTCGTACTTTCATCTCTACTTGTATTTGGATGAGTTTAGGATGTGGAGGCTTAGATGGGTTCACATTTATCAAAGATGAAGAATAAAGATCATATTTATAGGAAAACACACACCAAACTGTTAATTTTGCAAATTGGGTTGCATATCCACATTTGACTGGAAACAGAGACAAGAAACAAGAATATTTAGAAGAGCAGGAAATGTGGGAAAGTTATCAACAGTCAAAGACTGTCCTCCCACCTGACACGGTCTGAGTGGCAGGCCCTGGCAGTAAGAAAGAGCAACTTCTCAAGCACAGTAGCAAAAATAGCAAAGCCACAGCTGTCTACTCAAGATGGCTTAGAAGTTATGTATAAAGGAATAAAATAGAATCTCACTTTTCTAAGGAGCATTCATTTTCTAAAAAGGTGCCGCATATTTCTGTGAGCCATAAGCCAACTCTACCAGCTAATCGGCAAGATCTAAGCTATCTCGATACACCATTTCATGGTACCAAAGTATTTTCTTATGCTCTTTTATTCTGTTCATTTCTCCTCCTCACTAATATCTCCACTCCCAAACCAGTACCAACTCTAAGAAGATACTCAAAATGAAATTTCTCCACTCTGTGCTTCTTCTAGTAGTCAAGCTGTAAATCCACTTTCAAAGTAGGATATAATTTCCTGAATATACTTTGCTCTGGAAAAAATAATGTGGAAAGATAGAAAGAAAAAGACAAAAATACAGTCTTTGAGCCAGAAGAGGTGTTATTAGAGATGCCAAAAGAGGCAATTTTAAGGCACAGTGAACAGATTGAGGCTTAGAAATACTTAAGCATTAAGTTGGAAAACAGCATGTGCATGAGAAGCTCTAGAAAGGCATTCAGTATGACACACCAAAAAATACCTATTCTCCCTTTTTATGTCCGAGACATCATAGAAGAAATCATAAGCTTAGTGTGGATTCTTTATGTTTTGCCAAAGGTCTGGCTGGAAATGATTTTGCTGCCATAAAATCTGTTTATGACAGTATTAAAGTAAGTATATCACTCTGAATGTGCTGTCTATTCTACCCCAAATAAAGGCAGTGGGGAGAGCTGCAGCTCATGTTAAAAATGGGTAGGGAAGAGACCTTAACAAGAGCATTGGCACAACCTCACCATTGTATCATGCAAGGACCATGGGCTGCCAAGAGGGAGTGGGTGGTTAGTCCTCTTTCAGAAACCAGCCTCAAGAGCTTTCTAGGAGAATGTGAAACAAATTTACTGACAATGTCTGAGCTGCATGTATTTTGGAGCTATGGGAGCAGCAATAATTGTGGGGCAGTGTGTCTGCTGCTGCATTGTAGTGTCTGCAGCTGTCAGTGTTGGTAGTAAATGAGTATCCAGTGGGCTTTGCCCATTTTCCCTTCAGTGCTCGTGTGTTTTATGGGTTTGAAAGTTAAGGAGGAAATAGAAATGCTTGTAGGAGGAAGTGCTTTTAATACATCATAGTAGTTTTTTACTTGTGACTTTAGTGTTAACATAATTTGTAGTTCTTTCATGTTCTCCTTTCATTCTCTCTCCCCTGATTTTTGCTGTGCAAACACTGATATTTCCTGATAGAAGGAGACTTTAAACAGCCCACAAAGATCGACTGCTTTCATGCTTCCAAATTTTCTCAGGCAGTTAAGCTCAAGAGACTGGTGCAAGAGCATGGATCAAGTAACTTATTGACACACATTCAGACAAGCACTGGGTAAGGGAGGACATGAGCCAGCTGCCCTGACATGAAAGGGCAGTATAATTTTGCATCACAGGGCCATCACCCCACTTGACCCATGTGAAACCAACCTGGGAAAACCAGCTTCTCTGTGCCAAATGACTGCCTTGCCTCACATTCCTAGGCTAGTTTAGAAGTAAAAACCCAGAAATACCACACAAGCCTTTTCAAGGAACAGTCATCTTGTTAGTAAAGAGCAAAGCTATTCCTAATGGTAATCCCTCCAGTGTCTGTGCACCCTGAGTGTACTCATCTACATTAGGATATCTATATCTATCTCTCTCTCTCTCTATCTTATCTATCTATCTATTACATGTACATTGCTCTACTCCAGGAAAGCAAATGGTACTGTAGAGTGAAAGAGGAACAAATCTAGGGAAGACAGAATAGCAAGAGAGGGAGTGAAGTCTGTGGCTATCTCTTGCAGGCAGGCAAGCAGAAAGGAAGGAAGGAAGGAAGGAAGGAAGGAAGGAAGGAAAGAAGGAAGGAAGGAAGGAACTGGCAGCCTGGAGAGACTTTCACACTTCATTCAAGAAGATGTTAAAGCAGTGGTCTGAGCCACCCTGGTCAGGCAGAGCAGTATGTTGCCTCTGAGTACAGTACACAGAAGCAAAGAAGCAAAGAAAAAAAGTCTGGATGCGGTCAAGGGGAAAATGGAAGAAGGCTGAACAAATAGTTACAGAGTCTAGCAAATGCCAGTAAGGGCATGAGGGCTAGAACAGCAGCTAATTAGGAATAGCTATAAAAATAGTAGAGAAAAGCTCTGCTTTCTCCAAGAAGGTAGCTCAGAAGTTGAAAAATTCACAAGCTGACCTCAAATGCAAGGGCCTGAGCTCACCCTCCAGGTATTTTTGACCACTAAGCATATTTCTGCTAGAGTAAGGTTTTTGTTTGTTCCCCTTCCAATGACACCACCTTTCTGTCAACTGATAGAAGACATCTAGAGAAATTTTGAGCTAGAGGCTCAGTGTATTTGTAGTTTAATTTCTTTTTGTCATGAGCTGCTGGTGTAGCTGAGATAGTTACAATCAACAGGCATATAACCATTCCTTTCAGCAATTTCAATACAAATGGGATTTGAGGCTAGGTACATGGATGAATACAGACAGGAATATTCCTTGGTGCACTCTGGAGTTATACATTTTCCCCACTCCAATCCCGCCATTATACAAGAATGTGAGAGAAGATATTCCCAATAGAATAGAACTGGTGGTCCAGCCAGTCTGGCCCTCTGTCTGCAGAAACAGTGACTGGGCATTTAACACATGAGCATGGCCACTTCATGCCAGACCATTTCCTTTGGACTGCAATTGTTTCTGCAACTGTTGAATTCGGGATGTTAGAAGTATTTTCCTGTCTAATTCTCCTGGTATCTGCTTATAGACCTGTTGACCATGAACTGTCCTTCTCCCTTTCTCAGGCTGCTGGTACTGCTTGCCTTCGCCCTCACTGTGGGAACAACTTACAAGGGTCCATATGCATTCGGTAAAAGAGCACTTGCTTTTAAACCAGTCAGCTTTTTGCTTCATCGAGTCAAGGGCTCAGTCAGTAACAGCTTTGCATCCAGCTTACACAGCACCCTCCTGATGGTGACATGTTTATTCTTCCTGTTGAAAATGAAAGGTCCCAAAACTTTGTATCCTTCTGGGAGCCAATTACCTCACCCCCTGGATCCTTTTTATTGCTTCACCAGTGTGACCTCCAACTCCACTAAGTCCTTCCTGAATCACACGGCTGGGACTGCACACACAGCACTTGAGGTATGACACATTCTAGCTTAATATGGTGGCAAAAAGTCTGTCTTGCTCTCACTGATAATGCCTTTCTGATGTTTTGGCTCGATGGTACCCAATATTATTCCCTGTTGCATATTTCACTGTCATTTGAGACAAGGATTTAGAAAATCAGCAAGTGTCGACTCCAAGGTCTCTTTTTGATAGTTGAAGCTCAGTTATAGCTGGCATTTACAGCTCAGGCTTCAGTGTCATACATGTTTTAGATTACAATTCCTGAGATGCATTATCCTGCATTTCTTGGTACTGGAGCTCATCTGTCCCCTTTTTTCCAACTCATTCAGTTTTGTGAGGTTTTCCTGGGGTTTTTACAGACAGTGATCTGTTGTCTACCCAAGACTGACTTGCAGTTTTTCCTGTGCATCTGCTTTCCCACATCCTTGCTGAACACAGCCAGCACTGGCACGGGTGGTTGGTGGGCAGAACTGGAGGCAGAGCATGGGCCCATGGCTTCCAGACCCCTCCAGGCCCTTCAGTACATGGGAGTTACCCTGGCCTCTGTCCCCTCTTTACATTTTGGTGGCCAAAGGATCTCGCTAATCCCCTGGGCCTTCTTCCTGCCATGGCTGCCTTTGGGGAGCTCCTTATCATACGCTTCGCTTTCTCTACAGCTATTCTTGCTTTTATATTTACTTTCAGCTTGCTGTCTGTATGGGTTTTACTATTTTTCTTTTCTAGGCCAGATTTCCTTTTTTTTTCTTTTATTTTTTTCATGATTTTCTATGTACTAGCCTGCACAACTTTCCAGTTAAGGCTTGAAAGGATTTTCTGGATTGCTTTCTTTTCTTTCTGAATTGTGGTACACTTTTTACCTGGCTTCTAGCACTTAATTTTTCAACAGCCTCCAGGCTGCTCCTAGGCTTCTGTTATTTTGGAAAGCTGCTTTTATGAGGTTTTTTCTTTTTTATTTTTTATTTTTGACCAGTTACCCCATTGTTTACACAGTTTCTTTTCTTGAAATTCAGTACTGTAGTCACTATTCTGTCCTGTACATCACTCCAGATTTTATTCAAAAGATCCTCCTTTCTTGTGATTTCTGAGGTTTTTTGTTCCAGGAAGCAGCCATGTACTGTCTCCAGAAAATTTATCTCCTGGCTCATCTTTCAGTATTGATGTGTAAAAGCACATGTAATTTTTGTTCTCTTGCTTAATATTGCTCAAGAAACTCAAATAGTGGTCTAATTTGCCTCTATTTGTGAGGTGTTTTCCCTCTTGGCCTTCTCAGAGATTCACTGGACACTAGACAAATCCAATTCATATGTTGCATTATTCCAAGTGTTCAATATCCATGCATTGTCTCCTGTTTCTAGTTTAGAAAACCTCATAGATAAGTGTTAAGTTACAGTGACACCTTGTGAAGTCTTGTCCCTTTGTGCGCAAAGGCCAGGTACTGTGCCATCACAAGAAGTTATCCGAGTGTCTAACAGCTGGTTCTCCACTGTCACCAGCTGTTTCTTTCTCACCCCTCCGCCACAGAAGCAAGGGCAGAGCAAGATGACACTAACATCAGGTGAAGTGAAGGGCCTCACCCAAAAAAACTAGAACCCTCCCTTGGGATCTAGTCCCAGCCATCCCAGTAGACTCATACTTGCCTGCCACACAGGGTCAACATAAGAGGAATGCAAACCAAAAGCTTCACGCCTTTTCTGGCCTTTCAGAAGCCAAATTTTTTTTTTCTTCCTTGTACTTTTCCTGCACAAGACTTCCCTGCAGTGGTCCTCTGCGGGGGCCAGGGGGCCGATAGCACAAGAAAACAAGGAAGTGCCTTGGTGGGACCATCCCTAGGGATAGAAATCCTTCTGAGGTTAGGGTGACAGAAAACGCCCCTCCCAGGATGCTTTGTCCCATTATGTTAATGTCTCCCAGTTCTGCTTCCCCAGTTGGCCAGTTGGCCTTTCTGCCCCCTTATACCTTATCTGCCGTTGCCCTAGAAAATTCTCCCTTCCCCGCTCTCCCATTGGCCCTTGTTCCTCACCACTCCCTCAGAGTTTCCCCATGGGCTCCCGTACCCCAGTCCCNTCTTTTTGTCAATGGAAACCTTCATGCGCATGTCTGAATAAACCTCTGCCATGGGACTCTACACGAGGACCCTTCCTGCCTCTTTGCTGTTGATTTGTCAAAGAAGCTATCTGGTGTGTGTGTGTGTGTGTGAGTGCAGTGGGTCTGCCGAGCGGCTTTCTGCTGGAGACGCTTTCAGAAGGTCATGGCAGTCCACCAGAATACCACCCAAACTGACAGTCCCCTTTGCCACTGGCAGCAACATAACATTTCTTCGAAAGCCAATGCCAGTCATGGACTGCATATAGCACTGCCATATTGGTGAGTCTGACCAGGAAAATACTAATCTCGTGGCACAAATCGTTGCATATATGGGTCATTGATCACAGTCAGAAAAGTTCAGTTGACTTTCCTGACTATTTCTATCTGCAAAATTTAGAGAGCAGCTCAGAATTTCCACCCGCTCTTTACATAAAGTAAGCAATTCATTAAAACCAGTTTAATTTCTGAGCTTGATGCAATAAGCCCCTTATCTAAGACACTCTTACATTCCTCTGTGCTCTTTTTTCTCCTTTGCACCATTCTCTCTATTCTCAAATGTTAGACATACAGTCCTAATTCAGTAGTTCTTGAAATAGATAGGAGCATGCCAGAAATTTTTTATCCATCACTTAACATAATTCTGTAATATTTTATACAAGGATGTCCTTGTGCTCTGTAACCACATGATGAGTGAGAAATTAAAGCATGAGGTTTTCCGAACAGCATTAACTGCAATTCCTGCAAATTCACATGCTTTTGCCAGATGCAGTGTCTGTGACTGTTTCTGAAATGTGCATGCAACAGAAAGGCATACTCTATATGGAAGAAAAATCCCACCGTTTTATAGAAAAAAAAAATCCCCGCTGTAAACATTAGGAAATGACAAATACTCTTAGGACATATTTATGTATCCAAAACAATATCAATTATTAAAGCAAAAGGGGAAAAAAACAAAATTTAACTAAAAATAATGCAGAGTATTTAATAGATTTGTTTAATAGTCATAAACAAATAACCCATGAATACTTTAAAACAGTTAGTGTTGCAGGAAGCAGACACCCAGAAGATTTTATTAAATATTCAAGCATCTATGGAGTGTGCTCTAGAGGTTACAGCAGAGGCCTGACAGTCAATAGAGCTGCCTTATATCCCTGTTCTGCTGCACTTCTTTCCTGGAGTAAGCAAACCACCATGCATGTGGCTGTTCTTGTGCTGTGGTAGGGATGGAATTGTGCTGGCCAAATGTGTCAGCTGTGCTGAGGAGCAGGTGCCAGTCTCAGGCTGAGGAGAGGGTAACTACTGATTTCACCACAGGAGTCTGTGTGATGACAAAATGCCCCATGACAGTGTGTTTCTGGGAGACCTCCGTGTCATCCTGACCCTGTCTCTATTCCTTTTAAACTCTTTCAGTTCTTACACAAGAGGCAAGTATAAAGCCTCTTACACTTCTGCAAGCTGCTGAGATCAGGGCTTTGGCCACTTTTATCCCACTAAGGCAACAACCAGGAGTACAACCATACCAGAATATATGACAGGTCTCATATAACCCCAGTCTTGGGCTCATGAGCTGCTGCTGTTTCATGAATGAGATCCCAGTGCCAGGGAGACCAAAACACACCAGGAAAGGGGAGAGGAAACCCACTGGCACCAGGAGTTCAGAATATCTGATCAGTGCTCACTGTAAATGGAAACATGACTGAAAGCCACATGAGGCAGTTTCCACCTTTTCTCCTGCTTGCTTGGATAAGGAAAGTGTGAACAAACAGCCCATGCTGTGCTACTGGTAGCTTGACAAGTGGGGAACTGGAGTAATGATTCTGTTGTACCATGTGAAGACAATACCTACTGATGATTTTCCTGCATCTTCCTTTGCAATACCTATACTTCAGGTAAACTTAAAACTGGTAAAGGGATCGTTTTTATGCTATGTTTATAAATGAATTATGTGTGGGATGTGAATTAATTAATAGGCTGAATGTCCATAAATATCCAGAGACTCCACATGGATCCTTGCATTTCATAAGAAGATCTGAGTCCCCAGTTTCCAGCTCTCCCTGGGTGCATAGTCACTAAATATTAAATGAGCTACCCCCATGGAGTTATGAATATTAGAGTAAAAGGATACGTGGACTATCACATCTTACTCAGAATTGTGGTTTCTCTCAACAATGCGTGGTTCTCCCAAGATGTTGCATAGGAGAGTGTCAGTACCATGCATGACTGGCACAAATTCTAAAGGGTAAAGCACGCTTTGAGGATACTGGGGTTGCACCCACCCCTGCTCAGGTGTTGGTGCCCTGAGCGATGTGCTTGAGGTCAGAAGGAGGGCTACTGAAAAGAGTGAAACTCTTTCCCCCATATCATGGGTCCAAGTAAACTATTGTCCTCTTCTCTTAGTTCATTTGGCCTGCCAGTTGGTCTTCACAGAAAAGAAGTGAAGCAGAAAAGATGGCAGCAGAAAAGATGTGAACACTGAGGAAGATGCCCTCAGAGCTTTCTAAAAGTCATTTACTGCCCTCGCAGATTCCAACCTAATTTTCCTTCTTACAGGTAAACATGATTGAGGTGATTGATCCTAACAGATTGTAAATCTAGGGTAAAATACCCAGCTTTTGATTTGTTAGGAGGTGTTGGAAGACCCCTAGTAGAGTGCTGTATGAGCAGGTGGGCATTCCCTGAACAGGGACGGCTGTAAACTGGGTCAGATGGTGATTCTGTGCAGAAATTTCTAATGAAACAGACTGATTTATTTTCTTGTGACATCTCTAAGCTGAGGCACCGCAACACTCAACACTATGAGCTCTTAGAAAACTAAAGTGGCATTGAAGAATTAATGGTTCAGCACCACCAGGTGAGAGTTGGGGGCGGTGGCCCTGCAAAGTCACAATGGCACAACAGCAGAAACCCTGGTGAGCAGCAGTGACAGCAGGTTTGCTGCTTGCCATGGACTCACTTGTGACATGGGTGAAACCGTGAAATGCAATTGCTTTTGCATCTAGGCAGGGAATGAAGGCCATAAGATTTTGTGGCTGCTCCATAGCTAACCACTTGTCTGCATTAGGAGAATGCCCATTAGGCCTCTTGTGAGTTGCACAATCAACCACAATTAATGGTAAAAAAAGAAGCCAGTTCCACCGCTCATCCTCTGCCCCCCTGGCCCTACCTTTTTCTCTGTAAGTCTTCCCCCAGAGAGAAGGTCTTAGCAAGTTTCTTTTGTTTCTTTAGAAAACATCTTAAGGCAGTATGCAAGGCATGCATTTTTACTTTCAGAAAAAGGTAAAAGAGAAGACAAATATCCTTGTTTTCTTGTAATCCAGATTCTAAGTAGATTTAATGGCCCTGTTAGTGCTGGGCAAAATTAAGACCTTATGAAACATGTTACAAAGTACCTTTGTAGATCTCATTTTCAATTAAAAAAGGGTTTAGGTCATGCTGAACAATCTGCAACGTATTAGCACTTTGCCTTCAATAGGTCACCTTTCATGGTATAATACTCTGTTTTCATTAAGGACTGAATCCAAAAAGGCTATATTTTTAGACCTCAAGCAAAATATATTACTGATATTGTAAGCACAAAGATAAAGAAACACAAAACACTTAACTACAAAACTCATTTCTAACACAAATCTGTCAGCTTCAATGCTTTTCTCTAAAAGCAGTGGTCATTACAAGAACAGCTTGTACTCTTTAAAGTTGAAATGTTAGGTGTAATATTTGTTGTCCAGCCAGGAAAGAAAGGAAAAAAAACCCCAATAAACAAAAATAAACAGAAATTGCAGACTTTGACATGTTCAGTCTGCTTGCTCTACATCTCAGAATCATGAACACCTGAGAAGAAAGAATATGAGGTAATGTAAAACTTGGTCTACTTAGACTTTAATAGATAGAAATATGCTACATACCAGTTCTATCAGGTTTTTTATTTCTTTGTGAGTCCATTTTGTTTCAGGTTTTGTCAAGGAATATTTTTATTATTAATAAAAAGCTCCCCTCATCTTTTGTAACAGCAATTTCTTTGAAACATAAAAACCTGACACTATGCTCACATTTCTTAAAGACTACTGGACCATATGGACTTATTATTATTATTTTTCACCGGTCATTTTCTTTTGAGTGCTTGTACTGGTCCAGCCTCTTCTAGGTCACACTTCATAAGGAGAAGAAAGATTCTTCTCCATGGAAAGGAAGGAGAAGGAGGAACGGTAAGTAATCTTCTCCTGCTTCATCCTTTGCAAAAGTCACATAACACCTCTAAACCTTCTACTGTACAAAGTACACTTGTTCCTTTAGGAGTAATACATTATTTATTTTCACCAAACAATCCTCCCAGCTGATGAGTCACATGCAAGCAGTTGCATTTTGTGGGATGCACTGATAGACACTTGTTCACTGTGGACTAAAAGAAGTACCAGTAGATGGTGAGATCAATAGTAACTGTTAGAAGAGAGAAAAGTTGAAATTCTCTACAGCTCTTCTTTGTAAGTGCAGCTTGAAAGCAGAAATCAGAACTACCTTCAGTCCTCTGTGCCATAAACAGTTGCAAGGAATTTCAGGCATCAGAATTTTTTCCCTTATTTCAATTAAGTTCAGGGGTGTGTATATATATATTTTTTTTTTTTTTAAATTTTTTTTTTTCTGGAATAAGATCTTGGAAAGTGATACAGTGTCTCTTCCCTGTTAGTGCACTAAGCATGACATAAAAGACACCTCCACACACTTTTCTTCCCAAAAGAACAAATATAGGGAGATATTCTTAGTTCTCTGCATGTGATGAGTGGACTACAGGTACTGGAGGATAATCTTCCTAAACCATGTTGAGGGAGATTTCAGCAACAGTCTTCAGCAATCCTCAGTTATTAGAATAGGCTGAAGAAGCTGCCAACGTGCTGGTCCTCCTTCAGACCGCCAGCAGTTTTGGTCTGAGCACTGTTCCTCCCATCACCCACAGAGCCCCACCCTGTACGTGCTCCTCTGTGAGTCTGTCTTTTTGAATGGGGTTGCGAAGTACACATGACTTCAGATTTAGCTAATCCTGATGTCACGTGCAAAGCCAGCAGTTCTTGCCCTACTGGAGACACATCTCTTTCTGCATCCTGGAAGTATGTTTGCCATTCTCATGCCAGTGTCTCTCTCATATTGCTCATTCTGTTGTTAAACAGACTGTGAATAAAACACACACACAAAAAAGCTCAATATATGCACTTCAGTCAAAAGTATGAAATCTAAGGGTGGGTAGTCCCTAAGTGATGTCTACAGTCACTCAGGAATCAGTGTTAGAGCTCAGAACTGGAATAAGTCCTGCACTTCATGTTGCCCCTTCCTCTTCCTTCTTCATCTTCTGAGCAACAGATTTCTGTTGTTTTCTTTGTTTTACTAACCATTTTCACATGCTCTATCAAGTGAGTTAGGAAAGTTATGATTAAATAGAGCTATCAAATTTCCCTTGCTTATTGAGCAAGTGCTCTTAGAAGAGGGAGGTAAGTGGTTAATTTGGAGTGATCTACCATTCTTAATTTTATCCCATTTTTAATTTACCTCAGTGGCTTTCTTGTTCTTCTGTTCAAAATACATTAACAGTACCACTCCATTAAGGGTCAGTTCATTGATTAATGTTTTGACTTCAGTGGGGGCATTGTTTGGTTTGTTTTCTGTTTGGATTTTAACAGAACAGGAATCAAAGGTAATTGCAAATGTTAAATCCACTATCTAAAACAGTAGTACATATTAATACAGTGAAATAGGCAATGTTTATACATAAATTGCATGCAGAATGTAAAAATTTGAGCGCTGTATTAATGTCTGAGTGGCGAACAGGTAGATGATTTATATGAGAGATTTCTTTGTGGAGAAGCAGAATTTTAATTCTGTTTCCATTCTAAGCAGATTGGAAATGATTTCTCATCATACTGTGGATTTTAACTGGTGTATACATCCTTGCAAGTGATAATCATACACGTTTGGGAAATTACTCCCATAAATGTTATTCCATTCAAGAATCTTATGTTCTAAGTATCATGTTCAGCACATATTGGAAAGAAGGTTGCAGTTAATATATGGAAACATCATTTGTATTTAATCACACAGTTGGGAGTAGTTATAGTAACTAAGTAGATGCAGACAGTTTAAAATGCACAGATTGTTACTGCAACCTAGCTTGCCACGGGCACTTTTTCCCTTTGATAGCTCAAGTGTCGAATAAATAAAGTACAATCAATGCTCAGAACTGGTCGAAAAAGCTGTTCCATGCAGGTTATGCTGTCAGTCCTGTTAAATAAGGCCGCACAGCTTAGCTATGCTAGTGTGAAAACAAAGGGCATATGGGCAGCTTTATTGCTGCCTTTTGCATGTTGTCTCTAGCATCCAGAGGACACAGCAGCAATTTCACCAGGCTTAGCTGGGCTCCCCTTTGTGCCTGGGTGTTTTTTACAGCAGATGGAAGCTGGGCTAGGACATTTGCCATGTCTCCAAGCATCTGTGTGATGCCAGCTGCATGCACGGGGTCAAAGGTGTGACAGGGTGGCTCTTGTACTGGATCTCACCTGGCAATTTCTGTTCAGCACCTTTCTGTTCACACACTGTTTAATCCAGTGTTTGACAAATATTGGAAAATAAACGTGTTTTTCCAGGAATCATTCAGGGACTGAGTTTAAAGAAAAAATTAATTTAAACTAGAACCTGAAATGATTTTCTTAAATATTATCAATCTACAGACACAGATACAACAGTGGTCAAAATACAAATATATAGACCTTTTCTTCTTATTAAATTTGCATTAAAACTGTCAGAATAAGGATGTTTGGTTATGAAATCTTAAATTTTCTCAGTGGAAATAATACAAAATATATGCTGTTTTATATATATAGCATATATGCTCTGATATGTGTGCAGATACTTGCACATGCAAGAAAGCCCTACAAAGGAGGAAGCAAATGATTCTGTGTTTGTATGAATACAATATAATTTGTTGTAAGGCACTTACATACTGCAGAAATGGCCATCAGAGAAAAGCTGAAGCTAGACAAATCTATCTGTACATGTACAGTAGTATGCCTAGTTTTTAAAGACTCACTTATGCAAGCTTCCTATAAAACACTGAAACACATCTATGCCCTCATACTATGGCAGAATTGTTGATACAAAATTTGCTGCCTCCTACATTATTGTTACACATAATGTTTGTTTTTCCTTCCTTCCTTTTCCAAGGTATAAATGAACTGCTTACGTGGAGTTCAGTAACATAACTGTACAAAATTAGTGACAAAGAGAAATGTCAGAGTTGATATTCCTGACACAGCCTTTTTAACTCTTGTTATGTCTTAGGTTTGCATATCAGAGATGGAATAATGCAGCAGTCCAAGATCCCAGGAGGCTCTCACTACCATTGTCTTTTAGGTTTTTAGCCTGTGGCCTTGATTGAAAGGAGACCTTCAATTGGGACTACTCATTCATTATTATTAAAAAATCGGCATCCTGGCATGCCTTTGTGAGGAAAAAAAACGGAAAAAAAAGGAGAAGAGTTTAAAATATTTGCTCTCTGTTCCTATGTAAAAACTTCTTAGATGGAGTTTGGCAATTGATGTTGAAGTAGAGTTAGACAGCCTTTGAAACACTTACCTAGTTCACGAACATTATGGAGGATCTAGTTCACTGCAGTTTAGATTCATAGACAGCATTTTGCTTTTCTGTGATCAAAATGCCTGTACAGTTTCAAGGGCTTATCATCAGAGTTGAATCCACACAGAGCCTAACCTAAGAACAGCCAAGAAAAGCATACATTTGAAGGGCTTTGATGCTCCATCACATAGCCATTCAGTGGCTATAATGGAAGAGGAGTACATGACAGACTTTGGTTGTGCCTGTCATTCATAAATCTCAGAAACATATACCAAGTGCTCCAGATTTTACAGGGAAATTGTGCCAGTACCTCATACGGCTGCAGAATGAACTCTCACTGCTTTAATCATGTACATTATTTTTCTCTACTCATATTACTGAAGATATATATATATATGCTAAAATTAGATTATTTTATTTTCAAGGAGATCTCTTTAATGTATTTACATAATTTAGCAGATGGTGTAACCTACCAGATCACAAGAAGCAGGAATATTGATGTGTTTTATACCTCTGGTTAAGGAATAAATATGTGTAGGCACTTACGGTTGAGAAGTAAAAAGAAAAATGAAAGATTTAATATTATATGCAGGATAATATTTTTCTTACTTATTCAGTCAGAGTAAAGTCCTATTTAAAGCAGTTTGGAAAAGGATTAGGACTTGTAACATAGATGTGGTTGAGACAGTAAGTAGATTAGCCAGAAGCTAGGATATTTTTGCCACTGGCTTCAGCAGAGCCAAGATTTTGGCCCATGGTCTAATTCTGCATTCCTTCATCAAGAAAAATGCATGAGTATCAAATATAGCAGACCTGTTCCCGCACAGGTCATCAGCAAGGCTGTGAACACACAGTAAATAAAATAGAGAAAAGGGCAAAGTTTTTTTCCCAGGGAATGTAGTCATTCAGATGAGTGGCCATAGCCAAATGCTGCTCTGTTTGACTTTCTCAACATCTTCAGATGTATTTCTGGTAATATAGCTCTCTCTTTTGCAGCATATTACCCTTTCTTAATCTGAAAGCACATATTGCTTCTGTACTGTTCTTTCTATTTCTCTGTCTGAGATGAACATTACCAACTGCATCACGTGTTCCTTGATTCTCATTTCTGCTATTGGTTTTATACATAGCTGCATGGCTTCATTCTGGTGAAAATGCGCTTTTATACTTTATTTTTAATCCTTAAGAAGAATCTTTTATTTTTATTAAGAACAGATATTTCAACCCTGCATATTTCCCTTCTATCTTCTCCCAGTAATTCAGTCTATTGTTCTTATCAAAACAATTAGCAAGCATGCATTTACTTTTATTCCTTTGATAAAAAATGAACAGTTAAATTATTTTAGCAGTGGAAAAATCCTGTTATGTAAAGGCCTTTTCAATTGTTTAATTAAATAATTCTTTCTGAAACACAAAACAAAATCTCCAGATGCTCATTAGTTATAAGTATTACTAGAGATGTGCAAGTCATGTCCCACATTCCCTGAGAATGCAGATATTCATCTCTATTAAAGAAGTCCCATAGCCTTCTCTTGGTATCAGAACTCCTTTTGCATCCAAACATGTGTATTGC
>WEIT01028539.1:1713-26328 GCA_013389985.1 Dryoscopus gambensis | reverse complement strand
CAAGGTTTGCATGGCCCAGTACCAAAATAACATATTACAGTAGTTTTTTTGAGTGCTTGAAAGGCATTGTGATGTCCTAAGACTAGAATTTTGTCCAAACCTAAAGATCTGTTCCAGTATATTCCAGTCAATCCTTACCTTGGGATTTAGGACTAAAGGCAGGGATTCAAAATTTGCTTTTATTTATGAACATTGTGTGGGAGACCTGCAGAGTTTAGAGCAGAATAACTTTCAAGTCTGCAGGGATAAACATTTATTCTCTATCTGGAAGAATCCTGATGGTTTTCTCAGATAACTGTTTCTATACACACAAATCTGTAAGTTTCCTCAAAGCCACCTTGCCATAAGACATAACAGGAGGAGAGGCTGAAAATCAAAAGACCTAAAATTGTAACTTGTAATAAAATTGATATAAGTCAGCATTATATTCAAGCTATAACATATCAGCATTTACCAAATTTGGAGAGGAAGACACTGCACTTCAGATTGCAAAGAATTTTTGGAGCAATGGTGAAGATTTTACTGTAATTCTAAGTCGCATGCCTGTAAATTTCCTAACAAAGGTCTTATTCTTCCCCTTCTGGTTTGTTTTCTTCATGGCATGAAAATTGAGGTTGAGATGGTTTATTGCTTCTTAAATGTTGAGACAGAATAACAGAATGATTTGGGCTCCAATTCAGAAAGACAGGTGGTATGGATTTATTTGCTTCCTATTGAAGAGTGCTTCCAGCAGCTGCTGAAATGGAAAGCAAACACATGAATCTTGAGATGGAGGAGCAGCTTAAGCCCTGATTTGTAAACATAAAATTTTTATTTCTTTTCCTTGATAACTCAAAGCTTATTCTTACCAACTTTTCAAAAGTGTTATACCTATGCATGAAACATATGGACCTGCTGATTCAGGTCATAAATTGCAAGCACCCAAACCATGAAACAAAAGGAGGCAGTAACTTTTTACAGTGTTGTCTAACAAGGCACTATTCCATTTTTAAGAGAGAAATGGATAGGGTCAAAATCTATAACCAGTGAAACAAGCTGAGCAAGTCAAATAATTTTCTATCAAATTGAGCTTCACCTACTGGCACATTTATTACCTTAGGACAGGTAAACAAAGACATGTCTATTAAGCTAACTTACTAAAAGTGTTACAGTTTCATAGGTATTGTTTCCTCCTCCCTCTCATTCATTTTGTTCCTTTATCTTCATTCTTTTCTACTTAGTCATTAAAAACAAAGGACAGAAAATGAAAATAGTAAAAAAAAAAAGTCAAAGGAAAAAAGGTAAGAAGAAGAAAATGCAGTAATTGTAAAATCAAAACCTGAAAAGTAGTTGATTAAAAAGTGTAGAGCAAACATTAAGTTTTTTGAATTTTTCTTGAAAAATACTTGCCATTTTTCATCCAGTCCTGCTGCCAACTTTCTGACTGTGTAGTACAAACAGCTTTTCAGCTACTCCTACAATGGTGCATTCAGAAAAAGATGCATGTGCTAATGGCACCTGCACAGCCACTCATTTATGGCAGTCAAGGAGCAAGTGAACATGCCAATCAGATAATATATGCAGGTTGGAGAAGTATATATCTAACTATCTGCCTGTGTGTGGTACTATAGCTAAAGTCAAGGCAGTGGGGTGACACAGAGGCTGATATGTACTCCAGGGTACATCCATTTTCTCCGTAGCAGGAAATTGGTTTTGCAATAGTAATGTGTAGCTGACATTGCCAGTGTAGTATAAAATAAATTGCTAACCTTCTTAGCTTTAGTTTCAGATTCAAAAAAAGAAAAATTAATCTGAAACAGTAGGCTTCTCAACAGCATATCTATTTAATTCTTTTTCTTGTAAGAGAAATATATGCAAATATTTTAATGTGTGTAGTTATCTGCTTGCATTAAAGGGACAATATATGTGTGTATATATGTATATATATACATCTATATGTGTGTATGGTGAATATATTTCTTCAATGCAAGCAGATGACTACAACAAGAATATTAATCTCTGAAAATGAAAATATTAAGGCCTAGGGGATATTGACTATACATTCTATTAGAGCTCTGAAATAATTCTTGCCAGCAGTATTTCTAATGAAGACCATCTGCAAATAGCTTTATTTTTGGTTCCAAAAAAGCATTCAAATTATTTTTAATCCAGCTGAACTTTTCAGGGATTAGCTATTATGTTCTCATTACTCCTTTCACTGACAAATAACTTTCAGGAGCAATTCCATCATCAAACCAGGTCACCTAGCAGAATATTTTGTTTCATAAATGGGAAAAACAAAACCAGCAAAAAAACCCAAACACCAAAACCTCCAAAGAAATCACAAGAACAAAAAATCAAAGGCAATCTTCTACCTCTCTAAAAACTGAGTTTAAAATTCTCTGATTTTATGTAGTGTGCAGTTCTAGGTAATAGTAATTTTCACAGAGTAGGAAGTCCAGAATATTCTGGATAGAGTATTTGACCACTTTTTTTAACACTAGGCTGAAAAAATAACTGGGAGAGTCAAAAACATATTTGGGGCATTTCTGGTTGATTCATTACTGTCTTTTAGGAATTGACCTAATTGTTTTAATTTTCTTCAGAGGAAATATAAGCAAAATTAGCAAATGAGTGTATGATGCATATGGAAAAAAAGAGCAGAAAACCTGTAGGCATTTCCATTCTGACCTTAAGGAAACTTAGCTTACTCTTTGACTAACAGGTTTTCTGGATTCTCCATAATGGTATTCCTTACAGAAGAGTATATCCTTTTATTGATTCACAGGAAGCAGAGGAAAGGTGGCATTACAGTAGAATGCATATGAAAGGCGAGAGTATCAACGGATGGCACATTTCGTTGTTTGTCATGCAACTAACCTTCCATGTTCTCAGTTCTGTGTCACTGTTAGAAGAAATACAGAAATATATACCCAAAGGTACAATGCTCCTTCATTCCAGTCTGTGCCCATTTTCAGGCAGGAGATCTGACCAAACGGTTCTTATAGTCCCTTTTGGATTAAGATCCAGAAATTTTAACTGCTAGACCTAACATATTATTTATAGTCTTACAGTGGGTTTCTAAGTCATTCAACATTAAAANCCCCCCAAAAAACAACAAAGCAAAACAAAAAAAGAAAACCAAGTAAAACAACCCTCTGTCCCTAGCCTTGATATTTCTATGTGTAGGGAAAAGTTGTCATCTAATGGAAAATTGAATATTTCACTGAAGTTAAAAAGAAGTTACAATGATGTACTTGAGATGATGCACTTCTACCACACTGAACATCATAATCAATGTTTCTGGTATGCATTACTGCAATCCACTGGTAGAGTGTTTCTGATAATTATCCCAGTAAGATCCACCGAGAATTGAGAAACACCCTGTTTTAATTTACTTTGCAGATCCATAAGCCACCTCTCAAGTTATCCGGGATTGTCTATGCTGCATTCTGTCTGGTGTGTCTTTGGACAGTATCTGCTCTGTACTTCTCTCCTGTCCTTCCCCCTCCCATTCACCCAGCAAGAGATTTCTAGCAACAGCCCTGCCTGAATTGACTATGTCATTTATGCCTTGCCACTTAGCATGCTCTCTCCCTGGATGCAGCCAGGAACTTGGTCCAGAATCCTGGAGATCAGCAATGTGGTGTGGCACAGTTCAGCCTGCTGGAAATCTGGGAGGAGAGAGCCCTGTAGTGTACATGCATGTGTGAGAATGTGGGAGCTGAAATCCTCTCCAGTGCTCTGTGTTGGGAGGCAAAATGCAAGTCAAAACCAGACACCTACTTCTTGCAAGAATCACACAAAAAATGCTGTGACAGGTGAAGTAAGTGCTTTGCTCTCCTCATTTGTGTGTAAAAAGCAAAACCCTTAGTGCTAGTCCCTGCAGACCAACATTTGCAGGTCCATGGCTGCCTAGAAGCCTCCCACCACATCAGATCAAGGAAATGCTCAGCAGTCCTGGGATATGTGTCAACAGAAACCAAACCATGCTTTTCCACAACAGCTGAGCTATGTGCATCTGAACTGCTTCCCCTGGTTTTGTTAGCCATTTGCTGGCCTGGGAAAGAGACATATCTGTGGGTTTTGCGGGGGTTGTTTGCCATGGGGCTCCCCTACCACATCGCAACATTGTGGATGGGTGGGACTGGGAGAGAGAGGAGCCACATGGCCATGCAGCATTGGGAACCTAGTAGGGACTGACTCTACCCCAGCAGTATCTGGTAGCAGCCGGTCCAGGCCCACCTCTGTATTTCACTGTGCTGTGTGCAGGCCGGCACATGGTGGCTCTGTAGAATAAGTACTGACAAAATAGCATTGGGTGAAGGTGTGTGGTGCCAGCCAGCAGCGCAACAGGGTGGTTGGTGCCTGCTGTTCTGCATGTGACTGTTTGCTAGGCAGGTTACGTCACCTAACAACCTAGAGGTTGGTATTTCATTGGCAGTGGCGGAGCAGAGTCTTCATGTAAGGGAGAGAATTCAGAGATAAGCAGGAAGTGATGAGGAATGTATCACTTTTTTAACACAAAGAGCAGGCCTGCCTGCTGGTCTGGAGCTTTCCACTCTTTTTATAGGTTACAGGAAGCTCCAGTTCCTTCAGGGCTCTACCAGATGCAGGACTAGTGTGGAAGCTTATGCCCTAGCAGGAAGGATACAGGTTGTGCCCACTGTAGATGAGGTGTACATGTGCCAAGGCATTTTTGAACATTTTTGAGAGCGTGGAAAATTATTGCACACAGTGGTGCAGGGTCTGTCTCCTGTCTTATTGGATATACACTGGCAGACCAGGAAAATTCCTGGGGATCATCCACACTAGTGAGCATACAGAAAAAGAGGTTTCCTCCCTGGGATTTCAGCTAGGGCACGGTACTGTGTGCAGAAAGAACCGGACACTATGTGCATTGTCAGAGAATTTGGCCTCAGGGGAGCTAACAGGGATGCTGTGACAGGATACTGCAGACACAATGACTTATATTTCCAATCAGGATTAATAATTGTTCAGGCCATCAAACATAAATAGGTGGTGTTTAGACAAATGAATTTTATATCAAGCTTTTGGTCATATGTATTCACGCGCTGCCACATCAATTGAAAGCAGGATGAGAGCCATCAAAGCAGCACTAGGTTATGGGCAATCTGACCTGATGGGTCCTGGGAAAAGTGTAGGTTTCAGTGCTGAGTACACAAATCAGCCATGCTAAGCCTGCATGGGAAAAGAACAGCCAGAATATATTGCTCATCAGTATGGCATGAGACGAGTCAGTCTGAAGTTTATGCATGCACACAGTGGGCACATGCATACTCTTCTGGGTTTTGGAGTTGATTTGTTTACTGATGTTCTTAAGGCTGTGTTAGCAACACCATGCCTCAAAGTTTCTGAATCTGTTGCCGTCACCGAAACAATGATAACCAGGTACAGAACTCTGTTTGTACAGAACTGTACAGAACTCCTTCTCCGAGGAGAAGGATGCCATAGGGACAGAAATCACAGATTTAAAATCCATCGAATAAGGCAGAGGAGAATTCACTAGTCTGACAGCTCTCTTCCCTGGCAAGCTGACTACTCAGTCCAGAGGTCTGATGCTTATTTTCCTTTTCTTGCTTCTGAGTCATACAGATTCTTTCCCACCATGATTAGGTGGGAAGCACACTGCCCAGGCTGACATGACACTTGTATAGGTGGCACATATTCATGTTGTTCATACTCATATTGGCTTTGGAAGAACATTTGGCAAAAGCTATCAATTATGTGCTTTAATAGAGAGAATTTGCTGTGAAATGCAGTTATGAGATAAGCTAAAACATATACTTTAAATGAAAGAAGTCTCTTACAGCAGCATAACACAGCTATAAAGCTACCTGTGCTTGTGAAGTCATTGGAGTAGCAGTACAACACAAATTGAATGTGAAAATTTGGCTCAGACATGTATATCTCATTTTCAACTTTTAGAATTCCATGGAATTAAACTCTAAAACAGTTCAGTACTTCTGTTAGCAAACAAAATTTAGAATTTTTGTTAGTCACAGTTCTAAACATATTACAGATTATGCTGATGAGATTTTTCAAACTCCTGATTTTTAGAGTAAAAAAACCATGAGCAGTGCAAAAAGTGGATTTTCCCTTTTATTTGCTATCTCATTCAGTGAAAAAGCTTACCAGAGCTCAGACAGGCTGCCAAGATTGCAAATGCTAAGCAATTCAAAAATGTGGGCACACCACCTGTGCCTCTGCAGTCCAGGCAGGGCCTTGGCATCCCATTTGGAGGGAAAACAAGAGGAAACCATTTCTGACTCACTGAGACAGGTGGAGGAACAAAGCTTAGGCTTAATCATGGAATTGACTAGAGGAAAATTTTTATTGCCAAAGGATACACTCTATTTGTGATCAGCTCCACTGTTCTTGGCTAAAAAAATGAATATTTCTCCTTGATGTTCCATTGACTTATCAGCACACGAGTAAAGCCTTCTTCTGGTGTTGGCTTAGTTAAGAGAGACATCTTTCTAGGCCTGATCCACATGCTGCTGCAGTCAACCACACAGGAAAAAGAGTTAGTCACCAAAGAGCCATCACACCAAAATACAGTGCATTTGTTACAGCCTTGAGTTATGACTCAGACTGATGGCTAAGAAAAGGATCCCTACATTTCCCTTTGCTCTTTAGTTATTAGCTTTTATGAGAAACATTAAAAATAGCCCTGTTTCAGCTTCTTGAATTAGAAAGCTTTTGTTTCCTTCAAGACGGAATTTTTTACAAAAGTAAAATAATTGAAATATGAGCAAATTTAGATACAAAATTATTAAAGAAAGATCAGCACAGCAATAAGATACTACAAAATTATTGAAATTAGGTGCTCCATCTGCACTCAGCTCACATATTTTTTTGATTTTCAATTTGTGGAAACTATTGAGATTTTTGACTTGTATCCTTACCTGAGAGGAAAAAATGCAAGAAACTCAGAACTCTCTCCCAGTAGGAGAAGGGAGTTTCCTATCCTGCTACAGTCCCGTTTTGTTGCTCTCCATTATGAAGTTGTTTACACTGGGTGACTTATTCCTATAATTTATAAAGGCCTTCTAAAAGAAGAGATGAGATGAAGCAATGGAAGTTGGTAAGTACTTCCTGAGTTTGAAGACCAAAGCAGCTCATAACTTGTGTTCCCCCCCTTCCCTTCTGCTCTATTCATTCTGCAAACTGGCATTATTTCTTGTATTTTTACTGGGCAGAGACAAGCTAAGCACCTCCTAAGACATAAGTCTCAGCCACACTCAGAGACCTTAATGAAGGTTAAACTTCCTACAGACTAGGTTTCAAAACATAAGTATATTTTTGAATGCAATTAAAAATCTTAATAGGTTTCCCAAAGTCAATCCAGAATAAAGAACATTCCTCTTTGGCAACTTGCAAATAATGGAGAAAATTCTAACCACAGTGTCTCTGAAGCTATCCCTAGAGTCAAACTGGAATTTTTATTGCTGCATTGCCTTTTTAGTCCTGCCACTTTTTAGCACTGTTAGTTTTAGAAGTGAAGGATAAATCTATGAGCAAAAGTTTCTGATGCCTTTAGAAGCAGCTTATTCAGCCTGTGTTGTTTATGTCCTACTGGTTACTCCATTTCTTTCAAACCTCTGCGTTGCTAAGGTTCCCAGGAAGCCTTCAATACTACGGCATATATTAACAAGTAATGTAATACACTGCACTAAGGATGGCTATCATTCCAGGCTGGTGGAACTTACCCACATTCATGTGTGGTGGGCTGACCTTGGCTTGACACCAGTTGCCTACCAAGTCACTCTATAACTCCCCTCCTCAACAGGACAGGGAAGGGGAGAAAATAAGATGGGAAAAACCTCATGGATCAAGAAAAAGGCCGTTTAATAAAACAAAAGCAAAAGTTGCCTATGCGCAAGCAAAGATAAAAACCAAAATTTTTATTCTCTACTTTCCATCAGCAAGCAATATCCAGTTACTTCCCAGGAAGTAGTGGTTACAATGGAAGACAAGTATCATAGATAATGAATGGCCATGCTTCCTCCTTTCTTTTTATCTGAGCAGATGTCAGATAGTATGGGGTATCCTTTTGGTCAGTTTGGGTCAGTTGTCCTGGTTATCCCACCCCCAGCCTACTGTGAGTGGATTTTGCCCACCCCCAGCCTACTGGTGTGGGTGCAGGATGTTGGAGAGAGAGCACTGATGTTGTAACAGTTGTGGGTGTCCTTGCAACCAGCTCAGCACCTTATTATTTCTATGCCGTATAACTGCTGAAACCAGTTATAACCCCTTCTATAGCAGCATTTCAACTGCTACACCTTTAATTTGGACTTTTCTGCATTATTGAGTACACAAAACTGTGATTAGGCATTTGTAAGACTTCCCAGACTCAGAAATTTGTAGTGTGATGAGTCTCCTTAAAGTCTATGAGTTTATGAGCTGAAAATGATTTAAAATGTAGCTGTCTCTTTTTGAGCACAGATATAGAAATATTGGAAAAAAAATTATTCTTTGGATGGTTAGCACCATTAAATCTGCAAGCACCCTCGTTTCTGGCTAGGTGTAGGAGTAACATCTACAACCCTCTCCTTCCTGGTCCTCATAAATCTGAATCCTATGTCCCGCAAGTGAACAGGTTATAAATGAAAGAGACATAAATTCTATGAGTTCTTTACACAGGATGTTTTGCTCCCATATGAGAGTCTGTAGCCATCAAAACACAAATAACTTGATTTCGCCCTTATGCTAAGCAATGCCCTTTCAGGTTATCAGACTCTAAACATGGGATTTAAGATCTATTGGAGTTAAGGAAGTCAAAGGGAAAAAACCACTGAGTTCTGCTTCAGGACCTGCTGATCAGCAAAAACATTTTTAATTATACCTAGAAGAGATTTGTTCCATGTGCAAGCTCACATGTATGTCATTCCTAGGAGTTTATATGGACATTTTAAATGTGTATGCTATGTCTTCATGTGTACATGTATATTTGCATGTGTGACATATATGCACATACCAATGTGCATGTATAAAACATGTATGTGCTATATATATTTGAAGTATTTATTTTGCATACAGTTTGTGGTTGGGTTTTTTTGTTTGTTTGTTTAAACCCCTTATCAAGTTTTGACATACTAGACTTTTTTTTCAGGAGTTCAAGGACCAGTACTGAAAGATGCATGCAGAGTACAAATGCATTTCTGGGAAGAAAGAAAATAAGGAAAACAATATTACAAGAGCAAACTGCTCCCATGACTTGTCCCTATGTCTCCCACAAAGAGTTCCTGGCGAACACAATGCACACATTCGTTGTAGGACTATGTCAGGCATATCACAGTCTTCAGAATTTTCCCTCAGGACCTGTGCATACACATAGCCATGGACACAGTCAGAGTGTCAGGAGATACCATGATTACAATTATGACAGGAGCTGACTTGGATGCATGCCATGTCAGAAGTTTGATGGGCCAGGCTGTGGCTTGGAGAGCTGTGTTTCAGTATGCAGAGTGTGTTGTTGCAGGGCTTTCAGATGTGAAGAGGTGACTTTGCTTTGTGGCTGGCTCAGGGGAGCAGTTAGGAGAGAGGGAGTCCCAGCTCTTCCCTCACTTTCCCTCTTTGCAGATACAGAAGGAAGTTATTCCACATGCCCTGCCATATAAATGACTGCAGATGAGGACAGTATGAAAAAGCAAGATAGAAACCCTTTGGTTTTTTAAAGTATGGTTATATACCTTGCATTGTAATTTGTTTCCTCAATCAGATTTCTATTAGGCATTTATGTCTCTTTTATTTTTGTTCTGAAACTCTTAATCTGAACCTTTAAAATTTTCATTAATTTCCTTTGACCTTACAACTATCCATAATATTGATTTTGTTGTATTCTTTCTTTGAGGTTTGTGTCGTGGGACCCTCCCCCCGTTCCCCTGGGGGGAGGGGGGAATGCTCGGGTGGATTTGGGATCTGGGACGGGGTCTCCCTGCCCCTGCATCTGCCCTGGTCACATGTAGCCCAGGGCTGCATTTGGTTGGTGGCTTTGTGTCCCCCTGCGAGGGGAACTTGGGAATTGTCTTGTGACTTGGTTAGTGTGTGTGCTGATTCCCCACGATGCGGACGCCATTAAAGATCAGCTGAAACATCCACAAGATGAGTCTTTCCTGATTCTTTCTGCGGACTAAGCTGTCTCCAGGAAGGGTGCAGAAATCGCACCACAACAGGTTTGCTTATTAACAAATTATCCCCAGGCTGATTTCATTTGAAACACTCGCCACGTTTCTCATGAAGCATTAATATGTGTAGGGCTTTTTTTGTATTCCCTGACCTCCATGAAGCAAACCCATGGCCACTTTGCAGAAGTAGTCACCATGTTGCCTAGAGGATTGTTGCTAATACAGGGATACATTTGGTGTCCTGGCAGTAAGTTAAAGTAGGGTTTGGCAAATATTTTTAGGCTTTGATGCTCTGAGTTGTCCTTTCCAAACAAGAGTTTCTGGGTGGTATTTTGAAGCTACGCAGCCTGCTGCTGTTTTCCTGGATATGATAACGCTGCAACATGCCTGTTGTGTTAGAGGCCACACTGTATGAATACTGCACATTTAATGATCTCTTCCTATGACCTTTTTTTTCCCAGAAGTGGAAATGACAACAAATGACCTCACGCTGCACGGACTTGTGTACCTCAAGGTACCTCGGAGCACAGCCAGGGCCTAGAGAGGAGCAAACAGGGCCCGCAATGGGAGGTGCCAGAGGGAAATATCTCACCCTTGGCCTCTCTCACAGATGACCCTTGGCCTTCCAGCTGGTTGGCTGGTGACAGCCTGAAAATGCCACTTCCACCCTTTTGGCTCAGGGCTTAGGTGTGAAACCACATAACTCCGTGCTTGCTACAAGAACTTTCCTGCATTTCTGGCAGGGGCCATGAAGAGGACACTGGGTCCCTCAGCCTGGTGCCCCCCAGCACATGCCACCCACAGCCCTGTGGCTGATCACTGCTGCCCAAGGGTTTTGGTCCAGCTCAGCACATCATGGGCAGCCACCTGCTGGAAGAGGGAGGAGGGAGAATCCCAGGAGCCCCAGGGCTGTCCCTTCCCCTGGGGCGCCCCCACAGTAGTGAAGCACGGCCTTCCTTAGAGCTCCTGCTACCTCTGGGCCTCCTGGACATTTGGCCTCCCTGCCAACACCCCTCGCAGGCCTGACATGGCCACTCATGTGGTCAGCGAGGAGCAGAATCTGGGAGCCCAAAATGTAAATGGGAAGACTGATTGCATGTTGGCATGTGCTGAAATGGAGAGATGGTGTAAATGACACTTTCTTGGCGGTACCTCACTTAGACTCACTTTGTTTGCCCTTGTAGCTTTGGGAAACCCTTCTCCTCACCTTCCCAAGAAAACTTCCTCTTGCAGTACAAAAAACTTGCTCACCTAGTCCTCAGGTACTGTAACAACTTAGCCTTTTTTCTTTAAGTCCTGCCTGATTCAGTTTTGTATTCTGTCTTCCAGATAGAGGTAAGACAACATGACTCTCCGAAGTAGATCCTCACATATTTTGGTCTATCTAATGTCTGCCAACAAAGGATTACACATGGTCCTGCGCTGAGGTGAGGCAGCACCGTCTCACGTGGAGGAGGCTGAGGTTGCAATAAGTATGCTGGCTTCATATGGGGTCTCAAACTTTAGCAGTTAATAATAGCAGTAATTTTTCTTCAGAAATGGACATTCAGAGGAAACTTCACTTTGCACTGCAGCTGCAGACATAAGTCTCAAAGGCAGACAGAGGGGAGATAAGCTATTATATAAAAATCCCAGGTCTCGAGATAATGGCATTTCCAAATGTTAAAAAAAAAAAAAAAAAAAAAAAAAAAGTATTTTTCAATCCAAATCTTCAGGTTTAGTTTTAAAAGCACTCTATCAGAGAAATTCAGCATTTTACTGCAAGACAAGATTTTGCATAGAAATCTATGATGAAAAAAATTCAGTTCAGAAATATGAATATAAAGAAACCTCCATCCTCTAGTGAGTTCAAATGTTCAAAATAGACAGTTCAGGGATGAAATAATGCAGGACATTTTTATAGTTTTAGCCTATGAATTGTGAGATGCATCTTCACTTTAGTAGCATGTTAATGATCTGTATTTTCAAAGCCTAGATGCTCTCTCTCTTTCTGAACAAAGTTTTGAGCTCACATCTTGGGCAATGGGGTCTTGTGAGTTTAATTTTCATGTGCTATTCTTAAATATACATACATTTCTGTCTGGAGAAGTGGGAAAAACAATAAATTTCAACGCAAGATTTAGCACTGTTCCAGCAGGATTTATATAAAATACCTAATTATGCCAAGATCTAGAAACTTATATCTTCAAGAAACTCTAGGGAAGTAATTTTCCCCATTTCTGCTGCTGGTGCTCATGAGCAGATCTACAAAGTTCGTACCTTACTATGCCAAAATACTGCTGGCAATCATTTTTTTTTACATGAAACAGACAGTCTGTAATTAAACACTTGTAGATGACTGAACTCAGTGAGTTATGAATGCTCTGGGACTTATAAAGAATCCCTAAAACAAGAATTCATTCCATAATTTAAGTCAACAAAGCAAATGAGTTCTAAGCACAATTTAATGAAGTCTGCAGGACAACATAGTTATACTTCTCTCTCATTTAAATGGTCTTACGAGAACACTGCACTTACACAACAACCTTTAAAAGATGGGGAAAGGAGCAAGAAAGGAACATTCTTCATGTTTTAGTCAAAACATAACGGTTAATGTTCCTAAAAGCACATCTCAGACTAAAGCACAAGTGTGAAACCTGTAGAAAATACCATAAACTCTTCTGGAGACAAGATCTGAATATTTCTGTTTTCCCCCTCTTTGAATAATACCATCCCTCATTTCCACAGATCCTGAGAAACCATTTCATCCCTACTCTTTAGTACTGAAAATGCTGGTGCAACTTATATTAGTAGGTCTATGGTAAAGTTGACCCGCTGCTAGCTTTTTGATTGTGATTTTGTCTTGTGAAGCATAGATGCTCTACAGGAACAGATGAAAGTCACAGGAAATTTTTACACTGTTTTGTTGAGAAGAAGATTCAAGCATCTGTGCGTTCTGTGCCATGACAGTACAGCTAGGTTACTTTGGGATCTTCACATTGTGAGGATCTATCAGTGCTAGTCCAGGATCCACATTCCGGCCAGTTCTTTGCATATTTGGCACAGGTGCAAGTCTCAATTCCTGATTATAGTTTCTGAGCAGCTTTCCATTAGCTCAAAATCTGATGAGATATTTTCTGTGTAGGTATAAATGTACGTATAATGCCCTTGCCACCCCCTAGGAAGGCAATATGACTTCAGTTCATGTGTGAGCAAGCTTAAAACAGTTTGGGAAACACTGAATACTTGGGTTTGATTTTTAAAAAAATGTTTTGACATTTCTGAACTGATTTTTTCCCTAAACATACTGGTCTCTGAAAATGCCAATTTGGGATGAAAATAGTTTGGAAAATATCAGCCTTTTTCCCTAGGAAGGAAATTTCATCTGTCAACTCACTGTATCATCCAAAACAAGTCAGGGGCAGAAATAAGCAGAAAACACATGTCCTAAATAGGTACCTTTCTGTCTATTGCTGAACCCAAGGAGTTTAGCTCAAATGGGAACCATTTGAAATGGGCTGCTTGCCTTTTTTTTTAATGGCCTAATTTTGCAGCAGTAGCCATGACTATCATAACAATGAAAACAAAGAAAAACATGGAACTGGACTCAGACTTAGCACATTCTGTCTGCCCATTAGGGGAAAGTCCAACCAAAACCTTCACTCCTAAACACACGCTAAATTTTCAGGAGGTTTGCCTAGGGATTCATAGCTTCTAGCTCAGTTTCCTCTCTGCTACCAGTAATTGTATCAGATCTGTTTATGAAAAACAACCTGCAGGCTTCCATATTTTTCTAGCAGGTTCATGTTCTATACCACCTTGGAGTTATTCAGTTACAAAGGAAGAGAAAGAGTCTTTAAGCCAAATTCGTACTCCTCATAATTTTGGCAGCAGCAGGGGCTTCTGAATTAGCTTTTGTAGTTAATCCCAACAGGTTATGCTGCTCTCGTTTCTGACTTCCTTTCACTTTATGTGATCACTGACAGTTGTTCAGTCCGGAGGAAATCTGCTTTGTCCTTTCAACCTACTGGAAGCAGGCTCTGCTGAGTGCTTCCCTCCTATTCCCACCGCCAGGGCCTGTGCAGTGCCCTGCATTGCTTTCACTGTCAGCAGCTCTCATCAGTAGTTGCAGCAGAGGACTTCTTCCTCAGACATTCATAGATATTTACAGTTCTTGTTTATTAGTGCCGTAAATGGCAGCCAGAGGAATAAAAGTGTATGACTTACTATCCTGCCTGATCTTTCTTTAAGGAAACACTTTTTCTACCTATAAGTTGAAAAGAAAGACTATGAAAGAATACACAAAACAGGGTAGGCATGATACAACCATTTATGGGTCTCTGAGAGTAAGTATGTTAATATTAGATTGCCTGCTTAATAAAGGCTCAGGCTTTGATCTTGGACACACAGCTTTGAAATTTCCCACTGTTGCAGCTGAATATGAAAGGCAACAGACCCTTTCCTTGGGAAGGTGTCTGCTCTCTCTCCTTCCCTCTGCTTCTCCAACGTCTTTTGCAAGATAGTTTTGTAGTTACCTCTACAGCTGTTGGATTAATCTTTTCAGGTCCACATATTGGGCTTCTTTGTCTTCTTCACCCACTCAAAATAATAAGTATTTTTGAATAAGTCTTTCTTGTTTTACAGTACACTCGGTGTTTGAATGGAGAAATGCTTTAGGCAGAAGATTATTGCTAACAATCCTTATTTCCTTAAAAAAAAAACCAAAAAAACCAAACCAGAGGCTCTTTCTTGGCAGTAACATCTGTGAGAAATGGGATCCTCACAAACACTGGGGAAAAATCTCTACTGCCAGCTCCACACATCACATTATTTTTCCCTCTGCAGTGTGTTGCCTTTAAAACTAATAACTACATGTGAAGATGGAGAAACCAAAAGATTGAACCGCAAACCTTACCCATGTACTCACCATGCTGGAAGTGAGGGCCACAGCAATGCCAGAGTCCCAGAAAGCTGGAGGCACGTGTGCCTCACTGAGGTCTGCAGCACAGAACCCTACTGCTGGCCAGGCATCATAGATGTAATAGCCTGGCACTGCTAGACTATCCCTATCTCAGAAAGCTGAAGGAAGTGGGTTTATTACACGTGAGACGAGTGATGCTTTAGATGATACATCTCAGTCAGATTTGAGACTGTTCATAAATTCAGAGTAAAATGCAGGATGATATACAACACAGAGCTGAATGTACTGAGTTCTTTAAAGAAAGTTTCTGGACACACTGCTTGGTATTCATTTATTGCACTCTGGTCAACAATTTATTTTTTGAAGCTTGAAACTAGTGAACGGTGCATGAGGCATAGAGGTGATGGAGACGACCACAGCGTATCCTTTTCCCTCTCAGCTCTCTTGCTTCCAGTATAAAAAGCATACAGAAAACCCTAAAATGAACTGCAAGTCCTTGAAGTGCCAGGAATGAACAGATTTTTCATTTAGTTAATTTTCTATGCAGAATTTGAAGAAGAAAGCAGAAACAATTTTTTTTGAGAAAAGGCAAGCTCTTTTCATGTCCTCTGAAAACAAAAGAAAAATTGAGCTTTAACTTCTAGCTTGGAAATATCTCTTCTGTGAGATATCTGATAAAATTTTAAGGGACAAATTTGAGCTGTGATGGATGACTTGTGGTTGTGACTTTTCAGCAGAGAGGAGGAAAGGACATTTATCATTTCAGACTCATGGAAAAATCTCATAAAATAAGGAATAGAGTGGTAAACATGAACATGAAATGACTCAGGTTATTTAAAATGCAATGCAAAGCCTAAAAATGTGACCAGTGACAACCAGGAAGAAAAACTATAAATATAAGTAGTCATGAGAAGCTGGACTGTTATAAATGGCTCTAGGAATCCGTGGGGGAAAAGTACGTTAGAATTTTGAACCCAAGTCCTAAATAAATGCTTAACACACTCACTGGGTTACATATTTCTGTTACTATTTTTATAAATTTCCTTCTCAGAATAGTCTGTTCTGGACAGGATGTCTGACCTCCCGCATAACTCAGGCCACACAGTTTCACCCAGCCATTTCTGCATTAAGCCCCAAAACCTGCAGTTGAATCAGAGCCTGTCTTTCACAAGGGCAGGACCTCTGACACAGAAGAGTCCACCTGATGGTTGGAACTGTGGCCAGTTATGTTTGCTGTTAAGAACTTTTGTCCTGTTTCCAAGCTGAACCTTGCTTCCTTTGACAGCCATTTGGCCTTTCTATTCCTTGGAATACTAAATTTCAGAGCTCTTAAGTCTCAATTAGTTATTTGGGATATCTGGTTCTCCACATTCCATTAACTGAATGTAAATGCTGGCGAGAATAGGTTATGGCAAGAGAAACATCCCCTCTTCACACAGTTGTCCGCTGTTTGGCACTCTGCAATATCTGGTTCAACAGACAAAGTAATCTACAGAAGATGAAGGCTTGAGGAATGGAACTCTGATGTAAAGAAATCTTTTCTCTACTTATATGTGACCCTCATGATAATCAGAGATGTTTCTGGAAGAAAGTCATTTCTATATACCCTGTATGAAACAGAGGTGATCGGGATTATTTAGAATCAATTATTGTAATTATTTAGAATCAATGAGAGGATTTTATTTTTTTCACAGACTTTACTATGCACCTATCTACATATAAATAATTTTTAAAGAAATTAACGATTAGTGAGAGAAGGAAAGATATGTCAAGGTCTAAACGTCTTGTGTTCAGACTTGTTTAAAAATTTAGTGGCTATTCTGTATATTGCATGGATTTGGAGTCAAACTTACTTTACACAACTGCTAAGTTACCCTGTGATCTGCCAAACTGAGGATCAGACTGATTTAGGACTGCAGTCAGATCCATTTGATTTTTTTTTCACACAAGCTTCTTTTTTTTACCTTTCCAAAGCTTAAAATAGATAATTTCGTATGATCTAAGAATTTTTTTCAAATGAAAATTGCATCATTCTTGGGAATAAGTCTACTTAAAAAATACAATTCTAGTTTTGGCTACACGTCTCAAAGTTTTGCTGCTATATATCTTTCTCTCCAAGAAGCACTATAGTTCTCCTGTCTGTATTGCAATTCTTGCAGAAGTGTGCCTATTTATTTTCTCCAAAATACTATTAGAAAGACAGCTCATATCTAACAGTAATATTTTCATCTTGCTCTTTAAAAATGTCTGGTACTATTATAAAATAATATATTGCGAGCTTATTAATGTGCCTGTCTCAGGCACTGCAGACACTGCAGCTTGGAAAGATCCCTTACGACATGCAAGTATGTTTCCTGACAAATTTGTACACAGCCACAAAAGAGTCCAAAAGAAAAGTGTGGAAATAAATTCTTGCAGATGGATAGAGATAAAAATAAAAAACAGTATCTTAAGAGGAACAGGCACTCTCAGGTGTGTAGGAGGTTTTTTTCATCATTGATAGCAAGCCTTATGTGGATCCATGAATCAGCTCCTGTGAAACCACTGCCACCATTTTAAAAACTTTGAAGTTTCTTCTCATCACACAAGAGGATTTCCGCTCTATGGATTTCATTATTGAGAGGTACCTCCTGCAGGAACTTTTCATTGTTCACCCCTCAGTACCCCCTGCAAGACCTTCCCAACAGGATGTTACCTGTTGTCAGCTTTCCCATAGAATGCAATGCGGGATGGGGAGAAAGCCATTTGCTGCCAGAGGTAGTCTGCTCTAGTTTTGCACCAGTAACACCCTACTGAGCTGTGGGCAAATCGTTTATATGGAGGATATAGGATAACAGAATTAAATCAGATTGATATGGTGATAAAACATTTCACATCAGTTTTTTTGGTTGTTTAAAGTTTCATGTGTCATTATCTTCCAGGAGTGTTTTAAGTTTTCAAATGGCTGGAGACCCTTGACCTGTAAGCTCACTGATTTTTCTTGCTTAATGTTTTGATAGAGTTGCTACAGAAAAAACAGGAAAAAGCACAATAACCACTTTTTCATGCCATGTTTATTAATCATTTATTGATTATGGCCACAAAGAGAGGTGAAGTATTACCATGTTTATTTATTGTGTTAACTCTGCTTACCTGACAGTCACTGATTCTCTCTGCTACCAATGCCATCTCTCTGACGCTGTGAAATTCTTTGAAACATTCTGTTGGATATTCACAGGAATGCCCATCAAGCAAACATGCCGGGAGTGTATAGAAAAATCAAAATGTGTTAAAGATTCAAGGAAATTCCTCTGGCTGAACCAGAAAATATACACAGGAAATATGTATGTTAGCTAAACAGCAGTTTAGAAGCATCCATGACAGTAACAGATTACAAACAGCAGAGCAGTTATACTGGATAATGGAATGAGAGACAGCACTGATGGCATTTTTCCTCAGGCCAAAGTTGTCACAAAAAATGATTGATGTTGAAAGTTGGATCTGATGAAATAGGACATTTTGATGAAATTTTATTTAATTAAGAGTACTTTGAAATGCTTAAATAGCAGGTTATATTTTCTGGCTTCAGAGAACGCTTTTAGTTTTAATGTCACCTGAGGTATCTTAATGAAAAATACAGTTACCAGGACACGAGCTGATTTGGAATGATTCCTAACATTTTCCAATGAGGAAGCTTCAAGTTTTTAGAACTGTATGTAGTTCAAAAGCAATTGTTGGACATTCTGCTGAGTTTCACTTAATCCCTGGTTGGATTTGTTCATCTCCATTTAGCAGAAATACATAGAGACCAAAATTAAGCAATTATTTAATCATGTTAAAAATAAAGGGTTTTATTTTTCTCCTATTTTCATTCCCTTTCTTAGATAGCCACATATTCCTACTTTAGAAAAGTGAGCACTTCAATGAAAAGGCCTTTCTCTTTTCAGTTGCTTGGTATATGTTTTGTTATACACATTTGTGCTGGACATTATAGTGATTCATGGATAGATGTCCTTGATAAAATAAAATCAAATATAACAAAAGAAGAATTATTTCATTTGCCTCTCCCTATTTAGTTAAAATACTAATTTTTTGTACTGCTGGTCTTTCTAGGGACTCCTGATCTTAGCAATTGGCCCACTATGCTAAGTACTACTAAAAATATAGCAAGAAGAAAATCTCTGCCTCAGAATTTAGAGCTGGGACAAGTTCAGAAAAAGCCAAAAAACTGGGATTTATTGCACAAGAATAATAAGAAAAATTAATCTATTCCTACACCATTGTGTATGTAGATTTTTCAGAATTTTTAATTTAAATTACAGGTCTTAAATACTTTGTGATACAACAAAAAGCTCAATGTTTTAAAGCCATATTTCATCAAAGACATTTGGACTATTTCTGGGTATTTGTGCAACTTGTATTTATGTCTCATAGGATCTTTTATGTATACCTTATTGCTATGTTTCTGTTGTGCTTCTTATCAAAACTAATAAACTCTCTTAATGAGCCATTCATAAAGAACACAGAGAAAGAAATAGGTCATGTTAATGATACATTTTTTAATGGTAATTTACAAATTTTTGTATACTATGTAAGCCCCCTGATTCTCCTTTAGCTAACATGTAAATGCAGCTGGATATTCTGCATACAAAGTAATGGATTGCGGCAAATAATGCCAGGACATGCCTTTGAGAAAAATTACTATTTGTAGCATGTCTTCCAATTTGACAAGGCTTGGTCCATGCTGGAATACCTTATTTTCTTTACTTGACATTTTGACTGGGATCATCTATAGCAGCAAAACTTTCTAGTAACATTCAGTATTATTCCATACTATAGTCCATGCTATTGGTCATGCCTGTTCCACATATGCAACATAATTCAAGAGGTCCCAGGGACCTCATGACAATGTAAAAAAGGAGTGGCCATTTATATATATACTCTAGCTGGAATGCAAATACTAGTTGTTATTGAAAAAAACTAAGAAACAGTTAAATCCCTGGAAAAATGACCAACGAAATGGCAGTGACCTTCAGCACAAATACTGTCAGTGCAGAGTAGGGCAAGAGCATAAATAACAAGGTAAGTCTTATACACAAACAAAACATGACTGTAAACAACACTGGGTCTGAGACAGCAAAAGGTGAAAGAGGGGCAGGAGGGATATATTTGGTTATTTGAGTCCTCCCTTATTCAAAGTAACATGAATGCACTTTCAGAGTAGGCAGAACTTTTGGGAAGGAATGAAAGAAATGGGTAGTCAGTACTTGCTGAAGAAAAGGGTGTCAACACATTTATAACTGGCTGCCAAAAATCCTCTGTTGATAAAGAGCTTTTCATGCACATTTGATATTTCTGCCCTCCAAAAAAAATTTACTGGTGACTCTGAATGGGAATGTTCACTTTTCTAAGCTGAAAGAAGGTATAAATAAACCTTTATGATTATTCAGTAATTTAGTGAAAACTGTAGCATTCCACAGACATGTGAGATGAAGGTGTAAAATCAATGCTTATTTTATTTTTTGACTGCATTTAAGTCAGACTTATAAAGGTAAAGCGTTTTGAAGAAGATATGATTTGTTAAATGAGTGATAATTTTAGACAGTTTGCTGAGAAAAAATAAACTTTCTTGCAGATCCAGAATATTTCTATCAAAAGCTTAAAAAAATAATAAAATGCTGAAATTTTTGGAATAAGTTCCACCTTATTGAAAGAAATTCCACTCTATTTAATTTTTAAAAACCCCTCAAAAACTAAACAAAACAAACAAAAACACCAGACAAATTAAAAAGACATCTACCCTGGCTTGGTGATACAGGCACCAAATTAAAGCACTGGATTCATGTGATTGCCTCATTGGAAATCTATGACACGAGACCTCTGCACTCTGCAGTCCCGCTTTGTGCGTGGGGGTGACGAACACCCTGTTCACACGAGTGTTGTCCATATATGTCTGGAAATTCCAGCGTGTGCTGACACCAGCCGGCTTCTGCGTGGGTGCAGCTCAGCATTCAGTACAAAACTGGGATGGACACAGCTGCCAAAGCTTGGCCAGGAACCTCCCTCGAGGAATGTCAGGAATGTCCTCAGCATTTATTCAGCAGGAAGCTATTGGCTAAAGTCACACGTCAGCAATTGCATAAGTTTCTTAATAAAGCAATTTGGGTCTCTTCAGAATAGAGGTGGGCTTCTCAGTTACGTGGGTAGATGACGATTTGTTTCAGTTATATTAAATCCTCTAAATAAGAGATCAGCTTTTGCATATCTGTTTCTGTTTGCTTTTTGCCTATAAGCTAGTGTTGTCTTTTGGCCCCACTGTAGCTGATATGTATTTCTGAAATAATTTTGATATATTTGAATCTAGCAATAGTCACAATTTCTTCTTACAGTCATCTAGGTGGAATGGCAGATCAGAATGATAAGCATAGGTTTAAAGACCATAATTTTACTGGCTTGCTGTTAAAAACAAGCAAGGTAATAAATGATGCAGGAAAATGCAAAGTGACAGACAGTCAATAGTGAGGGACTACAAATTTGCTTCTGATTCCCAGTTACAATCCATTCAGAATGTGAATATGATTTGACGGTGAAAAAAACCCATAAACCTTTCACTTTGGGGTTTGTTTGGGGTTTTTCTGAATAAATGTCGGTATTGGCAAATGGATAGATTAAGTTACCAAAAGATGTAAAATTTCAAGGCTGCCCTTAAGTGGCTGCATTAGGAAAGTGGTCAAAGAAATACAAATAAATTTTCAGTGTCTTACAAAAGTGCCTTCCTCTGGCTTGCTCAGGGCTTGTTACTGTAAATGCTGTGCACTTGAGCCTAAAGGCACTAGTGTAATAACTTCAATGGTATTAATTGTGTGTAAATCTAAACAATCTGCAAAATTCTCCAAAGGTTTGGCACCTTGCAAGTTCAAGGATTTGCAGCAGCTAGTGTCCAGCCTAGGACACAGAGAGAATTATTGGCAAAACCAAGCTTTTCTGTCCTTTTCAGAGATGGCATGATCCAGAGAGATTTTATGAATGATTCTCATCTCACGGGGCATGGACTTCTAGCATATTGTTTCATATCACGATGGGAAGTTGTGTACTTAGTCTTCATGGTTTTTGGTGTCTAGTAAGTAGGTTCATAAGCCAGAAAAGACAAGATTCTCCATTAAAAAAACATAATACTCCATCATCATCTCTGCATGAATCCACATTTAATTATGAATTTGACAACTGGTATACATGCATAGGATAGCAGAGCAGAGTCATACCCACTGAAGTGGGTTCCCACCACAGCTGCCTGTTGAAGAGTAGTATGATTTTGTTTCTTTACTCTGCAACTTCTAAGTTTGTGTCAAATTCAGATATTTCCTTACTTGCTTTTGAATCACACACACACACACACACACACACACACACACACACACACACACAAAAACCAAACACAAAAAAGAGCCCACATTTGCCTAGTGAAGGTTCAAACATAGCAAATCTTGTTATGGTTGAGCAGTAACAGTTTAATTGCGATAGCAGTTTTCTTCAAATCCTAAATAAAGGTTTTACCTAGGGAAGAAACTGGCAGTACAGATGTACTCATGGAAACCTTACACACTTTTACATAAGTTTATTTCCTGTATTTATATATAGATGTGTGGTTTTGACTTTATACATGTGGGTTTTGCTTTTCTGTGTATAGAGTATAGCTGAAAGGAGAGATACGACATTTAAAATGCTTTCACTTTGCCACAGAAGCAATACATAGTATTCTCTGCTTATACAAACTACAACCCAATACCTGACCTAGGGTTAAAACTTCAATGAATGTTCAGATACCTAGATATTAGCTTTATTTTCCCTGGTCTGGTACACTGTCAATTCCTCATAATTTCACTGGAAGCCAGACATTTTCCACACTAGACAAAGGGTGTCTATGTGTCCAAATACAAATGAAAAAAATCTGTTTGGCTCTTGGTTAGCAGCATCGTATTAAAATACGACATACATAAACACATGCATATGTATGTATTGACTGTAGAGATTATAGTTCCAATTTCTGCATGGTCCATATTTTGAGGAAAATGATTCTTACTCCTGGGATGAAAGTATGTATTTCACACTAATCTTCACCAGGCTGGATTTTTATACACAAATTCTGATTACACTGGGCTTCCTCTAAGAAAGCAGGACAGTAGGCCATGAATGGCCTAAGTTTCACTAACCAGACCACTGAAGTAATCTAATACACCTTTATTGTTAAATTCTGTTTAGACTGACAGACCAAAAAGAGGCATTAGGGAGATGATATTTTTTATTTACTTAATTATGAGAATAGAAGCCAGGTTACATCATCTTTCCTATCTCTCTTTTCATTGGTAGAAATTCATGTAATTTATAATTTCTTAATAGAATTGTGAAGAGTTAACACACACTCCTTTATAGCAGAATAGTCTCACATGTTTTTAATTTTCTTGTTTAGAAACTCACAGAAAAAGACTGATGTCTTTGAAGTGAAGGGCAGCCTCTGTCATCATAATTTACCAAATAACAGTAAAAATCCCAATTAAACACTTTTCATTAATCTCCACTTTCAGAGTAGGAGAAAAGAATGCAAGATAATGATTTGAAAAGATAAAATATCACATGCTATTTTGCAGAAACTGTATGATAACTCTAATGGAACATGTTAACTCTGCAGGAAACCAAAGTAACTGAGTAATAAATTGTGTCATCACTATCTGTTACCTCTTGATAAATTTCAAAGATCTCACCAGATATTATTCTTATTGAATAAAGTGAAATCGGCATGAGAAATGCTGCTTCATCTTGCACTTTCTTGTGAGTGCAAGTAACGACTTTTGTATGTAAAATAGTTTGTTGTTGAAAATCTAACCACCTTCCTATAATTTGGAAAGAGAAAAAGCTGTCTGCTCCTCTTCATCATGTCTCCACATGACACATGCACATGCACATGTATCGAGCACCTTATTCTTCTTGTGCTCTTTTTCTCAATCAGCTGCTCCTGACTACTGATCAATATAGGGCAGATATTGATTCTGTATATTGGCAAGATACATTATCTTCTTTGCTCTATACACATAGGCATTGATGAGCAGGCCAAAGGAAAAGAGACCATGCTTTTGCATTCACCCATATGCTAGCTGTATGACTGCACAGGGTGCCAGTGNATGGAACATGTTAACTCTGCAGGAAACCAAAGTAACTGAGTAATAAATTGTGTCATCACTATCTGTTACCTCTTGATAAATTTCAAAGATCTCACCAGATATTATTCTTATTGAATAAAGTGAAATCGGCATGAGAAATGCTGCTTCATCTTGCACTTTCTTGTGAGTGCAAGTAACGACTTTTGTATGTAAAATAGTTTGTTGTTGAAAATCTAACCACCATCCTATAATTTGGAAAGAGAAAAAGCTGTCTGCTCCTCTTCATCATGTCTCCACATGACACATGCACGTGCACATGTATCGAGCACCTTATTCTTCTTGTGCTCTTTTTCTCAATCAGCTGCTCCTGACTACTGATCAATATAGGGCAGATATTGATTCTGTATATTGGCAAGATACATTATCTTCTTTGCTCTATACACATAGGCAT
>WEIT01028537.1:39917-68600 GCA_013389985.1 Dryoscopus gambensis | reverse complement strand
TTTTTTTTAGTGAAGTGGGAATGATTGGGTTCCACATACAATTTTCAACCAAGCCTTTTAAAAATGCTTTAGGGAAACAGATATTCCTTCCTTCATGTTATTCATGTATTAATATAACAAGTATGTATCCAGGTAATTTCCTTTACCAGTTGACAGCTCTGATAAAACTATTAAAAGTTATTCAAAATGAAAAAAATCTGGTATTGATCCTCTTTAACGACATACAGATTGATGATAAAATCAATTAAATTATTTTATATTGATGCAAATATAAAAATTGAACCAAGTATTTTAATATTTAGTATATTTTCAATAATATTGAACTAACCTTAAGAATTAAAGTAGGAAAATATTTGGTCATTCATAAGTTAATTTGGCCTTTTAAAAGTTTTTATTACTCTTTAGCTAGAATGTCTTTAAAATGTAATATTTCCTCAAAATATGTTTCATAACTGTACAATACACATAATTTTCAGATCTGTGTCTTTAATTTCTTTTGATATTTGTGTTGTTTTTCATCTTGAATGTGGCTTTTTGCATTTTTTTCTCTTTTCAGACAAAAGTGAAAAATAAGCAGAATGGACACTGGAGTCCGTATAAGAAAGTGGCACTATTTTTCAAGTTATTTCAACATAATGATTAGGGTCAACATTTTCACAAATCTCTTTTTTGCTGTAGTTCTAAATAGTATTTTGAGGTGTATTTCTGAGTCGTTTCTTCAGCAAGGCTGTAGAATTCTACTTTTCTTGCAAATACAAGGCTGCAATTTGTCTGGCCTTCTTTCTGTTTTCCATCTGCATACATTAAATGAATGGCTCTCCATTTTGCAGCTGAGGGAAGCACAACTTTGGATGAAAAATGTTGCCATTAAAAAAGAGGGAACAAATTGCATAAATTATAAATGACCTGTAGAAACTGAAATGTGCTACCACATTACCGTGATTATACATGCATGGGGTTTTTGTCATTAATCCAACAAAATAGCATGGCAACCTATGGAACTCATGCAGATACAGATCTTTTGGTAAAGAAACAGAGCTCCAAATGGATTTAAATTTATAACATTGCATTGTGCTTTACAAGGAGGAAAAAGAAAAGACTGACTCAATTCCTGAGTTTAAAATGTTAATTTTACACGTCTGCACAGTTGTATTTTGCTCATGCTTTCTAAAAGTTTGCTTTTTATTGAAATATATATAAAAAATTGATGTTTCTGTTGATCTCTGAGCTAGTATTTGAGATTGAACTAGATTTTAAGGATTGCCATAGGAAAAGAAATCTGCTTATTACAGCCTCGTTGTGTCAAAGAATTTGGCTAATCTGAGGCTTAGGAGTTTTTCAGTGCTTGCTTGCATGCTGAGGCATTTCACAACTTCAGATTGCTGAATGTTTATGCAACAGTAAATCTTACGAATAAATTAACTCATAGCTATTATTAAGTGTGTTTCATTTTTGAGTATTGTTAGGATTATTATAAGGACACAGAGAATACTAGGTCAGGCTTCAGACTCATCCATTACATTGTCCTGCTTTTAGTATTGTACGATAAGAGCAGGTATAAAATTATTTTTCCAGAATTTTCTCACAATCTCTATCAATCTACAACTGAGGAACGTGAATTTTTCTTCTTCCAAGAATATCTTCAGCTACTCTTCAAAATTGTGTGAAATGCAATAGTACTGGTTAGCTAGCCAGGGTACATCTGAGCTCTCCAGTATGTGAAAAACTCCACCTTTGGCTTTCAAACTTTTTTGGGGTTTTTTTTGTAGTTTCATGTAATGCCCCTGATTCTTGTACGGAAGGATGGACTCAACAGTTGCTGTCCGCCTCCTTGCTCTTCCTGACTTAATTGACTGCTATCAACTCTATATATCATAATCTATTTTCCAGGCCTAAGGTTTCCAGGGTTATTTGTAATTCTTCACTCTGTAGATCATTGCCTTTTCTCGATATTTTCTGTGCATGCATCCTCTTAAGATGCAGAGAAACCAAAGGTTCTCTGCATCCGAGCTGTGGCTGTGTACTGACTTGTGCAGGCTGCCACAGAGGCAGCTCCTCTCTTGTCCTCTGCGCTCTGCTTACAAATCCCAACACCAGAAATTGCTTGCTTTCATCAAAGGCTGATCGAATAAATGCCCAAACTCAGGCTCCTCCATGCTGAATAAATTTCCAAGATACCTGACTAAACTGAGGCATTCATCTGCAGGGATTATCCTCTGCTACCTCAATGCTGATTCATCTGGAAACGTGGGAACTTTCTTTTATGTCTCATAGATAGCCCTTGACTGTACTGACACTAAATATAATTAAGTAGCCATAACTAACTTTGTAATCTCAATTTTGCTCCACTTTGCAGGTAATTTTTGACAGTTTTTGATAGCAGTTCAGTGGGCTTTCTATGTACAGTTCAGGGAATGTTAATGAATGGTATTTTCAAAGAAAAGGCTTTTTTTTTTGTCTTTTCACATTACATTTTAACAGATGAAGCATCTCACATTCTGTAAGTGATAGGCAAGTAGCTTTTTTATTTCTCAAAAATGAATTACTCCCTCACGATGCTTTTAACCAGTAGCATTCGTGACAAACTTCTGACATATTTCTTTTGGCAATGTCTCTCTGAATACTTGAAAGTTGGACCAAAAAAAGAGAAAAGTCTTCAGTTTTTAAAGTAGTATTGCCAGGATTATCAAACTAGGATATTTTTCACACCACCCCCAAGCTCTTTATGTCAGACCAGGATTCAAGAGTGACCTGAGATGACGTTTGTTCACTCATGTTCTTGAAGTGTGGAGTGTCTCACTGTGCTGAAGGGTGCTATTAGCTACTGCTGCCAGTCTAATAGACTGCTGGACCTTCCCCAGTTTTAGGGATTTCTCAGCTGTTTTCAAGCTTCAGGGGAAACGTTTCTGTTTCTCATCTGCAGAGCAGTAGCAGGGCAGCTCAAGTGTAACTGGATGATAGCAGGATTTTTCATAATGGTCAGGTGGGCAAGATTATTGTGTTTATACTCCTAGAAAAGGCTCATGGTTTAAAGTCTTTGGCTTCTGCTACAACTTCACCTGCTTGTGTTTACACTGCAACTTCAGTGGAACCAGTGTTACATCTAACTCTGACACGTCAGTAAATTGGGAAAAGTGACCTCAGGGTAGGGGATTTAATGCTAACCTCAGGGCTTTAATATGCCTGCATAACAAGAATACTTATTTGCTTTTTTTTCCCAGTCCCTTTTCATGTTGGAAAAAAAAATGCAGGTGTCTGGGAAAGGGAAGAGGCAAATCATGAAAACTGAGTTACTAATGAAAACTGAAGGATGTGAAATGCTCTCCTGTGTTCATGAGCAGTTTTAATTTGTTCATTAAAAGTGAAATCAGCTTTGTTCAAGTGAAAATGCTTAATTTTTACTTTTTATATATGTGCAAGTGAGTTGTAATCCTCCCCCCACCCATTCCTGCAAATGAGAAGGAACCTTTGGGAAAAAGAAAAAACAAACAAAACCACCAAAACTTGTGGCTAGTAAATAGTGCCTGCTTTTAATTAATGGTATTAATCTTGGATGCATTGAGTCCACATATCTCTTGGGAAATATAAAAGGAGAGCTAAAATACTACATTCATCACATAAAAGAAATCCTGAAATAACTTCTGTCATTTTAGACTTAACACTATGTCATTTTTCTTAAACTTGATTAAAGATAAGCATTTATAAAATAACATAACATTTAAACTTCAAACAGTTTCAAAGATAATTGTGGATTTTAATGGTTTTTCTTAATTAAAGGAATGGTTAGTTGTGCCTGTTTTCAGTAAATTAATTAAACTTTTAGTCATTAAGCAAAAAGTTAATTCATTATTGAAGGATATAGGAAATGTATAAAATCTGGCATTGAGATGGCCCTGACAAGATAATCTATCACTGATATTCTGGAATGACATGTTTGAAACTGTTCTCGAAAGGGCCCGATGTGTAACTAGGGGTGGTTAAAGCATTTTGGTTTGAGTCATCATCTCTGATATGGGAAACCTATCACTAGTTTTAGAAAAATGAATTATTTTCCACTTGCTATGTTAGTGGAAAACTTTTTAAAAAGTAAAAGCGAATGAAAATCATGTTCCCGTTTAATGATCACTGATTTGGGACGCTAAGATTCTTTTACTGTCAGGAAGAAAACATCAGAGCATTAACACCTTAGAAAGGCCAGGTGTTAGAACTGCACAAATGAGTAGCTTGATTTTATTTCCCTGCTGGACATTGCCTCAGATCCTGTTTTAACATGTAGTTGCTCTAAGTGTAATTCTGTATAAAATACCTTTGTCCAGACTTCTAAAAATGGAGTGCAGGATGACTCATGGAGGAATTCTCTACCCAGTGTCCCTCTGTTTTCAGTGAGAGGGGTAAGTGTATCTCACATACTTTGTATATTAATATAAAAAGTTGAGCAGATCTTTATCAACGTTCTTGTTGCACCAAAATTCTTATAGTGTAGTAAAAAACCCCAAGAATTATTAGTGGGTTTGTTTTTTTTTTTATGATGGACAATTTGTTTTAGAAAACTGATGCAAATCTACTTGCCACAGAGAATTAAAATTCCTTTTTTATTTCCTGGAAATATAAAGTCTCTACACTTTCTTATGTTTGCCTGACATAATGAGAAAAGGTGTTCTGTCCTTAGCTGCAGGAAAGCAGAGTGTGACAATGTAACAGTACAAACCCTGCCCCTGATATCAGCACTGTAATACCTGCAAAGACTCATGTGAAAGAACACATAAGCATATGAGAATGTGCACATGCACAGTTATCTTTGGTAATGAAATCTTTTTGGTATCTGCTATCAGTCATAGTCATGTAACACTTCACATTGGCTTTGATCAGGATATGAAAGTCATTATCAAAATCTCGTAATCCCTTTTATTGCTGTATTTTCCTAAAAGTGGCTGTATTGGTTGAAATACTACTTTTAAGAAGTGAAGATTAGGTTTGAAACAAAAATTGAGACTTCTGTAGCCATTGCTCTCTGTATTTTCTGCATTTAAGAGAAATATTTCCTGATGCATATTAAAGAGGAAGTGCTATCATACAAAGCAGCTTTCCAAACAGACCAGATTCTAAATTTCCTGCTAATCTGTTTTCTGTGGCAGCAAATCTTCATAACGCTGGCTGTTTACACGATCAGCTCCAATTTTAACCTCTTCATTTTTGTTAACACCATGATTCTACAAGATGGGGCTGCTTTCTGTTCAATGTCAGATAGCTATATGAGTTTAAAATAATGATTAAATATCTCACAGAAAAAAATTATGATTGCCTGAATACCCATCTTGTAAAATTTAATGGTTTTTCCTTTTACAATATTACATTATTGGCTGTAGTAGATTAGGACAACTTTGATGGAAGAATCGCACATAATTAAATTTTCATGTGTGATTCAAAGTGAAAAAAGATTAGAAGGCTATTTAAGAGGTGCTGGAACTGTCACACCATATCAGTATAGTCTGCAAGATGGAGCACAAAAGTACTGATTTAGTGCAACATGTCACATTATTATAGCGATAACCACAAGGAATATTCCATGGATGGGTGGGTACCTATGCATATGAACACTTGTGAAGATATTGTAGAATCCCTATTTTATCTTAGAATGGATAGGGGAAATGGATCCAGAAGATGCACTCAGAAGTTGTAATTTAATTATCTGTTTATCCTAATAGCATACTAAGGGACCTTTGCCTTATCTTTCTTTTCTCCAGGCTTATTGATACTTCTGTGTCAGGGACATTTATGAAATATTAATATACTTCGAGAAACTTTGCATTTTGGGGAGTTCTGTGCTGTCTCTTAATCAAGACAAGGGTGGGCTGGGGTAGAGGAACAGCACGGTCGCTCGACTTCCTTCTGAACGGCTCGGGTCTAAGACACGCAGGCATCGATGCGATGGACGATCAAAGACCTTAATTAGCTCGAGGGGTACACATATATAGAGAGGGTCTCACTACGTCACAAGGGGATGTACTGGTCTTCTTCAGGAGATTAGTAGGGGCAGTGGAAAATTACTGGGACTAGGAGGGGTTACATTCCAGGAAGAGGGTTGGTATGTCCTAGGAGATAACATATCTAGAGAGGAGAGGAGCTGAGGGGCCCTGTCCCTTGCCGTAACATCACGAGATCTTCCGCAGCGCCTAGGCCCTGGCTGTCAGATTCCTCACAGTTCTGACCTACTTGTCAATTCAGAGATGAGGGGCAGGAGTCTGTGCAGTTCTGTAAGTTCAGGGTCATACCTGTTTGTTCCAGACTAGAACTGCCTGTGGTTCAACTCACAAGACCAAAGGCAGGCCCATACCATGAGCACTGTTTTTTAAGTACGCACATTTTGTATTTCCCTTGCAGAGATAAGCTGGTATTTATAGATGGAACATTGGTATGAACCTACTGAAAATTGATTGGTTTTATTTTTTGGAAAAAAGTATTGCAATCTAGCTAAAAAAAAAATCCTTGAACACAGTTACCAACTGTTTTCTTTCAGTGAAAGACTGCATTTGATCCAAGTGATAGGAAGGAAGATAATTTAAATATATTTTAGTAATAATCCATGTATGTTGGAATAACCTGCAGCCAAGAGGCACCAGTGAGATTTGGCTGCCCCTCTCACGTTTGAGATCAGAGAAAAACACCTTTTAACAGCTGCGAAGCAGCAAATGAAATACTGACCATGTTATTGTGTCATTTAATTTGTAATGATGCTGAATACTTTTGAAACAGTGGACAAGACATGTGACAAAATCCAATTGTGTCAGTCCTTGTAATCTTAGGAAATAAGACAAATCACAACATAATGAAAATATAAAAGGTTAATGTATTTTTTGAAAACTAATGAACAAGAACATATTGTGCCATAAGACTCTTGTCTCACAGCCTGGCAGGATTTGTGGTTTTTTTCTGTGTAGCTGAAACCAATATATATGTCCAGCATTAAATAATTTATGGGACTTTTATTATATTTTGCTTTCTTAGGGTGAGTTAAACTTCATTTCAGAAACACATATTAAGTTATTAAAAAAAAAAAAAAGATTCAAACCAACTTTCCAGCTGGTTTGGACCCAGGTGTTTCTCCAGTCTGTAAAATATATGGGTTCAAGGTCATGCTTTGGAATTTCATTTCCCTGGTCCCAAATTCAAGTGGAAAGAGTAATCTTGTTGTACCACTCAGCTCCAACCAAAACCAGCAGGAATTTTGCTCTGTGACTTTAAGGGAGTGGAAACTGGACTTTGAAAAGCATCTGAGCCAGAGAAGCATAAACAAGAAAGGGAGTTACTCATCCATGTACCCAGCCCTCCTTAAAGGAAGGCTTTGCATTTTGCATGAAACAAAGTATTTGCCTGTGTTGCACTTCTTGAAATGCAGAGCAAACAATTCTGCTAGAATAGCCAGTGCATCTTTTTTCTATTTTTTCTTTTTCCTTTTTTTTCTTTTTTTTTGGCATTTATGCTACATGAAGAGTAAAAGGCAATTCTGACTCAGTAAACTCAGTACTAGGAGTAGAACTAAAATATGAAAAAGTAATAAGCATTGAAGTTAAAGCTGTAGGTGTGGGATCTATGGGATTTTCTGAAGTTTGTTTCTTGCCTGTGCTCTAGAAATAAACAAAACTTGTTTTGATTCTGACCCTGAAGTAACTCCCAAATAGGGAAAAGCAGTGGAGCTTTTTATTATTAATAAAAACTTGCAGGTCCATTTAAATTATTTGGAATTGCTTTTGATGCAGGGTTTCCTACTAATAAATACCACTAGATGCTGATGTTCCTGGAGGTCTGGGTTCAGTTACACTATCCCAGCTTCCTCTTCCACTCTCTTTACCCCAAATGGTGGAGAGGTCAGTATTTTACGTGACTGCTGTATATGAGGTCACCTCCATGAACACACACAGCCACTCTTGTCACCACAGGAACGTTAGAATCACAGAATTTTCTCTTGTTCTCTTGCCTGTTACCTGGGAGCAGAGATTGACCCCCACCTCACTACCACCTCCTGTTGGGACCCGCTGAGCATCCTTTTCTTTCTCCTTTCTGGGAGTGGGTCTCCCCTCTGATCCACTCCAAGCATCTTCACTGTGTCTAGTTTGTCATAGAAAAATTCAGAGCAATGGAAAGCTACTATTTCTCTTTTATTGGTTCATAATCTGGCACTTTAGTTTAAAAGGTCATATTTCATACCATTTAGGTTGCCTTTGCTATTTTAGAATATAGCCTGTGCATTTTTTTATCAATAATTAGGACAGTAAGTGCCCATGTGTATATTTTCAGTCATCTCTGTAATATATTGCAAAAATAAGCAAAAGATTGGAAGCAAACTAGAAGTTGAACCAAATCTGATACCAGATTTACTTTTCTTGAACCAAAACAAACAAACAAAATGTTTTGCCAGTTTAAAACCTAGAAAAGGAGTGTTTATCGCCATTCTTCTGTTTCATTTCTTTTCCTTTGAGATGCATGTCTTCAATTCCTGCTTTTTTTCCCATGGAAAAAAAATGCTTTGAGAGTTTTTTTTTTTTTTTTTTTAATGGGACAGGTACTTTTTGCTCACTAATCTCCCCCTCTGGTTGTCAAGTAGGGGACAGTATGTGGCGCCTGGACTTATCTGTTCTCTTGCTTAGTACAGAGAGCATCTTTTGTTGAGTTTTTATGGACCTGTGACTCCAGTGAAAGCAGGAATCACAGCTTTCTGCCACAAGAAGAATGCCTTGTAGGGCAGTTGTGGCTTTCCTTCCCTCTCTTACCAGTATTGTTTAATTAAAAACTTTTTTTGAATGTTTGTCATAAATGTAGGTATTTTCTTTTCTTTGTTCTGCTGCTCATCAAGGAGTGTGCTGGATGGATGTCCTCTCTCCATTACAGCTGTTGGGAACTTTCAATAGTCACAGCAAAAGCGATTAACTCAGTGCTAAAATCTACTGCAACTGAATGTAGAATTGCACTCTCCTACTAACTTTTCAATGATTTTACATCCCTCGATGCATTAAATTGTGCTGCACCCAGCATGGCCGTTCGTTCCGATGACTTTAGGTATTGATGTCATGTTATTCCAACTTTAGATTTGGTTTGACAGTTCAAGTTTTTGTGGTGGCTTGTTGTAGGTTTTTTTAAAATAGTGAGACAGTTTCTTAATTTACTGCAATTTGAGACTTTAACACAAGAATAGAGTGACACTGATGCAGCAGCAGTTTCTCCTATTCCTTGGCAATATGTCCTCACAATTGCATTTCCACAGAAGAACAATGTGAGGCATTTTTACTGCTTTTTGAAATGTCTGGGTACTATGGCAACTTGTCTGTGAATTTGGACAATTCCCCAATATCCATTACATTGTAGGCATATTTCTGGATCACTTTGGGGTATTTTTGTGATAGGAGAAGAAATATTTAACCTCATTCATTCACGTTTATCATGAAATTAAATTTAGCTCAGTTCTGTTTGGATCATAAAGAGTATGCCAGTGTTGAACAGCTCCATTGTTGTTGCTTTAAATCCAAAATAAATCAAAGATTCATATTCTTTATCCATTCTAGAGCACTTCAGGTCACTTCTTACATGGATTCATTCAGTGCATTATTGTTGCTATTACTGTTGTTGCTATATTGGCTCCCAGGCTGGTTTTGAGTCCCTGTAGGCACAAAAATTTCTCCAGACCCATATCTCTAGTTCGTGTGAGGGAAAGAGCATCTCACCAATGCGGAGAGCGTGTGGCTGGCAGCAGCCAGCCAGTGGAGAGGTCTGTAGTCCCTGAGTAGAGAAAAATAAGGGTAATTTCTGAGACCACAGCTAGTATGCTTGGTGGAGGAAAGAAGCAGAGAGAGAACAAGGCAGTGGGCCAGGAGCAGCAGGTTGGTAGCTGGCTAGAGAGGGGTGATTGATTAGGAGGAAGCTGCCAAAGGGTGATGGCACACGCCTCGGTGCTGCTGCTGCTGCCCCGGTGTCTGTAATGAGAAGCACGTGTAAAGCAGGGATGTGTGGTCAGCCCTGTCACCTGTCAGGGCAGGGCTGGGGCTCTGCTGGGGGAATGGGAACTCTGCCTTGCCTGGGACCGAGGGGTAGCCAAGTGACACAGCTTTCTCAGGAGAGGTGTCTGGAATTGCAAGGACATGGCAAGGGCAGGGACCACAGAGTGCTGCCAGCATCAGCTGTGCTCCCTCCTAAATTTGCGTGGCACAGTGCATTAGCAGGCAGCTGAGAAGCGGCAGCAGACGTGTCACAGCAGACGTTCCTTCTAATCTCCTGCAACCTGGGCCAGCTTCTCTCACTCAAGCAGCTCAAGTTTTGGCTTTCAGAAATTGAGCGCTGATCTTTTCCCCCAAAAATTAATTTTGAAATGGAGAATGCAATATGTATGCTGCTGACCTGAACATATGTTACAACCTGATAGTAACAGAATCACCACTCAGCATCACTTCACAAATAAGTGTGCTGCTTAATCTTTTTTTGCCAAATCATGGCTCCTTTAGGACTGCCTTATCACTCTGAGGCATTGCCTCTTCCTCTGTTGCCATTAACTGTCCTGAACAATTACATTCCCAGAAAAACAGCTATAGATTCATGTAGGTGAGATGAAGCTGGATGTAGAGTAAATTTGAATGGCCACATATATTGCCACTTTTCCAGAGTAAAGTTTAAGTAAATTTGACACACTCCTCTTGGAGAGTCCTTCACGCAATGACATTCCATTAGGGCAGTTAAAAGAATAAAATATCAATCATAATTGTTTCTCCTACGGATTGGAGAGAAAGAAGTAGGGAGATTATTAATATAATTTCAACTGCAAATGCTCATCAGACACCTGGATATCAGTCACTCACATAAGAGTGCGAGAAAGGTATAATTCAAGTAATTTCAACTACAGGAGTAGGGAATCATCTCATTCTGTTTTTTTTTATTTTTTCTATGATATGTTAGTGGCATTTGTAAAAGCTATATGATAGCTGAACTTTTAAATTGGTTTCTGATGTAAAGGCTTTAAATTTTGAGGTAAAATAACATTGCTCCAGGACAAACCATAGTCAGCAAAATCCGCACAGCCAGATACACAGGCACAGCACTTCATTAGCAGGACAGGAAAATTCCCTTTGTGTTGTGGGGATAGGCCACCAGCCAGAGGCACAAGACCTTTATAGCTGCTGCCTCAACATATCTGTTGGGAAGATGGCTAAAACCTAATCTGAAGCTCATCTTATTTATTTTGACCCTTTCCCTCGTGCGAGAGCACCAAATGTCTTGCACAGAACTGCCTGGAAGCAGGGTTGAAGTCATATAGGACTAATGGAATCTGTCCTGGTTGGTTTTTTTCAACAGAGCTCCACTGCAAATATATTGGGGAACTAATATAACTTGTCACGGAGTCTAAGTTGCAGTCACGGCAGTGATGGCAGCATGTTTCAGAGGTGTCCAAAATAAACTTTAAATTAGCTAGCTCAGGTAGAAATAGTAATCTGTGGCAAGACGGCGCTCAGGACAGCAAAATGTTCCTAGTTCTTGGACAGAAGCAAGTGTATTTTTCTAATACAGTGATTATTATCTCACTGAATATGGATTTACACCTAAAAACATGGCACTGAGTTGTTTGTTCCCCATGAACTTTCATGCAGCTTTGTACTCTGGCCAACTATTTTCCTGGATGATTCATAATTTATAATGTGGGACACCATTCCAAGTTAAATTAAGTTGTATTATTGAGGCTTCAATTTAAAAATATGATAATTTGCAAGTGTGGATTTTTATGAGAGGAAAAAATCCTGGGTTTAAGCCGATCTGTTAGTGACTTAAATCTCTCAAACCACTAAGCCCTGCATAATCTTAAAAGCAGTAGCTCTGCATTCAATTTGCTACTTCACAAGTCAGCATCTTCTCTGAGTATTTGAGGAGGAATTATTTTAATGTCAGCTGACACGGAATTGCTGCACGTGTAATCCTCAATCAGTAAAACTCACACATTTGCACACACATGCCTGGCACACGTTCAGTAGGACAGAGCACAATTGCTATGAAGTTCACAAGATTTTTCAGCAGTATTCTAACAGGTTGTCATCATCTTTGGATCATCCTATTCTCACAATATCTATTAGATTGCCTAGCGCTCACCTTGTGATGCTCTATTAGTCAAAACATCTCTTTGCCCATATATTCAAATGAACTGTAGAGGTTATTAACTTGCCCTTGGCAAAAAGATTTCGCTTTCTAGGGCAAACCCTTTTATAAATTCTGTGTGTGACAGTTTTATTACATATTGTAAATAGAATACCCTGCCAGATTTTTATGACAGCCATCACTAAGTCATTCAGACCTTATTACTTTTCAACCCTTCATATACCTTGAATATCTTTTAATTTTTTTTTTAATCTTTAACAGGCCTTGCTTTGGTCAAAGGCACTTTTTTACTTCTATAGCAAATTTTATTTACTAAAATAACTGTTCAAAACATTTTGTATTAAGCCAAATATTTTATCTTGCAGAAAATCAAGGCTGTATTTTAATTTGGCTCAGACACAAATTAATTTGCACATTCTGCATTTATAGTAATAGACTCATTTAAGCTTGTACAGTCTCTGCTAGCAGTTAATGTAATAGTTTCTGTGCTCAGCTGCATACCTATCCTGGGTCTCACTATTTCTAACTGAATGACTACTCTGCTGTTATTGACTTCATTTTACATTTTGTATTTCAAAACAAGGGATGTGTTGTGAAAACAGAAAGCACATAATCTGTGCTGATGTTAAGACCTACTCAGGCATACCTAGTTTCTGCATATTTTGTCAACTCATTTCTCTGATCCGAAGGATGCTGTCAGAGAAGGAAAAAGAGTTGTTGAAGAGATTTTGTTTAGACATGTAGTTTATTAGCAATGGAAATCTCACATGTGATAGGCTTGGTGAGACAGGAGATAAAAACAGCAGTTCCTACTTCAGTTTTGCTTCCTGCTGAGAAGACAAACATAACAGAAGGAGGAGTGAGACTGGCTGTGGTAAAGAGACAGTAAAAGTGAAGAGTAATGGTTGTCAAAATGATGTAAGGAATGCAGAAGACTAGGTTCCTAAATTTAATAACCCTTTTGGAATGTTGCCTTCACTAGTAATTGAAAAGACAGAAAAGCTCAGTTGCTGCAGAGCTGCGGGCGAGGAGGCTGAGCTGCCTGGGGAAGAACATCTCGCTGCTGGGAGAGGCAGCTGAGCCTCCCCCTCCAGCTGTGGGCCTTGGGACAAGCTGCTTCTCCTGTGCCTTGGCAAACCAAGCCTTGGCTCTCCCTGGGGATGTCATATGAGGACAGAATGAAGGTGGGGCTCACACAGTCACTAGTTAGTCGAGAGTGAAAATGCTGATGGAGATTCCACTTCCTGAAGTTGGTAGGAAGGTGGTGTGGTGGGCTGTGAAAGAGGGAAGGATCCAAGCCCCTTCTGGTTTTCTGCTGCTGCCTGGTGGGGTGTGTCTTCTTACAACCTGCAGTTCTGATGAATCAGAAAAAAAAATTCCTCTTATTGGAGAACCTTGAATTGGCTATAACGAGCCCTTATTTTAAAATTCACTGTATGTCGTTCCCTTTTCTTAATGTTTCTGCAAGTGTATGAACACAGATTCTTATAAAGGAAAGAATCAGGTGATTTGCAGCTTTAAAGTTGCATATTTTGCTGTCTAGGCAACTTACAGTAGTTAGGTCACATTATGATAATTAGTCTATTTATAAGTTAGCTAGCAGAGTTCTTTGTTTTAAGCACTATAAATTCTAAAATTAGTGAATAAAGCTAGAAGCCTGTTTTCAGATCCATTTAGATGAAAGGTGCTATATAATTTTAAAGCTATTATAAATGATTGAAAGATGTTTTCACAACTGCTGCTAGATTGCATGGGAATGTGGAATAGCATTTCAAAAGATTTCAAAATTAATGTGGCTGTGGGTGTGCTCTGGAGAACTGCTGAACCTTCACTACCACTTCCTTTTTGCCTGCTGCTGACTATGGCAGTGTTTCAGTAATCAGGTACTCATTTTCATGCTAACTTCCTTCACTTTCCTGAGAAGTCCTTAGTCTTCCAGCCCCTCTAAAAAAATATTGCATTTTTTTTTAATATAAAAATATATATATATATCTACACGCACACACACGTTTCCACTCCCCCCCATTTAATAATGATGGATTCTAAATCATCTGTATGGTTAGGGGTGGGGATCCAGGTGTATCTTAGTCTCCACTGAGTGCAAGGTCTCCAAAATAAAAGTATTTTAAAACTGTTCTTGAAAACAAAATCAGACTTCTACGTTATTAAACGTTAGGATATACTAGTTATAGTCATGGTAAATATTGTGTTTCCCATTGCATTAAAAGCGGTGATTCAGGCTCCTTATTTATGTATGAACAGTACGTTCTTCCGATAACGATGATATTTGATTTTTAAAAAAAACTGTTAAGGATGCACTTGCGGCTGAATCTCTTAATTATATTGACCTAACATTTACTTTTAAATAAGCACTTTAAGAGAATTTTCCATCTGTCAGACTCCCTTTTTTTCAGTTGTTTTTGAAATGTTTTGCTAGCGGAGAGAGATGCAGTTCTTTAATGTCTCCTCACAATTAAAGCTAATGGAAATATCACATTTGTGCTTAATGTAAAGTAGTAGCTTTAAATAATTAACTCTCTTTGGACATTTTGTAGATGATAGATGTGGGTCTCTTCTGCCTAAAAAGTTGCTTCAAAGTTTGTATAAAAGGAAAATAAGAAACTTCTGAAAGATGTTCTAAGACTAGGGAACACATTTCAGCAGAATTCTCCCTGTAATAACCCAAGAGTCTTATTTTTCAAAGAAATCTTTTTTTTTTTTAAAAGGACTCTTGACAACAGTAGTTAGTGGTGAACTCAGATTTTCAAAAACTATCTTGTAGTTAATCCTCCAGTTCTTGTCAGCTTTTCTTTGTGGTGTTGTCTCTCCTTCTCTTGGGTCTCTCTGCATCTTTCTTATGCTAAGCAAAGAACGGGAGAATGAGATCAAAGAATAAGAACCAAGAAACTAAACTGATTATGTAACCTGCACTTTGAAAACTGGTTAACTGAAAGATTTCTATTTTTTTAAAAGTTTTATTTCATTAACTCTTCCACTGAGTATATTTTTTATTTCCTTTACATTTCTATCATTGTGATACCTAGGGGTGAACTCAATAGAATTGTTAAATCATTTAATATAAGAGGATGTGACATGATGCAACTTGATATAGTGCCTGAAAATAACAAGATACAAAGCATTGCAGAAGGCATTTGAAAATTCTGAGCGCTGCAGGTAGAAAATAGCCAGTTTGAAATCTGGCACGTGCATATCTTCATTTTTACTCTCTAATTATGCCATAAACAAGCCTAATTCACTATAGCACTTTGAAGTAGTTGGCAATTATTCTTTTCAGACTAGAATATTACCTTAGGCAGAAAGAACTTTGCTTCTTCATACATCAACATGTTATTGTGTTAATGTGCTTATTATTGTACCATTTTGATTGACAATGCTAATTATGATTGTTCTTGAACTTAATGTAATTTTTTTGGCTGACAGTGACCGTTTAATAAATGGGAACAACTTTTCACTACAAGAGCTATAAATGTTTAAAAGGGAACTGCTCTGCTTTTCCACAGAATCCAAACATTACTTCTCTTACTTCTAAAGTTTGACCTCATCATACTTTGTCTGACACTCTCTAGGAGGGTATGGTTATCCTCAAATAATCACACTGGTGGGAAATTAGAGGTAGTCTGTTCATAAATAACAAACAAGAAAATGGAAAAGTTCATAATAACAAGTCAAGGGAAAAGGTTAGAATCCTGTTTTTTGGAATCTGTTAATTGAAATCTAAAAAAACCTGTTGTAGTTTAATTTTAAAGTTATATGTCTGAAAGTTGGGATAATTCATGCATAACTGCATCTTTTTATTCAACTGAATAAAACTATTCACCATTTAAAAAAAAAAAAAAAGAACAGTTGATAATCCAACCCACCTGGAAACAAAAGTAGTGAGTGTCTGTGTAGAATCAGTGTAGACAAGTCATATTTTTGCAAGAGAAGGATTCAGCTGTGTGAACTGATTTTTTGCTGCTATTCATAAAGCTGGATTTGTGCCTAGCCCATTGCTGAGAAATTCACCATTGATGTTTGTATTAATTATTTGACTATGGCAGATTAAATTATGGCATTTGACCTTTGTGAGGGCAGGAAGGGTCCTCTGGAGTTATGCTTTGCTCTTTGAAATCAGAGAGATTCTGCCCTAATTAAACAAACAGGAAGTATCTTTCCAATCTCATTTAGCATTATTATTTCAGTGTCCCCTTTAACCCACAGCATAATTAATTAGCATTAGGAGCCATATGCTCGCATTGTGTGTTCATTCCTCTGAACAATGCTTGTGTTTCTGTAGGGTTTAGCAGTGTTCTGCCCTGTCCAGGGGTCTGGAGTGGGACATGGAGGGAATGCTCTTGGAGGGGTGTGTCTTTCTGCCAGGGGCAAATTAGTGTGGGGGAAATCGGAACGATGAGAAGAGCCCTTTGTGGGTAAGAAATGCCAGCAGATTCTGCCCCTCTGCTCCAATCTGGTGAGCCCCCACCTGGAGTGCTGTGTCCAGCCTTGGAGTCCTCAGCACAGGAAGGACAGGGACCTTTTGAAGTGACTCCAGATGAGGCCACCAAGATGGTCAGAGGGATGGAGCAGCTCTGCTATGAGGAAAGGCTGAGAGAATTGGGCTTGTTCAGCCTGGAAGAGATAAGGCTTCAGGGTGACCTAATTGTGGCCTTCCAGCACCTGAAGGGAACCCACAGGAAAGATGGAAAGAGACTATTTACAGATGCCTGGAGTGACAGGAAAAGGGGGAATGGCTTCACACTGAGAGTAGGTTTAAATTAGATATTAGGAAGAAATTCTTTACTGTGAGGGTGATGAGGCCCTGGCACAGGTTGCCCAGAGAAGTTGTGGATGGCCCTTCCCTGGAAGTGTTTAAGGCCAGGCTGGATGGGGCTCTGAGAAACTTGGTCCAGTGGAAGATGCCCCGTCCATGGCAGGGGGTTGGAACAAGATGATCTTGAAGGTCCCTTCCAACCCAGGCCATTCCATGATTAGCAGGGTAGAGGAAGAAGAAATGGAAAAAAATAGCTTCAGTCTTTTATGGATGGGCAAGACAGACGGGTGCTAATCTTGCATTGGAAAGCCAAAGCTGAGCAAGAAGTTTTTTGGTCAGAAATCATCACTGTAAGGTTAGTGGGAGTTTGAGGGCAGAAGGAAATGGTATGAGTATAGAGAAGATGAAAAATGTGCTGTTCAGCTAAAAAATAGTACAGGAGCTGCAGCCCCATGATCACAAAGACACTGAGAAGCTCAAGCTGCTGGAGATCTGAGTAGTGCCCCAGCAGGGTCCTCCTCTCAGCATTGATTGCAAAAGGAGGTTTGGGCTACCAGGGTCTTAATTTAGACCTCTCATGCAAATATTGAAAACTGCCAGAGGTTTGGGGTGGAGTCATGCTATTTCTGGTTTCATTACATCTTTGTGCAATACAGCACCAGTCTGGGTTACTAAACTGTGGTTACTGTTGTAAGTATAAATAATAATAATGGTTCCTGCTGTCATTTAAAATATATTCCAAACAATCTAAGGGCTTCAGTTTCACCTTGATAGGAAAATGTGCGCCATAATGTAATTCCTGTGCATCGGAATAGAAAAGAAAATATATTAATCTATGTTTAAAATAACTTATGCCGCACCTCAGCAAATTTTCAATAACTGAGGAGCAAAGATATCTGGGACACTTGTGGGATATTTTAGCTTTCCTTTATTACGAATTTTCAGTTTAATACTGGCTATCAGTGCTAAATAAATGCACTGCCATTAGGTCTTGGGTGTTTTAATTATTAGCTGCATTTATTGCAACTGGCTTTTTCAGATTTGATTGTGAGTGAGGACTTCCTGGGACAGATGATGTGGTGATATCAGCTAGTAATATCTAACTCCAGAGGAATTAAGGATGTCCAGGTCTCACCTGGTGAAAACCTTCTCTTTGCTTTGACTTGCTTAAGTTCCCTGCTTGTATTTGTGCCTGGGATTCTTGCCAGGAGCGAGTGGTTAGATCAGTATCCAGACCTCGCCCTCAGCACCTCCTCTAGTGTCCCCTGTGCTGTCACATTTGGTTGTTCTCTGCTGTTGCTGCCCCTGAGCACAGCCCTGGTGGGGTCAAGGGGAGCACATCTGAGCCTGGTCCGGCTCATTGCCCTCAGTGCTGCTGGGCTGGAAGGGAAGGAGGGATGGAGCGGGACAGCTGTTACCGTCATGGTGTCACAGCATCCCCCTGAACCTTCGAGGATCACAGACACACTTTCTTCTCTTACCTTTTAACACACAAGTTTAGCATCAAGGCCTGGCATTCTTGTGGGCTTTTAAGGAATATTTACGTAAGTATGCATTTATTTTCAGTTCTGTAGTGAAGCCAAATATCCTATGTATCACTATACCTAAGTGCATTTACTTGCATTTTAGAATATTTCAAATGCTCTTACTCTACAAGGTTTTAATTCCTCTTCTTCCCTCAGAAAAGGAAAGAAAGGAAAAGAAAATAAAGATTAAAGGCCTAGGCAAAGATATGCAGGATTACACTGTGTGCAATTTTGCTGCTATTTATAAAAAAGTAAATGTAATCTTTGATATATGAAAATTTTTAATACTACAAAAATTCTGATTCCCCCCAAAAATTCTTTATATATAAATGTCTTTTATATATATATATACACATGATTGTATAACAAATGCACAGTGTAATATTTGTTCTAATTAGAATATAGAGATATTTTGAAATTCCTTTAAATTCAAATAAAAACCCTCTTGATTTGATTAGAAAAGTTGACGCATGACAAAAATTTATTTGATATATCATATATATGTCTGTTTCAAACTAAATTTTATGATATTGCAGTTGTGGACTTATTTAAAGGTCTTCAGGGAGATGAAAGAGTCCAAGCACTGTGTTGTGATTTCCACCTTTGGCTTTCTAGGGGCCCATCAGCAGTCATATTCTCTTCTACCCTGCTATTTCGGAAAAGGTGATGGAAAACACAGCTTTGTTAGGGAGGGGAGACATAGGGAAACCCACAGGTGCACAGTAATCTATATCACAGGTGACTTGTGATGGAATTACTCTGCCATGCTCATAATTTCCCTCTGACTGTAAAGTGCCATCATATCCAATTTAAGACAATAAAATGGAATTGTTTATGTGATCATCTGCTCGCCAAAGTATAGATCATGTATGAAGTGCAAGCGTAGTACCCACTATATGGCTTTATACAGAGCCCCATCACACCTGGCCTTGAACTCTGCCAGGGATGGGGCATCCACAGTTTCTCTGGGCAACCTGTGCCAGTGCCCCACCACCCTCACAGGAAAGAATTTCTTCCTATTATTTTGTTTGTGGTAAACCTGGCTCCTTTTGTATTATTATCTTAATTTTTTTTAATTTATGCCGAAGCAAACCCTAAAATGGAAACATCTATAAACTACCAGTAAAATCAGTATTTTTATGTTATTTTCTTGGAAACGGTTGAACCTGCACCAGTTACACTCTTTCTCATGTGTCTGGTATTTCAAACAAGAGCATCTACTCACAATTAACCACAAGTGCTGTGAGGGATGATTCTAAAAGTCCCTTCTTGCCTTAAAATCTATTCATTGGAATAATCAGTACATGGGCCCTTATAAGCCTTTAGGATTGCTGCAGCAATTTGCATACTTAAAAACCACTGATAATATGTACTGTAGTGTGAAGATACCAAAGACTTAGATTAACCATTTTAAAAGGTTTTGCATTGTTTGAACACTGCAAGCTGCTCTAAGTATTCCTGAAATTAGGGCACTCTGCTGTGTAGGATAAGGTGGCAACATCATTATATCTCAGGCTCTAGGCTGAACTAAAGCACGTATCCTAAAACAAGTCACCTCCAACAGTGAATATAAACTAACTCAAATTGTTCATTATAGAGCTGACAGTCTGATTTGCGTTTATCACGCACTTGTTAATCTGTGTCCTTAAATGAAAGCCGTGGATGGCTTTGGGTAAAATGCTTTGCAGCTAATGGCGGGGATTGATTTCTAAAAGTCCTCCCCTAAATCATGGGTTCAGCTACAAACTGCCCAAGTCTTAAGCTCAGTTTGCACCTCAGCTGCTTGTTTGTAAACTGCCCATTCTTCTTTCACATGTTGTGAGAATGAAACCTTAAGGGAATAAAAGTTATGCAGATATTTTGATGATAAAAGCTACATAAATATGTAGCTGGATTAACATATGGAGGAAAATGACATCTGCTCTGACAGAGATAGGAGTTAAGAGCCAAAATCTGACAAGGTTTTTGTGCTTATTAAAGTATTTCTACCATTACCTTACTGCAAGCCTACAGGAAACATCTGCTTACAGTTTGCATTTTTACTCAGTTTACATAATTCTCTGTTTTCTGAAGCAGCCACGTGGTAGTGTTATTTTATTTACCTATAGGTTAAGCAGACTTTGCATCTGGAAGTCTTATAGCTACAGCATAAGAGTTTGTTCATTATTATCTCAGACTGGTATGCAGTCTGCTCTACAAAATGTGTGGGTTTGTTGTGTTTGTTGGGGTTTTTTAGTCCCCATAGAAAGTGGTATCATCATTTTGAAAACTCAACCGTGTCATTTTACAGTGCTGCCCATACTCCGATGTACACAAGAATAATCTCTTGTAAAGAATTATTGCTAATGCTGAGAAATTAGCAGACTGCCATATTGTATCTATAAATTCTACTTGACAGGCATATTGTTCCCAAGGTTTCTGCTTATTTTACTTGTGCTTACTTCAGATAGAAGAAGCCTAGGGATTTACCTAGGATTGCCTAACTGTTGCCTCATATTTGAGCAGAGAAATGCTCTTCCTCACAGAAAACAGAAGTTTTAAGGGTTTTTATGCTTCATGGGGAGCACTGGAACAGAGACTGAAATCTCCTCTACAGTATGAGACCATCTACAGTGGTCTGACAGCTCAAGTAGGTACCTCATGGGTCCCACTCGTGGATGTGTCAGGAACTGTGCCAAGCCAGGGCTCTGACAACTGGTACAAAGGAACACGTTCGTGTCCTCAGCGTAAGACAGCACCTGAATTAGATTCTGGACTTCAGATTCACTGAGGATCCATCAATGAGGAAGTTTAACAGGATGTTAAAAGCACTGCATCAAGAAAGTCTGCAGAGCTGTGATCTATTAATAAGTAGTCCATGGACCAGATGAAGTCCAGTTATCTGTTGCAGTTCATTTTCTGAACTGTATTAATCATAAACTTAATTTAGGCTTGTAATTTAAGGATCTGATTTGCTCTAGATTATTAGGGTTTGAAGGCCGAGTCAGATGCCATTTGAAAGCAGTTTCCCTTGATTTGCAATTGGATTTCTAAACTGACCTGCAACCTTGCTGACATATAATGTTAATGAACCACACATGGCTTGCATATAGAAAAGTGCAAATATAGAGGTTTTTACAGTTTTGCTAGAATAAGGTTCTTATCTTTAATTCTTCTTGGCATTTAACTTTGACGAATCTTGCATGCACATACCTTTGGGGGAAATTACATCTCTTAATTTATAAATATCTCTAATCATGTAGCATCTCTCATTTGAGAAACTGATAAAATATCAGAGGAATAAGTAGGCAACTGAACCAAAGCAATACCTAGAAATGTTACCTGTATTTTCTTTGTCTTGTGCCAACTGTTTCAGATACGTGGCACTGGGTGTCTGTCATTTGATGTCATTATGGTGAAGAAAGGTATTTTAGTGAAGAAACACACTGTAAGATTAAAAACATTTAAGTACTCTGTCTAATTTGTAGAAATGCATTTAATAAATGGTTGCTTTAAAAAAGATAAAAATAAATGTCCCTCATGGATAGCACAGGATCAATTATGAAGTCAAAGAATTAGTCAATGAGCTATAAAAGGAACAGAGGCTATTGAGGAATATCTGTTAGAATTCAGACTTACTGCATGTAATCACAATGTATATGCAAATTCTCCAAGTATATTAGGAATTATGGCAAATCTAGTAATTGTTTCCTATCATTCTTAAACTCTATTTTTGTGCTTTTTAAAATTACTTAAAGTTGCTGAAGATGTATTTAAAAAGCCCCACCCTCTGCCAGCTGCACAAAGAGGTCAGAAATAGTATATAATTATTGCTGAGCTAATTGCTGGGTGCTAACATACATATAGACATACAGTATTCAACTCAGACATTATCACAATAGTGGACAATTAGGGCAGATTCAGTGACAGATAAAATGCAAATAGAATTTTTAAACCTAGTACTCTACTGGATTTTAAATTTTTTAATAATCTTAGAATAATTGTCACTTCTATCTTTAGCCTTACAGATGCAATCGAAAAGGGTGGCTAAATCAGAATAATAATTTCAAATTGATTTTGGAAGACTATGCTTAAACTATGTTTTTAGACACAATGTGTTTTCTTCCAATGTTTATATTTTTTTGTGAAACACAGAGGTGAGGATTAGAAAGAAGCTGTTCTTTGGGGAACATTCTGCTGTTTAATTCCTGACTTCAAACTATCTTCTTGAATTACCAATTTTGGTAAAATATGGAATCCTTTGAAATATGTCTTTTTTATATTTTGTAGAAATAGTTTAATTTCAGAATTATTTATTTTTATGTTGAAATATCTTAAGCTGTAGGAGGGATAGATGAGAAGATAACATAATTAGAAGAAATCTATGGCAACAGTCTGTGCGCTTCACGAAGCTTAAGGATATCATGTCCCTTCTCAAACTTTAAAAATGTACTGTAGCAACACAGCAACGGTATGAAAAGCCAGTAGTCTGACTACCCTTTTTTATTTATGAATGTTGTTAAAAAAATGTCAGAACAATGGAAAAATAATTCTTCTGTGCATATTTAGATATGAGTTTCTGATGGTCTCGTGTTCCAAAGAGCAAGAAAATGGAGTCTCAGCTTTGGGTTTTTGATGCAGGGGGTGCATGGCCCAGTTGTACTTAAGTTTAAAAGAAATTACTGCTCTACAGACATATTCCCTTTGGGGATTAATTACACATATTGGAGTTTCCTTAGAGCTTTAAAAGTCAAAGAACTCACAGGCAGCTAAAATCACTTGAAAACTATTTACGTGGTGTGTGTATATTAAGGAGTTAGAAATCATTTTAATTTTAATTTGTAGAGAAGAAGCAGAAAAGTCAGAAAAAATAAAAGTTGAGGCCATGTTTAAAAGCTGAAGATAGGTAAGGAAAGACTTTGCTTCCTCAGGGCACATCTGTACGTGCATTTAAGAACATGAACCTTAAAGAAACCTGTTTAAGGAGCCCTTTGATGGCATCCAAAGACCCCAGCTGCTTCCCAACACTTGATTTCCCCTTGCTTTACAAATCCCAGGCAATATGTCTTCAAAGTCTTCTACAAACTTCTGTTTGTTTCTTCAAAGTTTATGATTTATTTTTCACTCAATACAGTGGATGTGATTTATTGCCTGTTTCACAGAGGGAATGAGACTTAAATTGCTAAAGGCAGATGTGGGCAAAGCTGGGAGTAACCGTGTGACGATTGATTTCAGGGATAAAGGGAAGTTTTATGGGGGCCGTATCTGATAAGGCTAATTCTACTTGGACAAGAAAAGCCTCTTCTTTTCAATATGAGCTCAGAAGGATGGACTTTGAATTGTACAATTAGCAGTGAAAATGACACTGTGAGTTTTAAGCTGAAGGTTGTAAGATTGATCTAAATTTCGTGGAAGTTAGTGAATGTATGCCACTTGCTTTCACAGATTTCATGTGGTTTTCAGGGCGGTCATCAAGGACAATGATTTGTGGCTCTTAGAAAAAGGGGGAAGGAGAGGGTGACAAAACAGAACAAATAGGTGAAAATTTCCCAGTCTCTCAGAATTAGGTTTGCCTCTGCCTAAATCTGAAATCAGAGCAATTGCCTGTAATACTGTTCCCATTAAATGCTCAGGCAGGTAGGACCTGATGATTTTGACTGACCAGAAACTCTGGAAGAATCGCAGCTCAGCATCTGTGACTTTTCACCACTATTCTCAATACAGTTTGAAAGGAGAAGTGTGTTGGCATGCTATTGCAGTGTCCAGTGCTGAGTTCCAGGATCCTTTGCATCCCACTGCCCAGAGGAGAGCTCGTACAGATGTCAGGATTCAGCTCGCAGCATAAAACCGCTCCAATTCACCTAGATACGTGTGCGGCAAAAGGTCTGCTCACGTCAGCACCTTGTGTTTGCCCGGGCTTTGGCTGGCGGCTGTCAGGGCTGGCATGCACACGCACAGGCTTTGGGTTTGGCCTTGGAGAGGCCTCTGGTACTCAGCAGTAGGCTTGTAGTGAAAACGCACGTCTCAGGTACAAGAATGATGCTTTTAGGCATTTGTGCTGTTCCTTTTAAGACCCTGCCCTCCCGCACCTGAAGGTAGTTTTTTCCTGTTTGGTGTATCTGTAGTGAGCTGTTTGAAGCCAGAGGAACTGGCTCTGCACTGGGCAGAATTTTCCATGCTGAGGGAAAGAACAGAATTATTAGCTGTTAAACATATAGGCAATGACCTTATTAAAATCGGTGTACCAGGAAAAGCTACTGAAGTGCGCTGCCTTATTCATACAATTTAGGTGCCTTAATGAAATATGTATATGTATGCAAATTCCCAGTTGCTTCGCTCAACCCTGAGCAAGGTGTGGAGAGCAGAGATTTAACACATGTTGTTGTCTGTGTGTGCAAATGCAGGCACACTTGTTTGAACACCTGGGCCTTGGAGGAGAACTTGTTCTGCCTCCTTGGGTGGTGGTCTGCTGCTGTGCTGGCTTGTCTTTGGAAGCTGCTCTGCCTTACAGTGCCATGATAAATTACAGCCCTTGCTGATTATCTGCTGTCATCCGGCCCCTGGTCACCGAAGTGAAACCAATGAAAGATCACATTTCTTCCTACTGTGCTGCTATAACACATCCCTACGATGCTGTAGGCAAAAACCTTATTATAAATTGTTTTATTCAGTCATGCTTATAATGCCACCTCTACTGAGCCTGCAGCACAGGACATTCAGGTAGAGAGGAATAACCCGACTCTAATTTTTCTCCACACATTCGACCCTCTAATAGCAACAAAAGTTTTTTTGCCTCTTTGTTTGATTTATAATTTTTTTTTGTTTAACCAGGCACTGGTTTTGTACAACTTGTCAGAAAGCCACTTTCAGTCAAAGGTTTATGTAGTTGTTCAGTAATGCTAATTGTTTGAAGGGAAGATCATTCTTACATGCTGAATGTAAGTGGAAGGCAGTTAACGATAATGACAAAAGCCATCATAGGAAGAGATTATGCTTTTATTACAAAACCATGCTTGGAGTGTGGCCTCAGACCAACGTGGGATGCTCTGACAATGGTGTGGCAGGGTGGGGTTGGGGATAAGCTTATCTCAGAAGGACTTACATATAAATTTTTCTCAATTCATGAATAATAACTTGTATTTGCTAATGTCAGACTGAACAGACTGAGGCTAGGATTACAGCCTTGCTAAGTTTTCTTGCCTTGTGAATCGGCACTGCTAATAGAGATTTCTGTAGGCCAGATGATGGCCTCATTTATACCAGCTCCACCCTCTGGCTTTGGTTCTAGGCCAGCAGGGTCGGCCCTGGCGTTGGAATGTAATTACCGAGCAGTGCCTGATGTGGGAGCTGCATTCCAAAGCAGTCCAGTTTGTTTCTCTGGTGTGGGCTCTGTGGTGCTGANAAAAATTTGAATGAATGACTGAATTCAGGATTGTCAGTGGTGATTGTGGCAGGTGAGGTGTCTTGCTGTAGCTGTGTCTTACATTTCATCTGTAAGCATTTGACCCTGTCCCGCTGCCTGGTGCATGATCTCCCTGCCTGACAGGACGTGTCCCAAAAAAACCAAGAGTGGACCCAGCATAAACCAGTACCCTGGACTGTCCGTCACTTCGGGTTTGGCTCCTATGGTAACACAGCTGGGCAGATATAGCCTATGATTACTGAAGTTCAAATATTTTATAGCACCAGAACACTGGGTTCTGGGGTTTGGTCTTATTTTACAGAAAAAAAAAAAATAGGGGGTTTGGTCTTATTTTACAGAATAGGTAAAGATATATTTCTCAATATTTTACCTGCAATAAAAATGGAAAAGGAAAGAATGAATGTAGAACTTGATCACAGCTTCAATCAGCAATTGGTTTTGCACTGTTGTAAACAAAAAATAGTTTGAATACATAAATAGCAATTGTGCAATTATTTTAAATGCAACAGCAGATACCTGCTTAGCAGGAGTCTGTGTAGTGTTTATCTCAATATTTCAGACAAATGCTGATTATACAATACTTGCTGTCTCTCAAAAATGCAGATCCTTAGAGTTAGAGAAATTCTTGAGTTTTCCTTTATCGCCAGAAAATTTAGCAAATATTGGCTATGTCTTAATAAGCACTAGAAAAAAACCCTCTTTTTTTAAACCTCTCAAAAGTGCCAGACATTTGCACTGTGATTCTTGGGATTGTCCAGTGCAGGACCAGTAGTTGGACTCGAATGATCTTTGTGGGTCTCTTCCAAATCAGCATATTTTAGGAATCTACTATGGAAGCAGGTGTATCACAGTTGCTATTTTTTGGCATGTAAACATTTATTCTTAACTTGAATGTGGTGGGCAAACAACCCAACCAAAACTGACAAACTTTCTTCCTCCTTTTGCAAATAGGTTGCAAGTCTGGGGCTCCACAGAAAAGTTTTTCCAGTATTAAAAGCTGCAGTGTGGCGTTTTGGCATGGCTTTCACACTGACACATTGCACCCTTGTCTGGTAATGGTTGATAGTTTTTATTTTTTGCATGGAATCCCAGCTGACTAATGAGTTTCTTCACTTGAGCACTGCAGAAGTCACAGGTAGAGCTGCGGAGTCCCTGCTACACCTTTTGTCTTGAATGTGTCCTCAGGGAAAATTCAATACACCAAAAAGGAAAAGCAAGCTAATAGCTTTAATAACTTCAATTAGTCAGAGTTTCATTGTTTCAAGTCACCTGAAATGTGACACCTTCAGCAGCACTGGAGGCATCCTGAGTGTAAAACCAACTGGATCAATATACATTCAGAGAAAGCAGATGTATGTCTTGTGGCTGGCAGTATTTCCTGAATTATCTCTGTCATACCTTGTTCCTCCTCTCTTTCTGATCTGAAATTTCCTATGTAATTCCATTTTCCGACAGAACTTGTCTCCTTCCTACGTCTTTATTATATGGAGATACCAAATATTCTATGACATAGCTTGTCTTTTCAATGTTTAATTTCTGTCGATTACATCCAGAGACATTTGATTGACTGGTGTTAGTCAATTCTTCCTAATGGGGCTACTGGGTATTGCAGTGCCAAAGCGCTTCAAAAATTCATTGGAAGCAGGAGGAGAGGACCAGATCAGTACTTTGTGGCTTCAAAGCTGTGCATAGTGAAATTTAAAGTGAATACGTCTAAAATACCCCCAAAGAAGTCAATAAACTGGAAAACACACAAAATATTTGAAGCTCTCAGATTTAAAGATCTATTTTATAAGTGAAATGTGAGCTGGACATGTATTTTCCTGTGAATGATAACCTGAATTTTTTTATTGACAAATCAGAGGCTTTAAGTGTCATGGAAGGCGGGTTATGATTCCTGTCTCTATGAATGAGTACTTTCAGCTTTTCAGCTTTGCTCTCTCTTCATCATGGCTGTTAGAAATAGGCCTGCCAAAAAAACCCTAAAAAAAAAATAATTTTATGATAGTTGAAAGTATTTTATTAAGCATTTTCAAAGTATAACTATTGCTCTACTTACAGTTCGTGAAAATAAATCCTGGCATCTTTTCTAGCTGCAAGTTGATTTGCCCTCAATTAATCTCTTCCCCCTCGCTCCTGTTAGACAGGTATCATGTGCCAATTTTTTGTTCCAGATATTTTCATAGTTACGTTTGGGATAAGTGCTCTGTTTCTTGGTAGGAAATAGAGCAAACTAGAATATAATAAGATAACATATATTAGGGTTTTTCAATAGTAGAAAATAGGTAAATAAGACCAGAACTGCTTGTTTTTTCCATTTCCCCTTTGTCAAAATCAGAAATGTATTTTCAGTCTGTAGCACAAAACACAGTAAAGTGTCTCATTAGTGGTTTTACCTCCTGTTGTCATTTATGACTTCATATAGTATTTTTCTTACCAAAGCAGCTCCTTGGGTAACAACATGTATATGTTGTTTAACAATTTGTATTATTTTTAAATAAATAATATTTATTACAAATTTTTACATGTAATTACATATATATTTGTATATTGCTGTTTAATTGTATGTAAAGTTTGTTAAACATAGACAGCATTTTTGATAGATCATGTTTAGCAATTACATTTCAAAGTAACAGTATAGCATCCTGTCAGTGCTGAAAGAATTTAGAATCTTTGTGTTTCATATAGTGGATAAGATGTTCCAAATTAATAGTTTTATTAAAAATATTGATAAAGCTAAAAGTTGGCTTTTTCCCATTGTTCACCAAGTATATAAGCAGTTTTTGGTTGCGTACAAGCTCCATCAAGCAAATTTATACTTTTTGAACTGAAACTCTGCATGATTAAGACTGATATAA
>WEIT01028537.1:18861-33861 GCA_013389985.1 Dryoscopus gambensis | reverse complement strand
GAGCATGGAGTTTAATTTGTTTTCCTGTTAGTTTGCTGGGCTGACTCTGTGTAGGGTATGTATTCTTTGCAGGAATTTTGCTTTGCATTGTACTATTAGCAGAATAACGTTTAAGGCCTTGATATAACTAAATGTATGCTATTTAGAAATTTAGTGGTTTTTTGGATTGTGAGAATTCAGATTGTTCTTTTCATTATGGAGCCTCTGGGACTCTTGTGGCTTTATTGAAGTGATGTTACCCCCACATAGGGGGCTACAGTGTTGGAGAAGAAGAGAGAAAGCAAGCAAGAAGACTATTTTGAGTGCAAAATTGTTAGTATATGTGGTAAAAATGACTAGACAGACATTTTTTTTAGAGTACATGGATGTTGTGAAATGCACTGCCAGCAGCACTAATTGGCTGACTGGCTATGTCAGTGTTGATGTGTTAATAAAGATAAATTGCATTAACTTTATCGAAAAAAATGCTGTGTTGAGAAAACACTTATGATTTTTGAAGGCAGTAATCCATTTTCCTCTTCTGTTAAAAACTGCTGAGAAGATTTACCCTGTGTGTGCTGTGAGCAGTTCACTAAATGTGCCTTTTCATAAAGTTCACTTTGTTTTGCTTCCTTGCATGACATTTGTTTATGGAAAACATGGGTTATTGAGGTCTCATAATCTAATATAGCTCAGTGAGCATAAATGGTATCTCATAAATATTTGGACTGAGGGACTGTGTATTGTAGATAGCTTGATATTTCCTCCCTGGTTGTTTCTTGATGTTGCTGATTGGAGGCACCCCCAGGATTTTTAAGGTTTTCTTTTTTTTTCCCCCCTTACAAGTGTTGCCACAGCATGGTGTGTTTATCACAGCTTTAATAGCACTTCCAGTTTTTCTCTGTTGTCAGTATTGTGATCTGAGGTTAAAGAGTAGCATCAACATTAAAAAGAAGTTTTAATAATTTATCACAACATCTCAGCAGGAGACTCCTCCCTCCCCCCCTCGACATTTCCTTTTGTTGCATTTAATCTTCCACCTACTGTACCTTCAAGGGAAAAGTTGCAGCACACACTTAACCTGGATTGTTAATGCAGCACATATATCTAAAAATTATTTCCTGGTCCTGTAAATCACATTATCACATGTATCTCACAGTGCTGCTGCTGGGTATCCTCGTTGCAAATTACAAGCTGTTATTTACTCTGGGCAGCATGACCTCTTCTCAGAGGTATGTGACTTAGGAATATATGTCACTGTCAAGTTCCTGAGATTTAAAAAATGCTGTTAACTTTTTTGCCTTTCTCCCATTTTCAATTAAATCTGGTGAATGAGGGCTGTATTGCTTTGGTCTCTTACCTACTCTCAGACAGAGGCAAAGAGCTGAATTTTTATCATGCATAGAAAAAAACCTATGAACCTGACTGCAGAAAATATCTTAATATGGGCTTTTGCTTTTCTTAGAAGTGTTTTTTGCAGCTGAAACAAAACATAAGGAAGATGCCTGTTTCAAGGATGCTAACAAGCAATTTGTCTTGTTTACTCGGAGCTCTGAATCAACAAAAAACTCGGCATACCTGCTGTCCAGTGGTTTGTTTCATACATGATATTACTGTGAGAGCTGTGTGACTTGAAGAGGATGCCTGTTTTCTGGGGAAAGCTCCAACTTCAGGATCTGTCAGAACACAGTTGTGATGTCGTGTAGTCTGGGCGTTTCTGACCTCCAAAACAGAACGTGTGCCCCTCCCCTTTCCAGGAACCATTAAGGATCGGCTTTCGCTTATATCTCAGTGATGTGGGTTGTTTGTGTTGGTGTGCACATGGAATTCATGGTGTCGCTTGGTGAGATGTCAGCGTGCAAACTTCTCCACTGCAGCTCACTGGGAAGCCCATCCCAAAATGGCAAAAGATTTTTTATTCTTACTTCTATTTTTAAGACGTTCCAGAGAACCAGAGACCCGCACACCAACTTCCAGCTCTGTTTTTCAGAGGGGGAAGGGTGAAGCTGGATATGTTAAGCTGGAAATGCATTGTATGACTCACAGTATCACCTATGCTGAAGTCAGTTGCATGGTGGATCACAACAGCTGATCTAGATCATCCTCTAGCTTTTCCATACCATATTTTGTTTCAAAAATGCTGCAAAGTATAGGCATCTTTGCAAAGTGTTGGTATCTGTGTAGGCCTTGTGTCTGTGTAGGCCCTGATGATGATCAGTACAAGTTAATGAATCTGGGAAATTTTCTGGTGCAATTACTAAAAAACTCCATTGCTGAAGTTACAAGCTCTGAGAAGAAATTTTCTATGGTCTGGCTGTATAATTCTGTATTTATGACAAAACCAGGTCTGTTCACCTGTATTTTTCTCCTTCAAATTCACTAAAAAAAAAAAAGGGAAAAAAAAAAAAAGCCCACCCACGTACAACTAAAAGAATGGACTTATGGGTAGAAAACTGCTCCTGATTTAGTTGTGAAGTCAGGTGTCAGGGAGCGTAATGAGTCCTGTATGTGGGTCCAGAGAAACATAGAGATACCATTTTCTTTTCTAGCTGTTGCATGCCAGAAAACCTTTCAGAATGATTCATTGGAATGCAGTCCCTAAATGTGCTTTAAACTGGGATTTATAAACTAATGATCAAGATAAACTGGAGTCTAAAAGCAGAACCTGGAAATACAAATCAACTGGAACTTCTTTTTCCCTTTAAGCTGGAATAACACACCATGGTTCAAGTTTATGAGAAGGATTTATAATATGGAGACAAAAAACTAGGAAAAGAAGATTAAGTATTGTTTTGAGTTTATTTTAAATCAGAAAGCAGATTTTAGGTGTTGCTAAGGCCTATCCCCTTCTGAATTTCTTTCAACAGTGTTTCCACTTTGTCATATATCTTTGACATACATATGGAGAGGGGGGAAAAAAGGTTTGAGTGTACTCAGCCAAATGCATGTGGTTATGCTTTGTGTCTGTCCTGTGGCACCTGGGAGAATTTGTAGACTGTGAATCAAGCTGCCCATGTGTTTTGAGCTGTGTGACAGAAAGGTTCAGAGACACAGCGAGATCATTAGGACAGCCACCTCTCTTGGAGGACATAAACCCCTTCCTCATCTTGGGAAAAATCATGCATTCCATTGTGGGGGAAACTGTGCCCACTCAGGCTGCTGGGCAGCTTTGAAGAGCCTGACTCTTTTCATGGTGGTCTCTGTAACAGGATCTGGTCCTTTTGCCAGGTCAGCACCCACCCCAGCTGAGGGGTGGCAGACTGAGCCACTCTGCGATGGTCCTTGGGGTGAGCTGAGCCTCAGGAGGAGCACAGAGAGACTCTGTGCACACCCCAGGGTGCCCTGGCACAAGAGTAATCTGTCAGCAGTGCTGGCAACACCTCCCAAGGTGAAAAAGACCTTCAGGATTGGGAAGGAAGGGTAGGAGATGAAAAGACTTCAGAGGGAAAGGACCAGAGCTAGGGCTGGGAAATTCAGGTTAAAGAATGCCTTCTCCCTGGTGCCTAGTTTGTTCACATCTCTTTTGTGCTTCACCAAAGGAATTTCCATTTTCATAACTTAGAGTGAGTTGATTTACTTATGATCAAATTGGAGAAATAAAAATAAAATGCAACCACAGGGCATCACCCCACAGAACTAGATGAGGGTGGTGCCTGTCCTAACTGTCTACAGGGAAGTGAAGCAATAATCTCTTTAATGACTAAATCAAAGTTTATTATGCAAGTGATCTAGCCTTATATTTCAGTTCCAATTTCAGCTCTATTGCAGTTTAATCATTTTTATGGCAAAAGGTACCAGTGTGAGAAATCTTAAGTGTCTCTGGCAAGGTATTACTGGTGAGGGTGATACAAAGCTGTGTGCTTCAGATTCAGTCTCCCTACAGACTGATCAGCACATATATTATTTGTTAGTTGCTGCATGTAGTACACCAACACTAGTTTAAATGTTAAATAAATGAAAGTAGATAGATGCATTTACGTGGACCCAAGTAGTCTGGGTTTCAGTGTGAGTAATTGTGAGGCATGAGGGGTCTGGTTGGATGTGGAGCTTTTGATGTGGTGGTTGAGTTGCAGCACTTGTAGAGCACAGCCAGCTGTGCTGGGATGATTCACTGTTTACTTTATGTCATTTTAAGCATAACACTTTATATAGTTTGCCGTTTATCTAATTTAAGTAATTTATTTTATGTGATTTGAAGGATAAACTGCATGAATTATTTTTTAATATGTTATCATGTTGTATGACTAACAGTATTTCTTAAATCATGAGAGATTAAATATGCTGCCATGCTTGTTTACATTGGAAAAGCTTATGAAATGCTGACCAAAAGTTTCAGACTCAGGGTCTTAAAAGTATTTCCCTATGTTTCATAGAAGCAACCTGATTTTGAGTACTAAGAAATTCACAATTTTTTTAACTTCAGAGGAGGCTTGATATATTTGAGGAGGTGGCTTGTGCATAGCTAAGGATCTAAAAGTCTAATTTTAGAAACTGAGTGCTGTAAGTGTGGATCTGCAGTTTTAGTTTGACTGCAAGTATATAAAGCATATGACTACATACAGTATGTGATTTGATGTACCAAAGGATGTTTTAATAGTTTTGCTTTGAATATTCTTAAAAGGGAAAAGAGTATTTATTTGGATACAGAGTGACTGTGAAATTAACTGGGTTTTATTTAGTCTCCTATTTTCTTTAAAGTCTAGATTTGTCCCCTATCAGATGATAACAAACAAATTTTTTGCACCTTCTTTTACACCACTTTCTTCAGAGTAAAATCTGAATTCAAAAGGACTCTGGGGATGCATGAAGGTCCCTGCACGTATTTTGTTGAAATAAATGGAATATATGCTTGTCTATTTTTCATCTCTTTGAAGATATTTGAAATACTTTATAGAAGTTTGGCAACCTGTATTCAGTCTCATACAGGCAGAGACAATGGAGATGGAGGCAATAGAAAACCAAGCCTGCAAGAGTTTTCTTTTCAGCTGCAAGGGAGGGAAAATGATGTGGCTGTTCCAGTCACAAGGGGGAAAATGTGAGGGAAGGGTAACATCTACTTAAGAGCAGACCAGTGCTGTCACAAAACTAAACAGAAGAGATAAAACATAGGCTGGAAGAGTGTTTCCAGCCACCATTGAGAAGAGGCTGCCATCCTTTGGCAGATAGAGTCAGCCCAAGGCAGGTTTTCAGTCTCCTCCAACTTCCAAGAGTCCTGTCTGCAGGATCTCCCTCCTCCTCCTCCGCTGGTGCTGGTGCTCGGGCATATCTGTTGGAATCCCTGCTCAGGGAGCTGATCCAGGTAGGAATTGGCCAGAAGAGAGAGGATGGCATTCATTTAGCTGATGTGATCCCTTCGTTTGCACACTCTCGGGTCACAGGGGAGCTTGGTACAGAAGAGGGCTACGGCCACAAGCAAAGAGAAGGGATTGTGATCGTGGCTTGATTTAGGGTAGTTCAAGCTGACACATAACTCCACCCTGCAGCTTCAGGCTACCCAGAAAAAAAAAATTTAATAAGGTGGCACCTTCCTTTGAATCCTATGTCCACATCCTGTGCTTGGAGCATTGCTTGAAATGTTTGCTATCATATTAAAAAGTATGTTGATCAAACAGTTATAAACCAGAAGGAACATTTAAATAACGCTTCATCCCCCTTGCATGCATGTTCCTCTCCTTTGGTTATCTGCATATTTCCTTTTTTTTTGTGTTGAACAGATTTTGGAACTACCATAAAGCATCATTGATATTAGAAAACCAGCAAGCACAAGCAAACTCTCTTTACTTTTGTCCACAAATAAAATGAACACGTGTACATCGCCTTTAGGTGTTGAAAGAGCACAGATCAGATGTGTACTTTCAAACTGATGAACAGGCTTAAACACATAACAGAATGGCTGAGAAAATGTTATTTTGACTTTCCCTTTCTTCAAATTTTCAAAGAAAATGTTGTTCATCAGTTAAACACTATTGATTTTTTACTTCAAAGCATGATCTAAGGAATACTCAAGAGTACATCACTTCTTTCAAGAGCCATTACTAAATAATCTCATGGAAACTTCTTTCCTTAGTACGTTCAAAATTGGGGGTCAGGGATGTATGATGCTTTCACATATTAGTTAGTTTTGGTAAATGTTGCAACATTGTTACAACGATGTAAAGCTCTTGTTTTAGAGCTTCTGTCCGATAGTGAGAGTATCTTTAACAGAAATTACTTTTTCAGTCATTTCAGTATCTGAATCCTAACATCTTGTTCTTGGCTGAATCGTGTCATGTTAGCTCTCATCCTAGTACTGATTTCATCTTACTAGGTTTGAAACTGCATCAGCCTCACTAGCTAAATAGGAAAGCAATTTCATGGTTGCAGAACTATATTGCACGGAGAAGTAAAGTGCAGTAATTTTTTTTTCTTTTTTCTAAGGTTTTCCTCAAAACCAGTGTTTTTCATTACTGTGTTTCCTTGCATGAGCAAACTTAAAATAGTGGGAAAAACAAGAGAGAGACAAAATCCAGTTTTGTTTCCAGAGATGCTGATCACTCAGCAAAAGCTCCCAGAGACAAGGACATTCAGCCCTCACAAAAATCAAAGTTTCGACATGTCTAAGTGTAACCCTCCTCTTTACTCTGGGCTCCTACATCCTCTGAATACCAACACTCCTCACAGCCTCCCTGTTTCCTTCCAGCCTTGGGCCCAACCCTGTGGTTTCCACACTCGCATCATTTTTGATGAGACATCACCAGGGAAATTCCTGCTGTGGTTCCAAGCACGGACAGATCTATGGTGGTGCAAATGAGCAACAAATTCTTCACCGTCCTCCCCATGGAGGAGGCTGGAGAAGTGTTCTCGTTAACACCACACACTGCTTTAGTTAACAATTAACCTTCTATCAGCTGGACCTTGTGTGTCCATTAAAAGTGCACTGAGTGATTTCGGAAAGTTTAGAGAGAGAAAAGTCACAGATTTACCACACTGCTTGAGATTAGTGCCTCTGGCTTGGTATTTTAACCTAGTTTGTAGGTCCATTCTACTGACAGTGGAAAAGCAGAAAAAAGGGATCCTTAGCTCTGTAAATAGGAGTAAAGGAGCAAACAGTTTTCCCACTGCTTAGAACCTTATTGGGAGAAGAAATGGAAGTCTATGTAAAAAAAAAAAAAAAAACCCCAACTTTTTTTTCTGAAAGTTAGAGATAATGGTTTTGGGAGATATTGAAGGATTTTACTTTGTTTAATTATAGAAAATTTGGGAGACAACTTTCACCCTATTTGAGCATGTCACGAGCTTTCTTCTTCCATGAAGGTGAAATGGTTTCTAAGGTTACTTAGAAATCTTAGAGAAAGCTGCTGCAGGACTGGATGAGTAAAAACCAGTGCAGACACACCCAAATAAAAACAATATCAAGTCTTAGGTTGTGTATTTCAAAAAGCATTCTTTAGTTATATTTTTAAGTCTTACTGACATATTGAAATTTTGAATTCCATTATCATAATTATATTGTAATTAGTGCTTACTTCAAGAAACCACAGATAATGTTCTTAATTTCTTTTATCTCCAAAAAAGAGGCAGGGAGACCCTGTTTTTCATTCACTAGGTTCAGCATTTCTCTGGAAAGCAGTTGAGATCTGCTGCTTCTGGTTTAAAAGATTAGCATGTTTGCAGAATATAGCCCTTGAGCGATGCCCCTGGTTAAGTGTCTTCTACAAGTACAAGATTGTGTCTTATTTCTAGTACTCACTTGAGAAGAGCTGCAGTGTTGTTCTGTATATCAGGGTTTGTCTGGGGGTAGTATCTGGAATGTACTCAGCATCATTCTTATGGGCAGGAGTAATTCTACTGAAATTTCTAGAATTATGCCGCTTCAAATTAGAGGAGAATCTGCTTTTGAGTCTTAGCCGTGATAACATCTATTTAATAGCTGATCATGACAGTTCTTACGGGGTAGTCCTTGTCTACAAACAGATCAAATTCAAATCAGTTGGGGAAAAACTGATCTGAAGATGAGAACACGGAAAAGTCCTGAGGATGATGAAGACAGAGGAAAAAAATGTGACACTGATGCAGTTCCCACTAGTTATGGTGATTTCATACTGCTGGTGATTGTCATAAAGCTTGAGAATTTGTCTACAGTCCTTATTTGCTATCCATCTTCCTGCAATAGGTCTGGCTTAGCTGTTTATTGTTATCTGTCTGATTATCCATGGACTTGAGATGGGCTTGTGCACTAAGAGAGAGCATATTTTAATGAATTACCGTCTGCTTTGATGTCAAGATTATTTTAATTCAATGATTTTCAATTTATGTGTAAAATAATCTCAGTAAGACTTAGATTAATAATACATGTTTAATAACAAAAAGAACAAATGTATACTTAAAATAGTTTAAGGTTACAGAGCATGGTGAAGGACAAAAAGTTCATTAAAAATCTGGACAAAAGTTGGTTTTTAACTTTGTAATTTTGATTTTTTTTTTTCCCCACTGATACACTTTTTGGCTTCTGCTTTTAAAAAGTGACAGTCTTGAAATCTGGGTAATGTTCTAGCTATTGGTAGTCACTGTGGAAAAAAAAAAGAAGAATGACTCTATGCTTTGCTGAAATTTTATTTCCATTTTTATTTTTAAAGTTGCAATCTGCTTTTCAGTATTGAAGATCAGCAGAAGGGAAATAGGAGGAGAACTGAAGAAATCAGCCTCGCTTAGTCAATTCCTTCATGCTGTTGGATATTGTTTTGAAGGAAAAATATATTTTAAAGACCAGGACTGTGGGAGTTGAAGAATCAAATTGCAGCAGAGTTATGAAGGAACTTCTCTAAAGTTGGTGGAGGAGCCTCCTGGTGCAGTGTGTGGAGACAGAGACACTGCCATGGATCAGGGCAAAGACTTGGTGCTTGGTATTTTGAGAAAAAAGCCTCTTGGACAACAATGACCTAAAACTTAATTTCAATCTCTCTGTCTTTTAGGAGGAACACCTACTGTTTCTACTTCCTTTTTTTTTTTCCCCCTCCAATTAACTTGTTAATGCATTGGCTCTATTACTGTGAGGAGCATAAATTCTCTGTTTAACATGGCCTTGCTTTACTCTTTCTGCAGCAGCCTTGCACAGGATATATTTTAAAACCCAGCATTAATAGAATTTCACTCTTTGAGCTGTCTTAAGAGCTTGTTCTGCGTTACAGCTCCTGGGCACCAGTGACTGGCATTTTTTTATCTGTATGTTGGTTATGTTGTTTCTCATCTCCTTTGATCTTCACATTCAGTCCACAATTTCTTCTGCTTGTCAATTGTTTTCTAACTTTTAGAAGACCTTTTACTCATGGTTATCTACAATGGTTATCTATCAGAGAGTTATTAATTTCTTTCAGTCAGTTTTAATAGCTTTTTCACTGTATTTAAATAGAAAAACACTACTAATAACAAATGTTACCTTTAATTATTCCTATAGAGTGAGTTAGAGACAATATAGCAGATGAGGAACATGTAGATACATTTTTGTTCCTGATAATATGCTTTGCTTAATTTACATTTTCGGGAAAATATGGCTCAGCATCTTGACTGATTTCCTTTCTGGTGCCCTTTGATGGTATATTATTGCTCTTTAATCTGAAAGGAACACAGTTTTTGTTAAGAGTTTTTGTACCATTCAAATTGCAGAAGATGTGTTGTCTTTTATGAATTCTTCAACATTTATAGCTGCTTCATGAATTTGCTTTAAGCCAAGTTTAAACAAAAGCTATGTTACAAAAGCTTGCATGTGCTCTCAAAAAGTGCACCTCATGTGGAGAAAGTGAGATGTGTTGAGAACACAGGATAATGTAATGTATTATGCATGTAAATTTACTTGATCTATATTGGTCTTTTCAATTCCCTTTCCAAACACAGAACATGGGTAATTTCATTTTACAGGTAATGTAGTTTGAGGCCCTGAATCAGTTTAGCAATACACATTTTTGATTCATGGCAAGGGGAGTCGCTAGCTCTGAATGTATCTGTTCATAATCTCTTCAACAGAAATTCAGCAGTGACTGATATGTTTAAAGGCACTTACATTGTCTTTGTGCATTGAGAAAGATCACGAGATGAGCTGTGTGATTCATCGATCACCAGAATACCTATAGACAGTCACCACAGGGGGAAATTTTGCTATGCATTCTGAAAGGAAAATAATATGAAGAATTCCTTACTGGCTTTCTGTGACCACTGTCTTCTGCAGATGTGATTTGGGGTTACGTTATTTAATTATATGTGTATTATTTTTTATGTGGGCATGTGCACTTGTATCGTATTATGCTGATATACAGTATTGCATTATGGCATAAACAATGGCTGGAAGCAAAAACCTTCCTTTGAATGTTCCTGATTTATTCCTCTATCCCCTATGCACATGTAAGTTGAGCATAGACTGAAGACCAGCTTGAAGAGTGATCCTTTTTGCTGCTTGGTCTGCAGGATGAATATGCACCAGACAACACAACTGCTAATAAGCCACTTGTCATCCTTCCGTAAATTATCCTGTTAGTTTTCAAAAACCCTGTAGACACAGGCTTTTGTAACAGCATTAAATGTGCAGCAAGATCTGTCATTTAACTTGCACAAAATGCAAAGGAGGTGCCATTTGTATTGATTGCTATAGATTTTTGTCTTGTCTAATGGGGTTTATATTTTTTCCATGAACTTGTATCGAAAAAGAAAAGTGAAAAAAAATAATGACCAGACATAGATAACATATTTTAAGTTTAGAAATAACTCAAACCTTTAAATTTCTCGTGCATGCCATGGCATCCCTGGTTTCTAAGACATCCAATCCCATCATTTTGCCAAGAGAGCGATGCAAAAGCACGCTGGAAACAGCCTCCTTTCACTTTGCATTAAAGCAGACAGACCAGCACTCAGCTTTGTGCATTTTGAACTCCTTGCAATAAAAGTTTTAAGAGATAAGAAGCTTTTTCTATTTCAGGGTTGCCATTAGCCTGAATAATATATAAACATGGGAAAAGGTCTGAAGTCCTTTTGAGGCTCACAGTATAGCTTCAATTAAATTATACATCATTATCACAGCTGCCAAGCCTGGTGGGGGATTTTAGCCCTCTATCTCACTAAGTGTTCTATGCAGCTGCCTTGTCCAATTCTTTTTTCTTCCTTTTCTTAAGCAGGAAGATCGCTCTTTGAAAAACTGGCATAAGGAATAAAGTGGAGGATGAGGTTTGGTTAATCAGGAAAGAACATTGAGATGTCAACAGTCAAGCACCAAGGGAGGAAGGAGGTCAACTCTCCAGCCTTAAAAGCCACTAGGGAGAAATCAAACACTATTAAGTCATGACATATGATGTTCCTTTTGAACCAGGGCTGTGTGTACTCCCTCTGTCTGCTGAGAGCAGCTCCGAGTTGCTCATGAAACCCCTTGTGAAAGCAGAATTGCTGGGGATACCCACTGGGAATGCTTCAGTCCACATAGCTGGCAGCGACAGTGAAACACAACCTAAACAGATACATTCTTTGTCTCTGTCCATTTATGGTTCTTTCAGGATTTACAACCCAAAATTTTCATGATGGCATGTCATATTACAGATGAGAGTTCTCTTGGATCTCAACATGACACAGAATTATTTAGCCTTCATAATAGGTGTCAGCTAGTTATTACTTTGTGTTGGCTTGGGCATAAATCTATGATATACAGAACTATTATCACATACTTAGGAAAATCATAATGCCTTGTCTTTTCTTATTTATTCCTATAATATCCTCTAAAACTGTTAGAAGTGTTTTGACTAATTAATTACACTGCTCACACCACTAATGCCACTGCACTTGCCATTAATTTTATCAGTTTGCTTGTCTTCTTTGCACTAGTGTTACATTGATAAATATTTTGTCTTGAGAAGCCATACATGAAAGACTGAAATCAAGGTGGCATCACAGAGCTTTGTGTATAGAATACTTATTTGGGATTATACCCTATCGTTGATTTTTCATTGATTTCAGTGGGCGCTTAACATGCAGATCAATGACACATTATAGGGCTTAAATGGCAACATTTGATATTTAAAAATAAATGAGATGAAAATCATTGACTTTCAAGCAAGACTAAAAAGTATCTGATAAAAATGCAAACTTCCTTAAAATTTCCTACTGTTACCAACGCTCAGTTCAGGAGAAGCAGCAGTTAAAGAATGCATGAAGAATTGTGTTTACAACGTAAAATGAGAATTTGTTGGGAAACATATGAGTTGAAAGTTGTGTGCAGTATGTCCATTGCACCACAGCACTGGTACTGACCTAGCAAAGCTTTTCTCTCTGACTCACAGCCCTGGGCAGCCCGTGCTGGTGCTCTGTGTCCCCCACCCAGCATGTTTTGCCTCAGATGTGTTCTCTGTCTGACACAGCAGCAGTTTGCAGAGTGACAAAAGAGTATTTAGTGTATAGTGGGGAGAAATCAGACCATGCAGCTCATTATTCCAGCACCCTGAATTCATGGGATGGAAATCCCTTAAGACAGTCAAACTTTGTGAACTGTATGCTCTCCAGTCCTGTTTGAGGGACAATAAGAGATGTTTGACTAGGAAATGCATTACAGATTTTTGGAATTCTAATAAACAACAAGACTCTTAACTTCTTAATCCTCCACTTAGCCCAGTTTTGTTCTGATATAGGTTTCTTAAAAACTGGTAGAAATCCATGCTCTTAAATTTGCATTTGCAGTTCTTAGATACTTTTCTGAAGCACAGCTTGTCATTTATACCTCTAGAAGTGCATTGAGATGGAGGATGAAGTGCTCATTTTTGGTGGTTTACACTGTTTGATTAATCCTCACACTAGAAGAAACTTTTTTTTTTAATATTAGCAATGCTTTAGTACAGACTTTAAATATAAATGCAGAAGCTTTAAGCCTGTGCAGGCTGTCAGACCAAATATATAACAAGGTAATTTTTTGCTGTTCTGTGGCAGAATTATTTTATAAGCATTTCTGCTTATATTGAAAGAGAAGAAGTAGATGCATCTTCTTCAATCGCTTCTTCAAAATAAGTTGAAAAAATCTGTTCTCCAGCATGTAACACATGCCCTTTAAAACAACTACTGTGCTGCTGCCTGCTCTTATCAGTATGGGCCATAAATTTTGCATGGGTATAGAGGGAACTGCAGCTTGAGGACTTGATATAGTTAGCAAGATGCTGCTAAAGTATACAGACAAAGTGCATTGGCAAATGGGTCTTTGTAGACAGGCACCATTACCAAGATCCATATGTGCAGAGATGTGCAAGCCTGAGGAGCATTAAAGGCCAGTGCTTGCAGGAACCTAATTTTGGGTGAATGGAGTCCTAAGATTCATTGTGATATCGCACATAAATGAAAATACCAAATGTCATTGACTTGTCAGTGAAAAAGTAGCCTAGGCTTTGTAACAAATGGATCAGTGATGTATATTTGGAAGCTGTGTGACATATTAAAGTAGTTTATGAGGTACAATTTGTTTTGGTGGTCTGCTCTGATTGATGGTGTGCTATCTGCCACTGTTTTAGATGTTGTGGTATGTTTGTAATAAATGCTCGTTCCGAGACAGTGCTAAATGTGTTCCATCTAAATCATTCATTACTTATAACAAGTTTCAGTGTATATGAATCAAAGCTTTTTTATGCTTGCCTTCAAAGGAATTTATCATGTTGAAGCAGCTCTATCACCTGCGATGGGGCAGCTGCATGCCTGAGTGCTCAGACCCTTTCAGCAGTGCCTGCTGGAAACAGAACAAAGTTAAACTGCAAGCAATGTAATGTTAAGTACTGCATTTAAAAATTTGTTGCCTTTTCTAATCTAGCGCTCCTATTTGCTTCTTTTTTTGGTTTTGCAAACAGAATACCAGAAAATATCAGAAATAATCACTGAGGGATGAGGAGGAAATGGTGGTGTAACAACTATGAGTTCTCAAAGGAAGCACATCAGTGGCAGGGATTTTTGCTCATGTTTTATACCAGTGTATCACTCATTCATCAAAAAACTATAAAAAATGTATGCACTACTCACAGGGGATTTCCTCTTTTTGGAAAGTGCAGAATGCACCATCCTAAAGCAAACAGTGCGCTTTGTTCCCTCTTGATCGGTAGGAGAAGGAATATTTTTTCCCATGGGCCTTGTCTGTGTCCTTCCTCCAAAACTCAAGTGACAGTGGAGAAAACCTAAGGGATTATCATTCCAGGATGATCAGTGTAGGAATACTACATAACTTTTTATTGTAAAAACATTGATTTTCATTTCTATGCAGCATCTGAAGAGACTCAGGTTTTCCAACTTCAGTAGCACTAGGAAGTAAGTATAGAAGTATCACAGAATTCCAGAATGGGTCAGGTTGGAAGGGACCACAGTGGGTCATCTGGTCCCACCTCCTTGCTCAAGCAGAGTCACCCCAGAACACGTGGCACAGGATTGTGTCCAGATGGTTCTTGAATATCTGCATTGAGGGAGACTCCACACCCTCTCCGGCTGATCTGTTCCAGTGCTCAGTCACCGTAAAGAGAAGAAATTCTTCCTCATGTTCTGGTGGAATCTCCTGTGCATCAGTTCCTGCCTGTGGCCTCTTGTCGCATTGCTGGGCACCACCGAGCAGAGCCTAGTCCAGAAGTGGACACAGAATTCCAGAGTAACACAGAGGTGCTTGAAGTAGTCCTAAATTCTTAACAGAACAAAAATTTGAGTACCTATTAATTTAGAATTTGCATGCTGTTGAATTTTGACTGCTATTTAGAGGCAATTGTTTTCATGTAATATATCCATGTAGGCTAGAATGTAGATCAAGAAAATAAGATAGGACTTTTAAAAATTATTTTGGCTAGTAAAAGTTACACTTGAATCATAACAAATATGTGAATCTCTAGATGAATATCCTTGGTCCCGTATAATATAAAAAGAAGCAGACTGTTGCATCAAACAGTTTTTAAAACAGAAACAAATTTGGCAAAGGATGGAAAAGGGAAAGAGTAAAAAGACTTTCCCAAGCAGTCCAGACTCAATGCAAAAACACTCTCCAATTCCTAATTGTCTTTT